>JAVGVS010000053.1:293938-368938 GCA_032718565.1 Distichodus sexfasciatus | reverse complement strand
AAATCCATGCATGGATGGATGAATGGATGGATTGGTGAACAGATGCATGGATGGATTGTTTGCTGATGGCATGTGTGTTTGAGTGCAGTAGTGTGTGTGCATGAGTATGAGTGCAGTAGTGTGTGTGTGTGTGTGTGTGTGCCTCTATGTGCACTGTATGTGCCCTGCTTTTGTCAGATTGTATTCCATGAATAATTTCCTGCGGAGAAGAAGCTGTAGTTTAGCCTCAGTAAACAGCCTCCATCATTTGCATTTGGCCACATCTGTAACCCACAAAGCCGCCTCCTATTAACCAGCTAGATCCATCCAATTAGGAAATCAAAGGTCAGGCCCAATCAATGTGGCCAGTGAAGGCTCGCACAGAAGAGAGAGTGAAAGAGGAAGAAAGAGAGAGAGAGAGAGAGAGAGAGTGAGAGAGAGTGGGAGAGTTATGGCAGGAGGGTGTAGGCCAGAAGGAGGGGGAGTAAATCTATTAAACTGGGGAGGAATCCACTACAACACTACTAGTGCATCAAAAAAAGGAGCATTACGTTTTCATAATACTGGATTTCTGTTTTTCAGATATAAGTTCTTAGACATGTGACCCTCCACGGCAAAACCAGTCGCTTCTCGCAAATTTTCAAAATTGAGTTATTATGAAAGGGCATAAATCAAGCTTCAAAACGACATATGACTGAGATCAACATTCAAAGGAGTCGGGTTTCTCCTGTCACGCCAAGTGAGAAACGGAGAAATCTGCCTTTGAAGTTGACTATCGCCGTAACACTCACAGACGCTTGGTGCGGTCGCAACTACGTTTGCATTTACGGTAGCCTACGCTGCATTCACAGCCACACGGATAGCCTACCTGCGTTAGGTTAACTGAACTCGGGAGACGAAGATGGATTCCGGAGAAATATCTTCACGCTAGTCAACCAGTGGATTTACCGTAAATATTGAAGTAGAGCGGTCAAAACAGAAACTTTTAACATTCTGCTGGAATTGAATTCCTCACCTCAAGAAAGTCACGTTTTTAGGATGGAAGGGGTAAGTTTTTCAGCGAAATTTATTCACAACAGTACAGTATAGACCTTCCACTGTTTCAAAACACTAAAAACAAAAAATCCCAAATTTTACCTCACGTAACATAAACCGTCGTTTTTCTCGGAAACCTCCGTTGCGACAAGCGACTGGTTTTGCCGTGGAGGGTCACATATAGATAATAAGCGTCGACCGATCATCGGGAGCCGATATTAGGCATTTTGCCCATTATTAGAATCTGTGTTTAATTTTGACCGTCACCGATATTAAGTAATTATGAGGTGCACTACTGTCGCTCCACTGTGGTCTCCTCTCTCTGTGCCGTTTGATGTTGATTACTGTCGTAACAGTAATAGTTTGTTTAAACCTCATGAGGTAAACCTTCATATATGCTATATTCATTACACATAAATTTAAATATTTCAAGCCTTTTATGTTTCAATGCTGCTGATTAGGTGTAATTAATATAATACGTATTATTCTGAATTAAATAATGACAACAAATGACCTTTTTCACAAAAAGACTTTAAATGTACCACTGCTGCAGTACTAGCACATATTAATGAACAACAGGGGTGTTGAAATCACATGATCAAGGCATCGCGATGCAGACGTGGACGGTTCTGCACTGCTGCAGTACTTGCACATATTACTGAACATTAGAGGTGTTGCAATGAATCACGAGCGAGACATCGCGATGCAGACGTGGACGATTCTGCACTGATGCAGTGGCAGAACACAATCGATTATATCATAATGGCATTGCTTGGTGAATTTCTGGCTGTGGCATAAAGATTCTAGTTTAAAAGACAATCCCGGTAGTAGTAAATATGGCTGACCGATCTGTGATCAAAGCCCAGTCTGCGTGCGATGTTAACTAAAAATTCGGGATGCATCGTGATGCCTTGATGTATCACAACGAATCGAATCATTGATGATCGTAACCGAATCGAATCGTGAGACCAGTTTCACAAGGTTCACACCTCTATTAAACACTAAATAGCGCATTCTTCTTTTTCTTCCTCTAGTTTAAAGTTTATATTTTATAGTCTATGTTTATAGCAATATACTACGTGCCTTCTTTGTCATCTCTACAAGCTGAAGCCACGTTCATCTCATCTATATATACTTGTAGCTGAGATTACAATAAAGTTTATTTTGACTTATATATACTAAATATTGAGATGCACTAATAGACAGAATCAGAATCAGACAAACTGACCATGAGATGAGTTCTGAGCAATTTCAAGACCCTGAAGATTTAGCTGAAGGTCTAAAAAAAGAGACGGGGAGAGCATCGAGCGAATGTAATGAAATCCTCTGTAGTCCTTTTACTAAACTGAAGAATCACGACAAGAGAGATGGAAACGGACAGAATGTAAAAGGTGTTCTAATGAAAGAGTATACGGAGAGAAAAGGAGGAACGAAGCCTGGCATTGTTCAGTCATCTCTGTCTGATGTCACTTACCGTTTAGTGCCACAAAGGAGTCTGGGAAGGGAAAAAAAGCAAAGTGGAGAAACGTGTTAATGTATTTAAATGAGATTCTGGCTTCATTTCATATCTGTTTCATTAGAGACATAGACGAGCGCTGAGGTGTTAACATTTCTAACATTTAAAAATTAATTAATATCAATATTCCTTTACGCTAAGCAAGCATTTCTTCAGCTCGTAAACAGTAACAGCTTCGAGTCGTGATCAGCTATTCACTATTCACAGCAGATAAGATGATGCAATAAATGAATGGAGGCGATTGAAAGCAGGTTTCTATAGGGCTTAGTGTAGCCTAGTGAATAGGTCACACTAAAAAGCCTCTGTCAGTGCTGTGTGTGTTTGAGTGTGTGTGAAGCAGGGCCAGGCCTCTGTGCCCAGTGTGCTGTTGCAGCTGAAGGACAGGGTCGAGGCTGAGCCCAGATAAACAGGAGGGAGAAAGGGAAAGAGAGTGAGAGAGAGAGAGAGAGAGAGAGTGCAGGAGAGAAGAGGCCCTTTGCTTACTTTGGCAGTCTCCCAGTCCATCTGTGTTGCCCTGCTCCACGTCCTGCTCGAACGACCATCTGCATAATCAACAGAGACAAGACACACGGCGGTGAGCGGCTGCCTCGGACCGACCCGGGTGAGGACGAACACTGGCGTTGGAACTCATTGACTTACACCCCAGGCGGTGAAGGTCTGGAGCGTCAACCTCTCTCAAGCTGCTTTGTTTGCATCCAAAGGTTTTTTGCACAGCGAACGTCTGATTATGCGTCACAGCTACAAATTACTGCATGTTCATACTTTGACAAAAATAACCATCTTTGCAAGTGAAATTTGAGCCCTATGTGCGCCACCGTGTTGTGTCTTGAAATAAATATTCTATGTGGATGAAGGTTGGGAATGGAACTGAAAGTCAAAGTGTCTGAAGGAGAGCTGCAAGACATGTTGGACATGATTATGGTGATTAAACGATTGCAAACCAAGGTTTGGGGTTTAAATTTGGTAGCGTAGTGGTTAGGAAGTCGGCCTCCTAACAGGAAGGTCGATGGTTCAAGTCCTGGACTGGTAAAGGTACCACTGAGGTACTCATGAGCAAGGTACCGTCCCCCAGTACTGCTCCCCAGGTGCTGGCAAAGCTGCCCACTGCTCCTCTATGGATGGGCCAAATGCAGAGGTCACATTTGGTTGTGGTGCACTGTGTGTGTACGAGACAAATAACCACTCAGTTAAAACCACTCACTTAAACCCCAGGACAGCCTAAAATGACGTTGGGATTTTAAGCACTGTCCCTCTAACTAGGAAATAAAAACTGCTCTGATAAATAGTAAATGTTCCTGGTGGTCAGCTGGTTGTCGCTGGTTGACATTTACAGCCTTTGCTCAACTCTCTTATCGCTTTAATTCACCAAGAGAACCAGTTTTTCATTTTTGTACGCAGACTTGTGTAACTACTCCCAACTAGGTAACTTCGCTTTCCAGATCTCCTTTGACTTTCAGTTCTAATCCCAACCATTAGCCAAAATGCTTACTGCAAGTCAATATCTACAGTCAAGGCGACATACATGAAAGCTTTATAGTTAAGTACCCCAAAATATAATGATTTCCAGAGAGTTTTTAGTAGTACTTAATACATTTACAGCAGATGGTGTTATCCAGGGTGACTTTCATTCCTTAATTAGAGGGACAGCAACTTGGGGTGAAGGGTATTGCTCAGGAGTGTGTGACTGTATTGCTTAGGGACTCAATGGTGGTAGTGACGCTCCCTAATCGGGCATCCAATGGTGTTTGTGGCTTCAAATCCAGTTCTATCCTACTGCCAATGCTACCACCATAAAGCCTCTAGAGCAACCTGGAGTTAAAAGCTTGCTCAGGGGCCTATGGTCCAGTCAGTCCCCTAGGAGCAAAGGTAGTGGTGCTGGCAGAGGGATAAAGCTGGACAAACCCTTCTTCCAACACTGCCAACTTTGGGTTCCTCAGCAAGACCCCAATCTGCTCCTAGAGCAGCTGGTAGTGCAACTGTTAGGGTGTTAGCCTCGCGATTTGAAGGTTGTCGGACTGATAAAGGTACCACTGAGGTACTTAAGAGCAAGGTACCGGCCCCAAGCACTGTGCCCCAGGCACTGCCCATGTCAGCTCCCCACATTTCGTTTTGGTGCACGCTGCGCTGCGGTGTGATCACTCACTTTCACATGGGACTGACTGCACTCAATTTAGGGTTTATCAGCTTGGTAGCAGCTTAAACTAGGTTGAGACTGGGTTGAAAAGTTTCAAAACACAATATACGCTTGTGATTACCCAAAATAAGCCTTTACAGACCCGTTTCGGTTGGTGAACGGTTAAAACTAGGACAAGCTGTTTCTTGTAACGAAGCAGAAAACTCTGCTTTCAGAGAAAGTAAGACGCAGGACTGTGACACATCAGTACCATAATTCCCAAGACTTCGCTTCATTTCCAAAGGCGTAGAAAGGTGCCAAGTCCTGCCGAGGGGGCCTTAATACAATCCCAAGTAAAAAGGAGGTACCGAGACAAGGCGGTGAGGAATGGAGCGCCGTGTTATCGCACAGAGCTCCATTGTCTCTTGTCAGGTCGAGCCTGCTATTCCTGACAGACGCTCAGCCATGCAATCATAGAAGATGGGCCAAGCGTCAAAGAGATTACATTCTAGGTTGTCACAGATGACGAAGCCACGTCTCCTGGTTCCCAGCACGGCCGTGTGTTGGAGGGAAAGGGAGAAAAAAAAACACATTTCCAAACCCTCCCAAAAAATGAGACTGGAGTCAACCCATTTTCTGGAGTGCAGCGAAAGTTTTCGCACGTAGCGGGTTGCTTTTCTTTTGGCAAAATGAGAGCACAGTATATCAGGGGTATATAATGCCTGGACATCAAAGAGGCAACTGCGTCTCCAAGTGCGTCCAAACGCGATAAGAGCGCGGCGTAGCGAGAACAGTCTTTCAAAGTTATCGTGTCGTGTCGTGACAAAGGCAGCCAAGAACTGTGTGTGGTTTTTGCTCTCAGAGTGCGTCCCACTAAGCGCAACGGGGTGCAAAGAGACACATATCAATCTGCCTTTCATAGTTATTTCAGGACGTAGCCAGGGAAAGAGTGAACGTGTGAACCTTCAGCTTTTTCACTTTAGGACCCTTATTCAACCGCTCTATTCAAAGGCTCACCGTAACGCACAATCCTCTCGGAAAGTGGCGTTTGGTGGGAGTGAAGTCCTCTCGCCTCTTAAAGCCTGAATATGCCATTACCAAATTGGAGCACTCGATTGGAAATGGTTGGAAATAATAATGGGAATGGGATGGGAGAGAATGAGAGAGAGAGAGAGAGAGAAAGCCAGGCGATTGCATACAGATCGGATTCGCATCAAAAGTCGGCTCTGTCATGATGACTTCATCTGAAAAGTGCTCGACTTCTGCCCCCCAAAAATGCCATATGGTGTTTGTTCAGCAGGCAAACCACCACAGCAAATACGGCTATAAATTACCGGCCCCTCCACCCAACCCGAGAAGGGGCAATATATCTCTCCCGTTCTCTCTTGTCAGTTTTTCCTTAGCCTCATCCACAAGACTCGTGAAAGCTGGGGATGTGGGGGAGGAAATGGCCTCAGGCAGACCAAAACGATTGGAAGGCTGCAAGAAAGCTGTACGGAAAGGCCAAAAGGGCCGTGAGGTGAAGGAACAAACCTTGTGCCGGTGACGACTTCCCTACAGGCTCCCTCAGACACCCAACCGCAATACGGGTCCCTGGAGGCAATGCAGGACCTGTGAATGGAACACACACACACACACACTCAGACATACATCTGGTCTATCAGGCCATCTTTCACCAGGATTACTCGGCTCCCTGACACCTTCCGACATAAGATAAGAGGATAGGTGTCGGGTTTTTTGTTCGGTGATAAAATCACAAGGAAGTTTCTCATAATAGCTCATCTCCAGTTATCCAGACTTCGAGACTCACTTTTTGCACTTCCCATGTCGCTCGCAGCGCGACAGCGGCACCTTGACCACGCAGGACGTGAAGGCCACGAAGAGGGAATGGCTCCTGCCGTCGATATGCATGCTGACGATGCGCTTGTCGTCCACGCCGTCGATGCTGCACCTGGAGAAGCGACAAAAGAGATTCAGGGCCATGGCCATTTTCAGCCACTTGTTAAATAATGTATATGGGACCAAAGAGCTGCAAGGCTCTATGTGCTAAAATATTTCACGCCTAATATAAAGCATTTCAAAAAATTTCAATCTCTCTAAAATTCAGAGTGCGGAACTTTTAGATTACTAATCTATTCACCAAGTATGCAATCATTACTCAACATTAATAATCGACTCACAAAACATGCACTAATCTGTTTTTGTGCAAAACTCGCAAATACAACAACATAATTCCATGCTCATGAAACATTTATGCACTTTTAGCTGTTAACACTCTAAGCCCGAAAGCCCTTGCAGTGTGTGTGTCTGTGTGGCTGTTGGGAGGGAAGGGCACAGAGCTTGGCTCTAATCTCCCCGCTCCCCACATCTAAAGGGGGGATTTAATTCCAGATTGACGAGGGCCGACCTCCGTGCATTAGAGCTCTCAATTAAGGTCTGCAGTCCATCTAGCCTATGAAACGTTCGGTGGGCATCTTTGCTCTGATCCTTCCCTGTAAAGTCACTTACTCTAACCGCTAGAGTTAAGCCATATGGCTTTGGGCCAGACCGTGCCCTGCTCATGCCACACAGAGTGTGTGGGCGTATATATGTGTGTGTGTGTGTGTTTGGGAATGGAGGACGAGGGGGAAGGGCCAAGTTCCCTTGCTCTTTCTCGTACAACTTTTTCGGTCACGTGAAACGGCTTGGTGTTTGGCAACAGTCATCTCTTATTTAGCAAGCTCCTGCTTTCAATTCCCCGTATTTGCTTTGGCTCCCGTTCGCTCTGTTTATCCCGCAGTGACTCGCTCCAAACCTCCTCGTCACATCTCAGAAAAGAAAAGGGAAGACATGCTCAATCGTGACCCTCCCCCAGACCAGCTCTGCTTGCTTTAATCATTCGCCGGTTCCTCGGGCCGGGTTCTTGCGGCGGTGCCCCAATGGCAGAAGTTCCAATGCGCTCCCTTTAATTTGCTCGCCGCACTCGGAGGGGCTGTAACCCGATAAAACTCTTTTAAATGACAGAGTAGCGTGTTTCACTGAGGCCGGGGTTCTGCGGTCGGATCGGGGCGTTGATGGTGTGGCGGTTCGGGGTAAATGGAAAATGGGAAGGGGGGACTGAATTCTAATAGAATACACTATAGGTCATCAACAGGCCAAGAAGTCCAGATCTGGACCCAGGTGTCATTGTAAATGGATCCAGATCTATAAGACATTAGATTTTGATGCAGAGTTGATGCATTTTTAATTTGCAGAGTTTTCATAACATTTACGGTGGTCCTTTTTTCACCTTTTCTCTTCGTTTTTACGCTCATCTATGTATGTACACAGGAGATGCACAGGCCAATTGCATGCAAATCAAACACCTTATTTCAAGATGCCTTTTCAAGATGCCTTTTCAAATGCATAGCTTTATTTTATTTGAAGAAAAGGATGTTTATTTTGCTATTATCATGGGATTGTGGTGAGCAATCACTTATTGTTATCCCATTTTTATTACCCAGCTACTCCTCCGACAGGTTTTATGCTAGAAACCTGTAGCCTACTGTGGCCTTGGGTTTTGATATAAGCGTTTGTTCACGAGTTCGGTCCGACGTGATCTGAGGGCCCATGGGCCTCTTTACATATCTGTAACCATCATGACCCGCACTCGTCTTTTTCATCCTTTTTTGTGTCGTTAATTTTTCCTGTAGGAAGCCATTTGTTTTCTCCCATTAAGCATACACAGAATTTTGGACTCAAAAGCTTTCCTTTGCCTGTTTTCACATGACAGTCAACACGGCTCTTACACCCGTTTTAACACGAATTCGTCTTTTTCCTGCTTTTATCATCGCTCGTTCTTTCCCCATTCAAATCAATGCATTTTAATCAAAGTCTTTCTACTCAGGCAGTTTTCATGTCACAGCTACAAAAGTACAGCAACCACACTGGCATTTTCTGGCAGAAATGAATCTCTAGTTTCATTAATAGAGTGCGCTTCAGTTCCGTGTGAGAACTTATAACCAACTTTACTTTTACCTGAAACACTTTTTACTTGACATTCATTTGCTGACTACAAACAGATGGTAACACTTCAGCTACCAGGCTACTTCAAAATATACGCCACTGAATCTTAACCCACGTTAGACGTGGTCATCTTTTGGACTTTTGCTTGCAAAAACGTTCTCTTAGTGAAACTCTTTGAATTTTAGTACAAAAGGAATACACACTTTTCCGGGTTGTAGATGCTCAGCTCCTCCAGGAAGAGGCTGTCGTTCAGGGAGCCGCCTGTCATTTTGGCCAGGAACTTGAGAATGATGCCCCTTTCCGAGCCCAGGAAAACGACGGTGTGGTTGCGGTAAGGCCCGGCGGCGTTATCCACCGCTATGCGAGTCAGCCGGTATCTGGAGGAAGTGAACATGTGGGAACGAGGTGAGGGAGAAAAAGAAGAGAGGAAAAGAGAGGTAGAGAGAGAAAGCGTTAAGCAGAACAGACATAATGAAATCGCCCCGACTCGAGAAGCGGTTGGGCTCCGGCTTCGCTAAAGAAATTAGAGCGTTATCAGGCGCCTGCCGCTCCAATTACCGCGCTTATCGCAGTGTTAATCAAATGTATGTATAATTTTCAAATCAGTATGCAAATACACTTTCAGGGTAATTAAAACTAGTGGGGATGAAAACGGCAAGACAAATAAATTATCCAGGAATTTTCTTTCATCTTCGGCAATCCTCCCGAGTCATGCAGCGAGGCCTGTGATATTAAAACCGGGGAAGGGAGGAGATGCGAGGCGTATTTCTTATTTGCTGTGTTCAACAATTGGGCGAAGTATACAGGAACATTTGTACAGGCCTCAGTGAGCGCCGCTGGTGTAAAATAAAAGGACGCATATGAGGAGCCGGGTGGTCCACCCCGTTCGGCAACAAAGCTGCTTTTAAAATGCTGTAGTTTAAAAGTAACTATTTTTAAGAAACGACGATGCACCATGGCAAAACTTTTTGGTCCTGAATTGGCAGAAACGCCATCTGATTGGCGACCATACTCATGGTAGTGCACGCTCATTGCATCACAGCACTCTCTTAGCAGCTTGGAGATGGAGTCAGAGGCATGAAGTCCACCTTCGTGAAGATGGAAGATGGAACTGTGGTTGTGAAATATTTTTGATGCAGTTCGCTATGTTTTCCTCTGTAGCTTGTAGTGTAGCTACTGTAACTACTACTGCATATTTAAACGGTAGCCTGGCTGTAGCTTTGTTATTTTTAAACATAAGTAGCTCATAGCTTGAAAAGTTATAATTTAAAAGTAGTTTTCCCAACACTGGCTTCTTCAGACCAGTTTCAACGTTCAACGTCAGAGGCGCTGGTCTAGTGGTAGAAATCTCAATAATGGACCAAAAGTTGTTGGGTTCAGGTCTGGTTCTTTCCAACCCCCACAACTACCACCTTAAGCAAGACCTTTAACCCCAAGGTGCTCCAGGGAGACTGTCCCTGTAAGACGGAAATGGCAGTCGCTCTAGATAAGTGTGTCTGCCAAATGCCAAAAATACACATGTAAATTTAAAAACAGAGCCACGTTCGGCTGCCAGACCGGAGCGAGTCATATCCCTCTTTACAGTGTCTTTACGGCGTCTGCCCGGCAGGAACATCCTTTTGTACTGTTTGAAAACGGAGCCCATTGTTCTAATTTGTTAGAGGGAGAAAAGCAAGCCTTGAGTTCAAATATCTTCCCTTCAGGGTAGAGCTGAGATAAAGTCTTACTCCAGATTCGGATTTCCAGCTCACTTCCTGCTGCTGAAGAAGAGTCAATGGCGTAATGGCGAAACAGATATTCCAACCCCCCTGCCCCAGATACTAAATGAATCTATTTAAGGGGTGCTTAGTGTCTGATTTTGACTTGGCCACCATTCTGCATTGCAAGTGGCCGGATTACCAGCCCAAATGAGCAGTGAATACCAGGCTGGACAGAACCCATCAATCTGCACATACCATGAGAGATGAATCGTTATGGAATACATACATTATGGTGATATGCCAATTTCAGGAAGAGTAGGGGTTACGTTTACGAGGGTATAATAAGCAGTCTTGCGTTTCCATAGCTACATTTGCAGCCACAACTGAGCTATTAAAAATATTGGCATGTGAAAGGCCCCCTGTTGGCTTTCATTAGAGGCTGAAGGCTGATGTGATGCGACTGCTCACCGAACCATTGTCTTGAGGAACCAGGGGCGGTTGGCGATGGATGGAACTGCCTCGTCCATCAGAGGGTGCATCTTTATGAAGTTCAGCGTGTCGTCTGGGAACTCGTTGGATACTTTGTACCTCTCGACGGATGGCGTTCCAGCACAGCACCCTGGCCTGGAGAAAGGCAAGGAGGGTAAAGGAGTGACTAAAGTGTCTTACTCAAACTGTTCGGGTTTTAGGAAGCTTTCGACGGACAGAGTTTCACATGAGCGCAAAATGTTTTCTCATGCTCACGCGAGATTTTCTCATGCTCAAGAAGTGTTTTTGCATGCTCACACAAATTTATTTATTTTATTCCAATATCGATATGTGACATCTGTGATCCATAATTGCTTGACTGTCTCTAAACTGCAAAAACTATACCCTTATATTTTGACTAGTTCCGCTATAAAGACATAGTTGATGTGCTTGCAGCTAAACATCAATACATCATTTCTGAATGCCATTTAAAACCAATTCGGAGCTCTCAAAAACATGTGCTCGCACATAAACATCTTGTGAGTATGTTAAAACATCTTGTGAGCATGCGAAAATATCTCATGTGCAGGCGAAAACATCTTGTGAGCACACAAAAATATCTTGTGGGGACATCAAAACATCTCTTGTTCACACAAAAACGTCGCAGGTTCACGAGAAACGTATTTCTTTCATGTATGCAAAGTTTTTATTTCTTTACTTGTCCCTTTTGAGACTCCAACAGTATTTCACACATTTCAATTGCAACATTTCAAAAATGTGTTAAATATGCATTGGGAGGATCCGACACTTTTCATCACCAATGTTATTCATTTATTCATCCAGTCTGTGTTCTTCTCTAAACTGGAATCATCAACTTTCCACTAGTCTGATATCCTTTGAAGGCTACAAGACCACGTCAACTGATTATGAATGCAGTTAGAGACTTGTCTACCATGTTCCAAAATTCTCACATATTACCTCACTGCCGTGGAACCTGCAAACTGTCGTCATTAGAGTCCTCAAGTCCAAAAATGCATCTACACCTCCTTAGTTATCAGCCCCGATTGAGCAGTCACTTTTTGTCCTCTCAAGGCATCAAGTGCTGCTCGTCTTGAATATCTACTACTGAGAAGAAGAGTAAGACCTGCCTCAACCCTCTTTTTTGTCTTGTTCTTTAGGGGTGGAATGAACATGTTCTCCCTATCAGAACTGCTGTGTCCCTTGCTGTCTTCAAACACCGTCTGAAGACCTAGGGGACTAACAACTCCTCACACTTATCATTGTTCCCTAAACACAGTTTTTCCCAAACACGGTGTACCCAATGGCTTTCATGTGTGTATTCTTATTGATTGCGTAGATATTAACATTTGACTTGTACTCTTGCCAAATGCTGTTAATGAAAATGTAGACAGCAACATGCTATGATTTAATAAAAGGTTTTAGGTGGGTTAATTTTGTTGTCCTTCACACTTCTACCCATGACATACAACCTGCCTTATAATTGCTATTGCAAATACACATGCAATCCTCATTTCCAGAAAGTGAAATTGTGGCTGAATAAATCCCCTCTCGTCTGTTAGTACATGCATTCCATTTGGAGGGAAAATAAAAATTACATAAAAACAGAGCTGCCGCCTTCGCTCTCATTAACACCTGACCTTGTTTCCCGCAAACACGTAATTTCATGCTAATCAGCGCCGCCGATATCCCTGTTGTGCTTGACATGGAGGGTTAACCATATGGAGAGCCGGAGAAGCGGCTCGGCATTCGCCGTCTCCGGATCTTTGCTCTTAAAAACGCTATTTCGAGCGGAATACAGTGAGCTCCTTGGTGTGATAATTAGGGGTACGAGGGACAAAGATTGACCAGGCTGACTGGTGCTTTTGGAAAATTAGTCAGCCATCTGGAAAATGACCTCATGCCTCATTTACTGATATGCACTCCTCTCTCTCTCTCTCTCTCTCTCTCACTCTCTGTGGCTCTCGTGGCATGGTAACATGTTGTTTCAAAGAGCATTACCCAAGGTGGCCATGATTCATTTATTAAGAATGCATAATGTCTCCCAAAGTCATGGGTAAATATTCATAAATGCAGTCTGTGCCGTGTCACACAAACCCAAACTGCAATTCTAATTATCACTGTAAAAAAAACACAGTTCCGCTTCTGTTGGGGCGACGTCATCTGCACGTGGGGGTGGCGGTGGTGTGGTAGGATTTACTGAATCTCTCATTTGGTGACCATAAGCTTGGGGGGTTCTAACCCAAGGAGATCATTAAAAACACATAAGATATCGTCTAATCTTTGCACCTTACTCATACGTTTAGGATTCTCTTCAATGACATGCAGCCTGCACAAATGGGATGGTAACGCACCACTAGAAGCACACTCGGGGCAGTTGGTAGTGTTACGGTTATGGTATTCGCCCCATGATCGGAAGGTTTGCCGATTCGAATCCCAGACCGGTAAAGGTAGGACCACTGAGGTACTCATTATCAAGATACCATCGATCGTGGGTACTGCCTGTGTCAGCTGTCCACTGCTCCTTCACAGATGGGTCAAATGCAGAAGTCCAATTTCGTTGTTGTGCACTGTACTGTGCTGTGCTGTGGTGTGTTCACAATGAGAAATAATCACGCACTTTCACTTAGATCTATGGATCAAGAGGTTTTGGGTTGAAATCCAGCTATCACCGTTTGACGCCTGAACAAGATCCTTAAAAACAGGTTGCTGTAGGGAGACTGTCCCTTTAATAAAGAAATGGAATTTGCTTTGGATAAGAGTGTCTGCTACATGCCGTGAACGTAATTTTTCTTTCTTCTGGAAGCAAAAGTCTGTTAGTATACACATTCCATTTGAACTGACGATAACATAGAACAGAGTCCCTGTCTTCACTTTCATTGCAGTGGTCTGAGAGAGTAAAACCATCGGTTTGTGAACATAAGACAGGGTTCAAACCTTGGAAAGGTTGAAAAGCACTGCTATGGCCTTAACTACAAGTTGCTCCATGGAGGCTGTGCCTGTAAATAGGAAACGCAAGTCACTTTGAATTTTGACCAATTCTTTAAGCTGCCAACTTGCCTTTTTTGTCCATTATGTCTCTTGATATGTCTAGAATCTACTTGGTCTGGGATCTTCTGTACGGCCACAGAAGACAACTTTGAATACCCCCTCACAATACCAGGAGAATACCAGGAGACCCTTAACCCCAACTTGCTTCAGGGAGACTGTCCATGTAATTAGGAAAGGTAGGTTATTCTGGATAAAAGAATCTGATAAATGCTGTAAACTTCCAAAAAAGTTGGCTTTAAGGATCTTTCTAGGTCTGAGATCTGCATGGTCTCTCCACAAAAGTGGGGCTCAGTAGTCTGGGTGACTGAAATCGTGGATTGCTGATGATGAAACTGGAGTGCAGAATCCTGGTAGAGCCTAAATAAACCAGCACTGAGCCCCTGAGCAAGGCCTTTAACCCCAAGTTGCATCAGAGAGACTGTGTCTGTAATTAGGAAATGCTAATTGTTCTGAAAAAGAGCATCAGACAAATGCAGTAAGGTTGCAACATGTATATCAGTTAAGCCTCTTTCTAGTTCCGAGATCTTCCTGCAAAGCTGGAGCTCCCTGTGTTCATGACTGGATGTTTGAATCCCGGCACAGTCTAAATAAAACCTTTGGGTCCCTGAGCAAGGCCCTTAACACCAAGTTGCTCCAGGGAGACTGTGGCTATAATTAGGAAGGAGATGTAACTCTGGAAAAGAGCTTCCGATAAACGTGTAAATGTAAATGTATAAAGAAACCAGTATTTACCTGGGCCTGGGCACCTTCTCCTCGGGCACGGGCGTCCATGTGGAATCGGGGGACTTCTGCTCCTTGAAGCGGCCGGTGAAAGCCATAGCGATGTCGGCCATGTCGTAGGCGCAGACGGCCGAGCCAGGAATGCTAGAGCAGAGCCAAGAAACATACAGTAATCTGCCGCTGTGTACATTACAAGACTGTGAATCACCCTTTCTCGCTCATCTCCTCTTTTAACGAGCTGGTTTCCTCCGAATACGGCAGGGGAGGAAAAAGAGCACACAAGGACAGAATTGTGATAGTGACAGAGATGGCACTCTGTTAACTCCAGCGTCCAAAAGTGTAAATCTCAGAAATATGCCAGAAATACGCAGCAGTGCCGGCGAGTCGTCAAAGCCGTCGGTCAGAACCAGTGACTAATACATCCCCATTGTACAGCTGGGACTTCCAGTCAATGGGAGTTCATTCTCTACGCTTTGATTAACTTTGAATATGGGGCTTACTGAAACGCTCATTGAAATTTCGTAGTTGCTCGGCTGATTTTAACGCCCATTAAGCAAGCTCAATTGCACTGTCACAAGCAATTGGTTTATCTCCTTTAAACCTCCATAACGTGGGAATTGCCGAATGTGGAGAGCTCCGCCTTGACTCGCTGATTCTAATTTAGATTTAAAAATTAGTCGCCAAGCCTTGGTCTCAGTGCGCCCTCCATAAATCCGAAACTTTTCCCTCAAAATCTGCAACTTCAGAATTAAACACTTGGAGTCTCTGGAGGTTTCGCAGCCAAAGAGGAGCTCAAATTTTCTTTCCCGACAACCAGTACTGATGTAGGCAGTCTAGACGTCTGAAACTTTGTGCTGGCGGATTGGGGGTTGAAATCAAAGATGATTTCATGATAAAGTCACTGTGGATTATAACACCTAAAAAAGGCTGTAAGATTAACACACTAGTAATAGACAATAAGATGATGAGTAACGTTATATAACACACCAATGTTGATACTCAGTATTATGTCTTGACAATGTGGGCAATGATTTGATGTTGGTCAGTATCACAAAACTCTGCTACGATTCACTTTTGGTTCGATTCAATTTAGACGACAGCGATTGATATGAGACAATATCATATTCTGGTTTAACACCAACACCCATTCATATCAAATCAGCAAAATCAACTAATTTAGAGAAAGAGAGAACACAATATAGATCTCATGCCTAACAAATTATTGTGTTATGTCCTACGAATGGTTATTACACTACTTCATGTATCAGTGTTGATACTGATCATTGTATCAACAGGCAAAAAATATATTTGCCCATCTACGTTTCTCTCTCTAAGTACCTGTTGTATGGCGTTGAGAAAGTTGCCATCACGACATCTCGGCCATCGATGCGGACAACATCAGTGACGGCCTGCAGGATGTTAAAGTAGAAGTGGGAGTCTCCCGGGATGGAGCAGTTGAGCCGAGCCTTCAGAAACGAAGTCCACTGCTTCTCCAGCACGCGCGGGGAGCCGCCTCGGTCGTTCTTACACACCCGCGCCACCCGGGGGAAAACCACCTGGTAAAACAAGACATCGGGGATGATGAACACACACAGCGGCAATATCACACCCTCAAAAACACCCCCAAACCTGGGAATATTACACATAAAGGTCTTTAGCTGAAACGTTAACCCCTGTTTGGCAGTGGACTTACATTTTATATGTTATTTAAAATGCATAAATAAAAAAATACGGAACAACAAGTAAAAGAACATCCAAACTGAACACAATGTCCATATCTTGGGCTCTAAACTTTAGAAGTCCTTACAGCTGAATAAACAATATCAATTCAAGGCCCACGCTCTCCAGCTGGTCATTAAGTCTTGACCTTTTTATCCATTTCAAACCCAAATTAACACTACGTAGTTAAGGTCAAGTTTTGTTATTTTTCTTCAGTGTCCTTTTCTGTTCCTCCCTTGCGAATAATGAGCTTTTTGCTTCATTACATTGCCTGAAATTTCCAAAGGTCTACAAAGTAGTTCTTTTAAGTAAAAGTGTAGATATATTGTGTTAGATAGATAGATAGATAGATAGATAGATAGATAGATAGATAGATAGATAGATAGACAAACAGATAGAGAGAAATAAGATAGACAGATAACACATTTATATAGCAGATACATTGGAATGTACTTCAGATAGATAGCTCTAAGTAGATAACCTCAGAACGCACTGTGTCATTAATAAAGAATTACGCAATTTAATAAATGATTTCAGGATAACTCTTTCCCTACTTAGTCTTTAATTGAATTTCAAGAAGCAACAGGTAGAGATCTGAGAACGGGGGACTATTTTGGGACATAGTGCAGATAATATCGGCATTGTCTCGGTTATTTTTAGGGCTTCCATCATTAATATTCTTTCCTATTTTGAAAGCGGCCAACCTTTCCTGAAATCCCTCTTAGTTATTAGAGACGCCCACTTCCTGTTTGCTTCCTAAGGCACATCCTGTCTGTAGCAAAAGCTGCACGCCAGCAGCATTTTACGGACATTCACCACGTCATAAGCCTCCCCACCTTTCCCATGCTGTTGTATTCCATGGCGATTTCCCGAAAGAAGAAGTAAATGAAGTCCCCATAATCCACTGCCTGCACAAAGTAGGGCTCTGCGAAAGAAACACACACACACTTTTGAGATACGTCTTCTTTATCTTCTTTTGACAGTGACTGCACAGTGAAGAACAATTGGAATAATAAACTAAACTCAGTATAAGACTAAACTTGCGCAAAAAGGAGCTTGCGCAGGTCTGTGTTTCAGTCTGCAAGCTAGATAAAAGCCAGATCGAATGCCTTAAGGAAACAGCTAGGCAAAAAATCATATCATAGATTTATAATGAAATGAAATTGTATATAATGGATCAGCCAAGAGACCTCTGGTAACAAAATTCAATTTTGTTTGCAATTGGTGGTGCTCAGATAAAAGCTGGTAAAAGGTAATAAGCAATTACAGCTTCAAATTAGCAGTATTTTCATAAAACTGATGCTCAAACCCTAGGCTCCCACTGCTTGTTAGCCAGCGTTAGCCTTACAGCTTTTGCAAAAAGGTAAAGAAGCAGAATTATGGCACCAAACGTGATGATGATTTATGCTTGTAGCAAATTTGGAAAGTTAACAGAATTTCCTATAATTTAATTAAAGAGGCATTCCAACAAAGGCAATTATGTGGCTGCTCCAAGAATCCCCAGATCTGCCTTAGCTTTCGTTTACACGTTATTAGCTTTAATTTGTGAGTAACAAGTCAATAAGTGAGAAAGTAAGGCAGGATTCGAGTACAACATTACAACAAGCTTCAATCGAATTAAGACGCCTATTAAGCAAAAATAAGCCTCGACGGCCAATCATCACCAACGGCATAGTCGGCCAGACCGTCCCTTTAATGCACAGCAAATCTGGAACATCTACAGATATAACCGCTCATGATAAAACATAAATATTCACTCCCCTCCTCACCTTTCAGCCATTTGGAGTCGTGCTTCACCGTGCGCAGGGTGGGACTGTCTCCCAGGCTGCGGTAAATGACAGCGTCGATGGCCAGAAAGTCCGTGACCGTGGCCGAGTACAACTTTCCATCTGCGGGCGAAAGCAGAGTCAGTCGTGCCTAGTTTACAAACACAAGCACCAGAAAGCCTCCGTTCCCGAAAACCCACAGCATGGGCGGCACGCCGGGGGCGGAGGTTCCAAACCCAAAATCCGAACTCGCCAAGGCGTTTCACTGACAACGTCCTAGAATTCCCAAGGCCAGGGAGAATCCAGAGCATGATCAAAACAGGCGAGGCAATGAAATCAAGGTTAACGAGTCATCAACAAACATTCGTTTTCGGCAAAAAAGGAAGGGCGGCAGCGCAATTAGCGCAACTGTAACGATGAATCACTTTCGCAAAAGGCCTCGAACTGGAAGGCTTTACCAAGCCACTAATGGGAGGCATGACTCATCTGGGTTTTCCATCTTGGGAGATATTTTTAAATCCCCCCATATTTTGGGGGAGGCCTCTATCCTTTTCCCCCCTCCCCCCGCCCCTTCTTAATACCACAACAGTTTCATGTGTTTTCAGTCATGGCACGGACAAAGACTGCCAAGCGACGCTGCGTTTCTTCCCAGAAACAGAGCAACTGTCGCAGAAGGAGCGTCTACCAGCTCAGGCTGCCTCTGAGTTCCTTGTATTCTTGGCATGCCTCTGTAAAACGGGGACGACATGCCGTCCAAAAGACTCTTTATAAGCTGCGTCCCATCTTGCGATTGTCTCTTAAAGCTGATTGGGCCATGAGCGACTAAAGTTGTGTGACAATGAAATTAGTGGGTCTTGTTTATTTTATGTTTTTATAAAAAGAGCGATGGTATAAAAAGCGGTCGTGTCGACGGCTCACCGGCAAACAAGGCAACGTTGGCATGCTTGGCGTCGTACGGGCAGCGGGCCATCCCACTAATCTCCTCCCCGAGGGCATCCAGGGTGTCCGTCTAGGCAGCAGAGAAAGAGAGAGAGACAAAGGTCAGAGGTTAACTCCATCCACACATCAGCATGAAACAGCTTGTTCGCTCTGAAACAATGCACATATTTCAAAAACCTGCTGTGGGGTTTTGGGCCAAAATATGATTTTAATAGTCATGATTGAAACAGTTTAATCACTACATGTATCACATTGGAAGCCTTGTATTATGTAGTTTAAATGCAAATCATTTTTACACCTCTCTTCTGAAAGTGTTCCGTTCTCTTCCGTCTAAGATCAACACTTTTACTGCAATTAAGTTTTTTTAAGCAAATGAAAGCAAGGCAAAGAGACCAAGTCAACTACGAAAATAACAATCTGTCTACTATCTTGCATCTCGGACCCGTTCTTCCAAGCACATTACTGCATGGGTTCATTTTTACTCAGGGTTGTTATTTTTAAACATTTTTCATGCTCTTGACAAAGGGCCGGAGCTTGCCAAGAAGTATAACTGCTTACGCCACCCTTTTCTCTGGCTTCTAAACAGGTCATTTTGTTTTCTATTTCTTTCTCGCCGGAAAGAGCTATCATCTAGCCGGCATGAGGGAAAAAAGGTCGTGCTGAAGCCTTGCCACGTGCAGAATTTCCTCCCGGTGAAATGGGATGTGAAGAAATGGTAGCTAACACTGAGAGCCTAATTAACATTTCTTACAAAGGTGTTAAACCAAAGACGAATAAGAATTCTGGGACTAAGTGCGCCGACAGAACTAGCAGAGGAGGAAATGACTTTCTCTGTCGTTTCCTCCGACTCAGAACATGTAAGGCCGGCTCCAGCTGGGCAGGTGAGGGCGTCTGTCTTTGTTGATCAGAATGTGGAAATAACCTCTGCTCTCTTGTGTGCTTGTCAAGACTCTGAGAGGTTTTTTTTTTTGACAGACGGACGGAAGAGTTTTCTTCCGTACACGTGGCAACACTGTATCAAACAGCGAGGGCTGGATTAATAAACGTGCCCGTCGTTTCGTTTCACACCACCGTTTTGACTGATACCTTTTATTGATTCCATCAAAAGAAGGAATTTTTGTCTGAAACCTGAGCCTGACCTAATCTGGCCCTGGAGAGGTCTGGGGGGAGGGAGGAAGTGGGGTTGGCAACTCGGTAAGATCTGCGTTGGGAAGTATCAGATCGCGATCAAAAGGCAATGTTTCAGAGTTACAGAGTTACAGCCTCCGTAACGCATTAGGGAGCACCTCCTTTTTGAAATGGTTACGAGACGTTTTGTTCTCATCGCTAATCAGTAAGCAGAGGAGCGAGTCATATCACCTTTGCTTCCCCTTATGAAAAAGATGTATATTCTAGTACTATAAGTATACTTATTCTAATCTAAAAACAGGTAAGTACACTCTCAGCTAACATTTGTAACATGCTTCATATAATTTACTGTATTATTTACACTGTTATACTATTTGCTTAGAGATTTCCTAAGCTATGGGTTACTAAAGTATACTTATACTAACAAGCAAGTCTACGTATTTATTCATTTATTTTCCAAACCGCTTAATGCCAACCGGTGTCGGAGCCTATCCCGGGAACTACGGGTGCAAGGCGGAGACCAACCCTGGGCAGCCACACACTCACACAATCACATTCTCAGTCCCACATTACCGGACCAATTTAGAGTCACCAATTAATCCATAGTGCTTGCTTTTGGACTGAGCCCCCGGCGGAAACCCACGCAAACACAGGGAGAGTTTAAGTATGCTTGTTTACTAAGGGTATAAATAAAAGTGTTGTCAAAAACAAAAAAGTGGGCTAGAAGTACATTAAGCTAACAGTACATATCACCTGTCATAATGCCACAGCTGACTGGTGTACAGTTTAGAAGGGGACGACTTTTCCCTTGTTTGTCTTTAGAAAACTCAAGCTGTCTTACAGCTTTTCACAATGGTCAGGTCTGATTGCTTTCCACAACTAGTCAGCGCTCCTAAATTCTCCGCCGTTAAGTGTGGCCTTGATGTGTGCCAATGTGGAACTTAATTGGACAATAATTGTCTCTCTTTCTACTTCTAGTATAAAACTGAAGCCACGTCGTCTCGTCTCTCTGTATACTTGTACCGTATATAGCAGAGATGACAAAGTTTACTTTGACTTACATAGTGAAAGTGACTGATGATTTGTCGTTGTGAACACACCACACCACAGCACACAGTGCACCACAACCAAATGTGACCTCTGCATTTAACCCATCCGTGAAGGAGCAGTGGGCAGCTAACAAGGGCTCGAGGAGCACCTTGCTCATGAGTACCTCAGTGTTAACTTTACCGACCCTGGATTCGAACCTGCGACCTTTTGATCACGGGGGCAAACACCCTACCGTTACGCCACCACCTGGTTAATGATCCTATAACTAGACACTGCCTGCTCTCATCAGCCGTTCCATACTAAAATCTGAACTATACATTATTGTGCTACACGGTTGCTTCCTGCTTACACTGCTGCAAACAAAAAGGTAAGTACAGAAACTGTGATTAACAAGTGATTATGTATGTTCTCTAGTATAGTATAGTCTCTATGTTTTTCACTTATTCTATATTTCTCTGCACTACAAAATAAGATATAGACCAGAATTGGCCAGGAATTAAAACGAGGTCCAAGGCGGTCGGAAAAAGCACACTTACAAGTACACTACTAGCACTCAGACATGAGTATACTCACTGTATTACTTTGTGAAGATACACTTCAAGTATAATTCGTGTGTATCTTCCAAGTATCCTCACTACATATACTACACTAGAAATACCTCAACTACAAAAGCTTACTTAACAAAAATTAACTTTAAATATCCCTTTTTAATAAGGGCCTCCGCCTCTCCACTTGCCCCCCAGCTCCACCCAGCAACAGGTGATGTAATCGACATTAATACACAAAGCCCCGCTTCGTCTGTTCCGAGCTCAGCGTAAAGGGGGTGGGGGGCTGCCGAGGTGTCTGTCTGAGGGCTCCCAGGGCGCAAAAGTGTCGGCGCCGAGGCGGGAGCGGGGGCCGCAGATGGGCCCTCGGGAGGGGTAGGGGGAGGGAGAGGTGTCAGGGTTGGGAGGAGAAAGAGGAGGAGGGGGAGGAGGACAAGGAGAGCGAAGCTGCCGTTCAGTAGAACATTTGTACAGTGGACCCCCCTCCGCCGCTTTCTCTCTCCGAGCCGCTGATTAATGTGGGATGAGCTTGGCCCCGAAACAGAAGTCCTTTTCAGAGCCGTCACACCAGGAGGATGGAAAGGAGGGACGGAGGCCAAGGTGGACACATACACACACACATCCACAAGCATACTCACACGCGCGCCCGGGCCGACTAGGCCATCGCACAACCCAGGCACGCCCAAGGGCTGGCGAAGGCCAACAAGCCGCAGGGGGAAAATCTGTGAGCAGCTTCTGCAGTTTTTGGCAAAACGACGCTTTCCAAGATTTTCTTTTTTTTTTTTACTTCCCCATGCTGGTTATTACACAGCTTTTGGAAATCTCTGCCGGAAGGAAGCGCAAAGCGTATTCCGAGGCATTTAAATGACTACGACTAAGACGTGCGGCCTCCTTATCGAGACGCGGCCTGACGTACCCCTGTGCAAATGCCGTTCTAATGGGACGAAACAAAGAAAGCGGGGTGCAAAGGTCATGTCTACTAGACATGACGGCGTGAAAGGACTCGAGGTGTAAAAGAGGCCATTCAAAATGTTGGCTGAAAGGAAGGGCTGAGACGTCCAAATGACATCTACAAGCACGTCAACTGAGAATTTGGGACGTGTTCGTTAATGTTCAGGCTAATCCGTGCATCTCAAAAAGGGGAAACCGGTTAATTGAACATTTTACCTCAATTAGTCACAGACAGGAGCAATACATGTGGCTATACACACAGTAGTATGTTTTTAAGGAGAGAGTACATGAACATACACTGGGGAAAGTATTAATGAAATTATATTTTTAAGTGTTAACAAAGTGTAAAAACAATCAAAATAATCACCATGGGCAAGATTATGACGATTAGAAGTTCTGAATGTCAGTTTTGATTAATTTTCAGTTAATTGCCCAGTTCTAGCCTTGTACGTCCCATGTAAAAGCTGTTTAAAAAGACTGAAGTGTAAGGAAAGCGGGTAAAAAGGTCACGTCTACCCGAAACGTCTACTCTTGATGCAGTGAAAGAACTTGAGGCGTACAAGAAGCCATTCAGACGTTGGGAGAAAGGAGGCGGAGACATCGCAATGACATTCACGAGCATGTCCACCAGCATTCGTTATATGTTCATTAGCGTTCATCGGCTAATCTGTGCATCTCAAAAGGTGAAATCGGCATTGAGAAGAACGTCAGTGAGAACAAATGGTGCCTCATCGTTGGAACGTCCCTTCACCGAAGACAGCGCAAGCTCCCACACGTTCATCTAGCCTGCGACATGGCTCTGTGATAAATATGTCAAAACAAAAGATGAACGCCTTCACATCTGACCAGTTGCAGCATCAACACAGGAGCCCCTAACAGGAACCATTCGTGCCCAGCTGGGTGTCTCAGGCTTTTGAGTCAACATGGCCGGCTCGCACCTGCAAATCACTCATGCGAGGGTAATCCATCACTGTCCGCGGCTCTCTGCTTTTTCTGCTACAGTCTTTCACACACTTATTGAGCTGCTGGCATACTAGATCTGCGGAATATGCAGCCGCCGTGCCGTCATGGGGAACGGAGCGATACCTTGTACGTTCGGCAGGACGGGTTGAAAGCGTTGGTTCCGCACACAAACAGGGTGTCGTCGTTCTGCTGGAGCAGGACCTTGATGAAATTGTGGCATTCGTCCTGAAAAAAGGGAACAGGCTCCTTATTGTGCATTGCTTAAAAAATATAATAATATAAAAAATGAGTTTAGTACTAGCACAAGGCCACTTTTTTCTGACATTTTCTCATCCTTCCTGCTATATGGAATGTGTTTTTGTGCCACTCAGCTTCCCTGGCTATAAAAAGAGGGAGGGTGGATTTTTTAAATAGCCTCCCAACTCTTGGCCCTTTATCACCCTTTATTTCGGCCCATTAGGTTACAATCCATTACCAATTATGCCATTACAACTTCCAAATATACAACTACGGAAAGCCGACTCCTACGTTTCACGTTACAAAACCGCATTAGTCTAGACCTAAAAGCCTTTATTGAATTTGCCAACATCGAGTTATCTAAACATCCAAACAGATGCTGCGTTTTAACGTGACGAAACAAGAAAAAAAAACACATACCTTATGTTTCCCTTTCATTCTGCACGTGTCCACGTCGGCTTGCCTGGACTTCCATGTCAGTTTCTGTTGAGAGGAAATCGATGGTGAATCAGCAGTGAGCTGCTTAGACATGAAGGACGCCTCAGCACACAACACATTACGAGGGGCGTAACGATACTAGAGATGCAGCTATGGATTATTTCAGTAACTGAGTATTCTACCGATTATTTCATCGATTAATCGAGTAACCAGACAAATTCTTAGAGAAGACAAGTCTGAAAATTTACAGCCAACTGGCTTTTATTCCTGAATGCACTTTTTATTAAAAAATCTTAATTAAACTCATGTGTTGCACTGAATGTGTTGCATTTAATTCAGTGCCACCTGAAACAAATACTTACTTAGGAACATGATAACTAGCCATGAATATCCACTCACATTCTTAACTAGCCAACACGGTTTTTACCACCGCTCAGCTCTAGTAGCGATCACAATTCCACAATCCTAGACCTTAGACATTCTTTGCCGTCTTTTTTGTCTTCTTCGGTGTCGTTTCTATTTCCTCTATCTTCCCTCATAGACAGCAGTCTTGCCCGGTCTTGCTTTGATTGTGTCACTGAAAACATTGTTCTTCACTAATAAGCGTCCACGTGAAACGCAAGCGAAGCATGCTCTAGTGAGTGAAATGAATTAAAGCTTCGATTCTAGAAATAGCCTTTTTTGTAATCAAATTATTTGAATAATTGTTTCAGCCCTAAAATCAATTTACATTGATACAAGGATTCAACGATCAACGAGCCCATAGCATTGATCGGACATCATACATATTGTGTGAACGATGTTAGCCGGGTTTATGCGATAACTCAAGTAACTGCGGGCAGTAGCTCATGAAGAAAAATGTCAAATGGCATTTTAGTTGCTATTTTGTGATTTGATATGAATGGAAGTGATCGTGTTAAATCAGCATATGATATTGTCTCCTGGCTCCTGAACTGAGCTGAACCTGTATCGTAGCAGACTTTGTGATATCAGACTTTGTGACGTCAAATCGTCCACTGGATCGATGTAGTATTTTATGAAACTTGTAACTGACACCCTTACACATTACACTAGATCATGCTCGTCTCTTAAGGGCCTTGGGGGCCAAACATCCCCATCGCTTCAGAGGGTTTGTAAGCTGTAAAGTACTTGTACAAAGAAACGCTAACTGATTAACTGCTGACGCTAAATTGCATCCTTTTGATAATCAATCTCTCCCCTGCCTCCCTCACTCGGTCTCTCCCCAAAGGATCAATCTTGTTATTTTTATTATTCCGGAGTGCGAAAGGCCGGCTCCGGTTCCGACTCCTGCTCCGACTCCAGCTTAAATAGGGAGCAGGTTACGGGTGGGGACATAAATCTCCAGCTTCCTGCGTCCCTCTTTTTAGGAAAAGATGACGCATGGTGACGACTCTTGATAGGATAATGTGCTTAGCGGGGTCATGGCGCTGCAGCGTCTCCTGCCAGAGTCCCGCTTAGGTTTCAGCGCTGCCAGGTAATTACGGAAGAGCCGGGAGATTGTGGTGTCCTGTACTAGGACGGGGCTCACCTTGCTGAAAAAGATCTCCTCCGTGTTGGCCGTGTCCACGTCCACGGTGTAGATGTGGTCCCTGCGAAAGAGGCGGAAGGTCACGAAATTAGCTGGAAATTTTGTGACAGTCATGCTTCAGTTACAAAAACAACGAAAACCAAATAAAAGCTCCTCTCTTTCCCTTCCCCCCACTCCCCCCATCTCAGACAGACAGGCAACAACAGTTTCAAAGTGCCTCAGCACCCACAAAGCTGCCTTTGTTCCAGGGGAAGGTTGGTCGCTGGGGGAGCTGCCAAGTCATTCTGCACTGTTCAGGTCAATTAAGTTCGGTGCTCAACCGCAGGAAATCTATACCAACACTCATTAAAACACTAGACACAAGAGTTATGTGTTTCGACTCCTTTTACCGCCTTCTCCCCAGGCATACGGTCCGGATCAACTCAGGGGCTAAACGACGCTTGCCGAATGTGTATATACTTCATGTATACGCCACAATATCTGGTGTGTATCGGGTTGGGTTCGAGTCGGGCGGAGATGGCGGAAAGGCTGGCGGCAGTGTAAATTGTTTAATTTGCTTGAGATTACTGGCAAATGTGTTTTTAATCAGCGTGCCTCGCCTGACGTCTGCCGAGTTCACTTTAATTATATCTAACAACCTGCACGGTGGCTCACGTTCTCATTATCCAAATTGAATAATGGCTGGAAGAGAAGTCATTTTCTGAAATGAATCCACTTCCACACAGGTTTCCCGGGGAGTGGCAAATCTCAAACAGGAAGTAGCGGGTCAAAAAAAAATCTCTTCCAAAGTCTCAGTCAGAACCCAAGAAGTGATCAAAAATGCGTCACATCTCGGCCAGATTGCAGCCAATATTGAAGTGGCCCAGCATGTGTGTGTGTGTGTGTGTGTGTGTGTGTGTGGGGTGGGGCCTGGAGAAGGGGAAACGTATACGTTTCCATTCCGAGTTCGGTAAGGCGGGCAGGCCGGCATCGTTTGGGAGCCAGTGAATTATCTTGTTATAAATGGCGCCATTACACGGTGCTCAAAACGATTAGAACTGGTCATGCAGACATGGGCACGGAGAGCGGTGTGTTTGCCACAGCTATCCCCTGCGTTCCGGAACAAATCGTTCAACAAAAAAGAAGACCCAAAAAACAAACGGGGAATAGTTGTTCCTGGGCAAAAATAACAAAAAAGAATGCAGCCTCGCTAGCCGAGCGCCCCTCACTTCAAAAGGGTTGATCCTTACGACTCACCTCAAGAGCAGTGGTCAAGATCGCTGACACGCCTCTTCTAGATTACGGAAAGCTAAACCTCAGGTGATCCTATATCTGTGGAGTAATTGAGCTCGGCTCCTAATGAATTTCAATTAGCGCAGGTAAGGTGTCGTCTCAGCTGACTGTTGCCCGCTCCGTTAATGAAATTGCATTCTACCGAATAATTACAACTACAGACAATCTGCTATAACATCACCACTCTACAGACCACATAACGACCAGGGGTGTAATAATACATGATACATCTACATCGACACATCGACTCAGAATCCCTTTATCTTACAGAAACCTCACACATACCGTCAGAAACACAAGACTTTCCACTTAACAGGCATAAGATTGATTCCTCTGTATGTAAAAGTATTTGTGGGTAATTCCGTGCACAAAAACAGAATTGTGCATAAATGACATTTTGTCACGATGTAAACACATACAGGATATGTGAACGCTGACGACTCTCGTGTGATACTCCAACATTCATTAAAATGCTCCAGTTCAATCAAATCTTCCCTTTTATTACAGACAAAACTCATATTTTAGCTGATAAATAACAACAACCAGCGTTTTACTCACAATACAGCCATTTTCTTGATAGAAATTTTCTGTGTTTATTCCGGGAGTGCATCCATCACTTTAGTGTGATGTGGCCCTAAGTCGGGTGCGGGGGATTGTGGGAAATGTAGTTCTCTCCCAGAAAGGCATTTCTTTCGAAAATATTTTTCCATTTTACGTTAGACAGTAATCAATAGGAAAAAATAACTATAGAAAAATGCATTATTTGTTATCAAATAATTTTAGCCTATATGCAGATGCATTCCAAATGGATAAATGGATAATTCCGGCACTAATCTTATTTTTCTTCACAGTACTAAGCCATAGAACGTCTGCGCATGATAAAAACTCTCCAACCCAATAAACAGACACTGTTGTTACTATTTTAGTAGTTATGTCTACAGTTCCAGCACTTCTATACTACATAATGCTAAAAAAAAGTTAAAAAAAATAAATAAATAAATAAACCATTCTACAGGTGCAGGTCAGTTTTTCATCAGAAATGTGCTGATTTCAAGACTGTCAGCATTTACACATCAAACTATGACAAATCTGAGTACGCAACAACATAAGACATTTATGACAAATTTCTACACACACACTAGAATAAGAGCGCAGTTTTCACAAAGAGACCAATGTGTTTTATTATTTGAGATTTGTTCTGAGGTAAGAACAGAAACCTACAAATGTGAAAAACATTAACTTATGGGGTTTTTATACTACAGGTGTGTAATATAATACTATTTAAATGTCTCAAGATCAAATTTAGGAAAAATATAGTGTTGGTGAATGAGGCCAATTTTGTTTTTCATTTAAATGATTGCTGGAGATCAGAAGTAAAAATGACATGAACTTAGTTGCTTTTTGTGATTTGATACGAATAGAAGTGCTTGTGTTAGATCAGAATATGATCTTGGGTCATCATGTTGCTGGTTCAACTGAATTGAATCAAATTAAGACTTTGAGACACGACAGACATCAACCGTTGTCCACTGAATTTATATAATATCGTGTCGTGATGCAACTTTAACAAGAAGTGATTAACAACCCCTAAAAGTGACCTGCTCAGAAGGAGTGAGCAAATACTGTTTTACGTTTTTACGGTGAATGACTTTTTATTGAGGGTCAATATTTCTATGAAACAGCCACTTCCTGTTTCAGTAACAACACAGCGAATATGGTAAGTGCTTGCAATCTCCGCCGGACGCCTGACCTCTCCTCGTTTCCCCAACCCATGTTAACAGCACCTTCTCTGTTCAAACGCCACCGCCGCTGGCCAGAGATAAGACAGCGGTCGGCGATGCGTTAAGCAAACTTCCTGCCGGCACAATGCAGCGCCGGTCACTGTGCAAACACGAACAGTCCAAACACAAGCTGCACCTGCGGCCACGTCAGTGCAAGTTCAAGCTTGCTTCCTGCTGGACCGCCCAGCGTCCCAACTTCGGGGGCCATAAGAATGTTTTTTTTAAAAACCAGAATGAGTGAAGAACTCCATTCATGCTGGGCAAGAACTGGGCTAGCTAAGCAAACAAACACAGCCTCGGGAAGGTGACCACAAGTCAACAAACTGAAGCCACACTGGGTTTTTCGGTGCTTGACTTGGTGCTAAACTTTGGAATGTTGCAAGCAAATCGGATTCGCTTTGTAAGATCTGATCTGAGATCTGATATTTCCTCATGCTGGGCAAGATCTAGACTAGCAAAGCAAACAAACACAGACTTGGAGAGGCTGACCAAAGCCAACAAACCAGTGCCACATTGGGTTTTTCAGGTCTTAAGTTGCTGCAAAACTTGTGACAAGTACATCAGCCCACTTTGTAAGATCTGAGATCTGATATTAGGCCGTGTTGTGCTCGAGCATGGGGAAGGAGTCGAGAGGGGGGTGGATGGGATGAGGACTTGGCCGTCCCCCAGCGGAACAGAGAGGCTTTGTGCTTTGGAATGTCGTTTTCATAACACCCCGTTTCTTTCAGGGGGCGAGCGCCGGCCAGTGCGGCCCATCTGGTGGCCTTTTGTAAAACAATCTCGCTCTCCAATGGCGTTGAAGGGAAGGGGGGCAGCACAGCTTCGTTTGTATGCAGCCCACACCTACAGTATCTACGGCCCACAATCGCACCCGCTTTCCTTTCCCACACACATCATCCCAACACCACCTTGGTAAGTAGACCGTGGACGGTACGGTCTAGTTATGCGTCGTCTGGTTCAACCAGCCGGCCGAAGTAACGCCGAGGACGAGGCAAACCGGTTGTCGCTTCCACAGTGTCTGGAGTCGTCCTGAGTTCCCGGAACTTCTGTGTGACAACAAGGAAAGGGAAGGATTCTGTGGCAAAAAGTGGCGTGGGCAGTAAAAGCCGAGCAAGCCACACCACCGGAGTGGAGGAGGTGTAATCCATGTCATTAGCGGAGCTTTAACAGGATTTGACGCTAGCGTGTCAACCCCAAGGCTCACACACCTCGAGAGCCGCCCTGGTTTTGACGACGGAGGGAGGTGAAAGAGGGATGGGGCTATTGTGAATGGACCTGCATTCCATATGAAACCGAGGCCCATTCCCATAGCTTGTGCCCCACACTCTCCCATCAGAGGGTGGGTGCAGTTGCTATGGCATGTCGAAGAAAGGGCAGGGGGAATGTGGGCAGTGCCCCGCTGCCTTGACGACTCGGGCCGATCAACACCCATTGGCAGCCACTGCGGAAGGCCGAGAACAGAGCTTAAGCAGAGCTTAAACTTAAGCCTCTCCCAACGATGGTTGTACCTAGCCCATCCATGTAAACACAAGGTAACATCTTGCTTGCCCGGGAAGTTAGCTCCACAAGCCCGCGGCCTAATTAGCAGCGGACACTTGTCAGCCATAGCCAGACACAACAACAAACTGACACTTCCTCTGCCTTTAACAAAGGCAACCTTCAGCAGTGCTGCAAATACACCAGGATTGCAGAATGTAAAACTAGAGGTCGACTGATATTTGGTTTTTCAGGCCCGATATCAAAAACGGTTATTTTTAGTTAACGGGCCGATAAACGACATTTGGGACCAATATGCAAAAAAATAGAAGAAGAAAATCTCTGTCAAAATTTCGAATTTTTTAAACACCAAGCTCAGCTGGAACTCTTCTCTCTCCTCTTCTCCTACTCGGAGCTTCATGCTGCGCTCATGTGTGAGTGACAACAAGGCTCCTGCATTGTTTGACTAGTACTTATCAGAGACTGTTGTGAGCGCGACGTCAAATAAAGCAGCGAGTCGAGAGCAAACGGCACCGAGGGAAGAGGCGACAGTGGAGTCACAGTAACACACCTTGTAATTACTTATACTTGTAATTATTATCGGTGATGGTCAAAATAAAACAAAATTAAACAACACCGTTAATCTGCATTATGCCTAATATCGGCCCACAATAATCGGCCCGGCCGATAATCGGTCTACCTTTATGTAAAACACTGAAAAAGGTAGCAAAAAATGGTGAGCGTAAATCTTAATGTGAGCGTAAATTTTACCTGCGAGCTCACCTTCACAGTATTGTAATGAGGAATCAGAGTCACAGGTCAGAATAATAACAAGCTCTTTAATGTGCACAGAGAGAAGGAGAGACAAAAGGCTCCAAATGCTTCTCTGGGGACGGGCAGTCCCTCGCCCGCTTATACAGAGAGACACAGAAGACCTTGAGAACTTTCACAACCCTTCAGCTGAGCCTCAAAATACCATACAGTACCATTTAAAGAATTGTTTTGTACATAGGAAACACTTTTTTCGGAGAATAAAACAGGAAACCCTTGATCAACTAATTTTAATCTGTCTAATAGAGAAGTTGCAGAAACAGCGTCACACCCCCTGCGCACAGCAAATATCATCAAGCCCTTTAATCTATACGGGGCGGCACAAGGCCTTACCAATGCTTAAATCCTTATAAGGGTGTGTGGCGAAGGCTGAAGAGTGCATCATGTATCATTGGGCATGAACAGAAGCGGAAATATTCATTTTAACCTTACAAAAATAAATTCCAATAAGATTTTTAGACTTTCATGCATGAACTTTCATGCACGATTCACTCTACCCTCTGATCTGGTCCGAATTGAAGATTTTTTTAAACCTAATTAGCTGTCCACTTCAAATAAATCCAAATACTCCTGCCTCTGCTTAATTCATTCACAACCACTCAGTCCCCTATAAATAGGCTTCCATAAGACGTGATTCTGAGACCGTAATTCTTTTGTGGGTAAATATTTTTCAACCCTCTCACCCAGCGCTATTTGCAGCATCTGCTGGCGGGTTGTTGCTGCCAATAATCGCACGCCCTTTCTATCTTTTTTCTTCAAAATCCAAATCCAGTTAGTAGAATTTTGTTTCTGTGCCCCACTGTCGAGCTGGCTAGAGCGTTAATCACTGGACCTCATAACGAGCCAAATGATTTGAAGCCATTCACAAACGGCATCTGCTTCTGGAAAGCATCTCTGCTGGCCATCTGTGGCAAAGACACACTGAAGTGAATCGAATGAACTCTCACGTGCAGAAACGACGGACCGGGCCGCCTCGGCGTCTGGCCATACAACAGAGAAGAGCGGCCTGGGCAATTTTTTTTTTTTTGTGATGCCGCTCCAATCGACGGGTCGCTTATCTCCTGCTGAGCATCGCCATTCCGTTCCATTCTGTTTAGTCGGAGGAGGAACGAGCCGACAACCCGCTTGTCTCGTCTCATCGCCCTCCAGCTTCCATCTGCCAGGACTCGATTTGACTCAACCGTCCATGGTACAGTACAGTAGCACGGCCAGCTAATGTGGCCGTTTCGTTTGCCGCCGCTCTTTGTTGCGCCAAACCCCATGAGGGCGAAACAGGAACGAGTGATTCATTTCCATTTCTATTGCAGAAGAGCGCCGGCGTGCCCTGAACGCCGACCACAAAACGAGAGCTGCTCTCTCTCTCTCTCCCCCAGCTGCCAATATCTCCATCTATAATTCAGACCTTCTTACCCCCCCACCCCTTACTTGGTGGTTTTGTTATTTTTCCCTATTGAAGAATGTTGGCATATTTTTTCCCCTTGCCGTCTGATCCAACTGTATAATTATTGCTGCGCTGATTAACTTTGTGTATTGGGAATGTTTTGACAGCGCCCTCCTTTATGTCGACGTGTTTAAAATGGATTTCGGTCAAAGTGAGGCGGGGAGCAGAAGGATGAAGAGGAGGAGAGACGCTTGCAATGGTTGTGTGAGAAGGAGTCTTGTGGTGTGGTTTGGAGACCAAAAAACAAAAAAAAAATCCCCTTTTCCATAAATGTCAAGAAACGTCCGACTGACCTTGCGGCTACGTAAAGAGTCCGGTTGGTTATGACAATCAACTGAATGTCCAGTTTGTGCCGTTGCGTGCTGTTTCTTCCTGGTTTGTGGCCAACAAACACTGGATACTGTTTGGTGTCTGAAACGAGATGGAAGATTTTTTTTGTAAGGAACGCTGCAGCTACTGAGGAACCAACGAGAAAAACAAAACATGACTTCTGCAAGCGCACAAGAAATTATTGCATGCTCATGAGATGTTTTAATGCAAGAACAAGATATTTCCTTGCGAACACAAAATGTATTACAGCAAACATGAGATGTTTACGTGTGGGCATAATGGTTTTGTACATGCGTGAAAGAATTCTGCTTGAGCGCAAGATTTTTTTCGCATGAGCATGAGATGTCAGCATGTAAAAACACCCTGTGCTGTTGCGAAAACATCTTGTCCTTGCACAAAAACATGTCATGAGCATGTGAAAACTTCTTGTGCTCATGCAAAAATATCTCAATACATGCAATACTACGTTGTGCACACACAAAACCTTTATTTATTTTCATCTCTCTGTTTACTTTAGGAGCTCCTTTTTGTACCAGATTTGCATGCCATAAACGTGGCACCTCATCAAAACAATACAGCTTGAGAGTTGGGGTTTATACTGAGTGCGCTGTATATCTTCTTTGCCCCGTATAGCCGTTAGTCTTTTACATAAAGCTTTAAGCTTTGACAGGGGAAAAAAATCAAGGATTATCCTTTGATGTCGGAAAGACTCCCGTTTCAAATAGCATTTTAAGTTTACGTTTTCCTTGCGTGCCTCCCCAGGCACCATGGACTCATATTCGCCTTCAAAGTAGACAGAGCGAATGCGAGAACGAGAGAGAGAGGGAAGATAGCAGGTTCGAGAAAGTGTGTGAGAGAGAAAGGAAGAGGAACAGTGTGTGAATAAGACAAGGAAGACGGAAAGAATGAGAACGAGGGAGAGAGTGGGAGAGCAGGAGGAATGTGTACGTGAAGGAGAAGGACAGTGAGAGAGAGAATGAGGCACAGAGGGAGAGGACGAGAGAGAGACGAGGGGGGAGGAATGAAGAAGAGAGAGAGGGAGACGGAGAGAGAGGTGCAGACGTTCCTCTGGCAGCTCCTGGTTACTCACAGTTGCCATGTGAAATACTGATTGGCTCGGAGTCCTCTGGGAAGCCGGCCCCAGCGATCTGCAGCAGGGTGAAATACAGCAACAAGGCCTCCGACCTCATTGTTGCGCTGCCTACCGGCTCTTGTTTACTTCTTTACTTCAGCCTGAGAGAGAGAGAGAGAGAGAGAGAGAGAGAAAGAGACCCACTTTAGCTCATTGGTCATCTCGGCCTCATAACCACGTGCCGATACGAGCCGCAGGTGAGCGCCGACTAGGCAATCCTGCCTTGCCAGCGAAAACAAATTAATTGGATTAGCTCAGTCGTAATGCGTCATACAATCGATGGCCGAAACTGCATTGGGTCCGGCCCCTCGCTGCTTCTCTTGCTTGTGAAGGTGTCTGCCGTTTCTTTAGATTTTTTTAACAGCATGGAACGGGCCACTACACTAAATTAACAGGATCGAGCTCATATGATTAAATGGTGAGGCGAAACCGCCCCCTCATTACCTAGAATTTACGGTTCCATCCCGCCCATGTTTTATTTTTTTCCACGTTCGCAATCGGAACCCCAGGTTGCGACGGACGACCGCTCAGGTCTCGAAACTGTTTGTTAAATTCCTTCGGACCAATTTGTGTAGGCAGAGACAGTGGCTGCTAGTCGTTTCTGGGGGGGTTAGCAGTGTATGGAATTTCCAACTCCCCTCCTTATTTGCTTCAGAGCAAAACAGTGCCAGAAAACAGAGATAAAAAGAGGGAAGACAGCAGAAGAAGGGGAGAGAAGGAAGGAGAGTGAGCGCAAGACGGAGGGCGACAGGAGAGAGGGAGAGAGAAAGAAAGAAAGAAAGAAAGAAAGGGAGAGAGAGGGCTTTTTCCATGAGCCTGTGAATCCCATTCAGAGCGCTGAGTGCAAACACTATTCACTGCACAGATTCCCTTAATAGCAAAGGGCACGCAACCAAAATCCTAGGAAACAACCTTGATGGAAGAGTCGCTGCCTCTCCAGTTCGTCCTCTTCTGTGCGTTTTAGCTCTAAGTGCATGCATCGAGGGTATACAATAGCGCGAGGCCGAGAAAAAAGAAAAGACAAGGGCCACAAAACTGCAGTTGGGAGAAAGGGACGGAGCTGGGGAGGAGAATGATTGCTGCACTTTCCGCACCATTCGGTAAACAGCAGCGTGGCGGCTTTAATTGTTTCTCTACTGACTGAACCATGCCAGCGCCCGGCTGACTGGAGGACTGATGGATGACTTGGACGAGCTACAAGCCGTGTCAGAGCCGAGCCACGACAGTTCACTGTAAATATAATCCCAAGAAGGGGCCTGAGGCCAGGGCCAGGGGAAAAAATGCAGGCCGAGTTCAGAGTGATGGACTGTCACCAGCATTTCTTAAAAACAGTTTAAGGGCCTTCTTTCTTTCGGTTATCAGTCCTCTCATTCCCTCAGTTAAACTGTTCACTCGTTATTATTATCATTATTATTTATTATTATTATTATTATTATTATTGTGTATAACTATTTGTCTATTTTGGCACCTAATGCTAATGCTCAAAGACAAAGTTTTGTGCTTTGCTAGCACTAATGCGAAGCGTAACAACTAAAAGCGTAATGTTATACTAGTTCTAACAATGCTAATAGTAATTGTAATGCTAATTCTAGCTGATATTAACAACTGTGCTAACATTATGTACTGCTAATGCTACTGTTCCAAGACAATGTTAGGGCTAACACTACTGCTACCATTTGCACCAACTCTGACAATGCAAATGGTAATGGTAAGGCAAATAAGAGCGCTAATTCTAAAGATAACTACATTATATAATGGCTGATCACTGCTCATGTTTATGCTAGTTCTACTACCTTCTTCTACCCACGTTCCCTCACCTTTTTCAACACTTTTACATCATATTTAACCCCTGTTAATGCCTAAAACCATATTAACTTATTCAATATTTAGTTTCACACTATTATCTCTCCTTTCTTCTAAATGCATTCCACCAACTTTTTTCCAACTACAGCAATAATCTTCTCCAGAAGCGACCTTTCTTTCTTTAAAATAAACCGTAACACCAGGTAGAAGATACGAAAGCTTATCTCAGACAGCAAAACTTGCTCTGTTCAGATTGGCACGAACATGATAGTTATAACTGGACGACAAGAAAGTAATTATTACCTGCACATTTTTACTTTAAAAGAATAACTAGAAGGCAATTAAACCCCCAAGCGCTGTTCTTTTTAAGACTCTCGCTTAGGGCAGGCGGGACACTTTTTTTTTGCATTAAGCAAATGTAAAGTCTTCATTTTCTACCACAAGAAGAGGTAATTGCTTGCACCTCGCAGGGTGAAACAAAGTCAAGGAGGATTATACAAGCAGCTCAGGCCTACGTGAAGCGAGTTTGTATTGGAAGCAGTAGAGCTGGACAATTAATGCCCTTACAAAAATGTTAGGCTTCTGGAAAACAGTTGCCGTTAATCTTTTGTAGCAAATTTGCAGCAGGGTCATATTTTCACATACAAATTAGGTTTGTGGCAAACTTGTTGTAAACTTGTGGTGGACCTGTGGCAAACTTCTGTGGACTTCTAGCAAACTTTATGCACCTGGCAAACTTGTCATCAAAGGTTCACTACAAGTTTGTCATTGTTGGCAAATTGTTTTGGCAGATGACCGACAAATACCTTTGCCACTATTGGCAATATGTCATTGTTGCCAGAACATTGCCGCAAATTTGCCAAGGCCAACAATGGCAAACTATATATGTAACATATTCTGGCAAACTCAACTGTTTGCCACAAATTAACCACAAGTTTGCCTCAAACCTGCCGCAAACATTTTCTTTTCGTAAGTGTGCACAATTCATCAAAACCAACACTCAGAACCTTTAATTGACCTAATCTTGCCCATATTGGTTATTTTGAAATACCGTTACTACTTTTTACTATTTTTTTTACATTCAATTATTTTTTCCCCAGCGTGTTCATGTACTGTCCCTTTAAAAACTACTACTTGTAAACGTATGTCACTTGTTGTCAAGTGACCCCTCCGCATCCAGTCTGCCACTACATGTGTGTGTTTCCTTAAGTTATTTTAAAATAATAAAGATATGAACTCTTTAAAAGAAAGAAAACTATCTCAGCTTAATAGTTGTGCATTTTACGGCTGGTAGTGTAATAGTTAGGGAATTGGCCCTATGATTGGAAGGTCGCCGGTTTAAATCCCGGATCGATAAAGGTACCACTGAGGTACTCATGAGCAAGGTACCCTCCCCTCGGGCACTACCAAAAAGCTGCCCACTGCTCCTTCATGGATGGGTCAAATGCAGAGGTCACATTTCATTGTGGTGCACTGTATGCTGTGGTGTGGTGTGGTGTGTTCGCAATGACAAATAACCACTCACTTAAAGTCTTGTAAAATTACTATCACAAACAACAATATATTCGTATTAACGATTCGTGAAACTTTTTAACAATAAAATGTCGATTTTTGACCAGATTCAACAATTATTTGGTCAACTGTGTGCTGTGTTGTGGTGTGTTTACAATGACGAATAAACATTTACTCAATTAAATTCATTTAAACACAGTACAAACCTTGTCAATTAAATATAAAGGTAAAAAATGCACAAAAACACTCTCTACAAACTAAATAATTTTTGTGTACTAATCAAAGTAAAATGTTAAAATAATCATGATATTGACTTGTAGTTGTATCGTCCAGTCCTAGAACAAAGTATTTTGTGCGGTCGATAGAAAGATTAATGATTAAACAGTGGCAAGGTTTTGTTCCAAATCAACACAGCTCCTGTCCATACCCATATGGGAGTGCAGCGGGGGGCAGGGAGGCTCGAGGGGAGGAGCAGAGGATTATAAATGTACTGCTTTCATCTGATTTCAAATACACAGCCTTCCATTTATGGATTGATGCAGACAAAACACACACACACACACACACTGACCCTGACACAAAAACCTCTCTGTTGCAAGAAGGGAAACCAAGCAGGTACCTTTTTATTGCCTACTCCAGACGCAGGGAGGTAATAAAGCTTAGAGGAAATGAGAGTCGAACACACAGCCGTGAGAAATGAAACGCAAACACACACTCTCACACCTCCCCGCGTCCCCAACCTAGCATGTTTATTCAGGTTTACACCTTTACTTGGATGCTGATGCTCTTATCTGGAGTGGTGTTAACAAGTGTTTTCTAGTGGGCCAACAGAACTTTGATTTTCATACTTCAGGTTTAAATTAACAATTGCTTATTCACACTAATCATATTAAACTCTGTTACAGTATCAATATTTACGCAGTCAAAAACATCAGTTAACAAACCACTAATTCATTAATGTCAGAATTTTCTAATTTGAGATTTGTTCCCTAGGTAAGAATCTACACATGGTGATCTGTGACAGTTATCGAAATTATATTGCATGTACTGTATGTGTATGTTTGTGTTTTAAGTGTTTTGTTTAAGTGTTTTGTTTAAATCTCACTTAAACCTCAAGGGTCTCAACTTTCTTAAGAACAAATTCAAGGAAAATAGAAAATATTGGTGAAATAGGGCCACAGACTGGCGCAGAGACATATTATCCAATTTATTTTGCTAGTAAAATTTTAGTAAAGAAAAGGAAAATGTATTTACACCGTGAATCAAAACAGACACCTCTCTACCTCTGACTCAAACTTTGGCAAATGTTTCACTGTTACGTTGAGAAATACATTTTCATCAAAAAGAATTAATTTTGAAGACCTTTTCTTTCATATAAGACCAAAAAAGAAAAATCGATTTTTTTGATGTTTTTCAACATAATCGGCCTGTATCTAAATAAATAGAACGCCGACTTCCGACTCATTACGGCAGATCGGGTCACATATTTTATTGTCCACCGCACTTCACAACTTCAGACTAAGGTGTAAGACATTGACAATATGAAGCGACACATTGGACAGTCTGGAACAAAGCATAACTGGCAATGCTATTGACCGGCAATGTTCCTGACTTCGTGCTTGTGTCCTTGTAAAAATGGAGGCACATTTAGAACATTCTTTGTAACTTGTAATTGCAAAACCAGATAATTGTTGAATCTGGTCAAAAATCCACATTTTATTGTTAAAAAGTTTCACGAATCGTTAATACGAAACTATTGTTGTTTGTGACAAGACTTTAAGTGAGTGGTTATTTGTCATTGTGAACACACCACACCACAGCATACAGTGCACCACAATGAAAAGTGACCTCTGCGTTTGACCAGTCCATGAAGGTGCAGTGGGCAGCTTTTTTGGCAGTACACGGGGAGCAATGCTTGGGGATGGTACCTTGCTCATGAGTACTTCAGTGGTACCTTTACTGGTCTGGGACTTGATCCGGAGACCTTCCGATAACGGGACCAACTTCCTAACCACGCTACCAGAGTTAAGGGTAATGGTACACAGGTCGCTTTTTGACTGACAGTGTATCAAAGACACTATTCTGTCTGCTTTACAGAATAAGAATAACCAAAAAATGGAATAATAAAACATAAAGCATAAAGACTGCTTAAAATCAAGCAAAAAAGGACTCATTTAGGCATATCAACAGTAAATACAGCAAAATGCTAAAATTCTAAAACAATGAAACACGAGTTGTTCAATTAAGGAAACAATTATTGCAAAGTGATTAAGTCAAAAGAAAGTAGAGAAGCTGATGTTTATGCACAGTTGGTGCCAGCAGGAGGCAACATACCAGCTAAACACTCTTTCGCGTTGATTAGTGGTTAGTAAAGAAAGTATGACGTGCAGCGATATTGCGGCAATCGTCAAACCGAACCGAATGATCAAGTCCTAATCTGTAATCGAATCGCACAGCGGGCTATTTAACTGAATTAAGCACAGACAAGGAGTTTGCTTCCTCACGCAGAGTGTGTAAAGTTACACATAGAGGCCGAATTCTGAGTGACGGAGGACTAATTTATTCCGCTGTCGTGCCGTGCCATGCCACGCTTCCCCATCAGCCCTCTACCGGCAAACGCCCGCTGTTCGGGGAAAACGAGAGGCACATCCATAAAAGCGTCAGCACAACCTTCATAAACTCGTTTGCAGTCAGTCACAATTCCCAAAAGTGCCCGAGTGGTGGGCGTGTCTGCGTCGGCTGTTCATTAAATCCCAGCCTGCAATAGAAGGTTTCGTCTTGTTAATGACGTCAGAAGGCAATATGGTAAAGAGAATGAAAAGCAGAGTTCGATCAATTAAGCCAAAGTGATTTTTCAGACAAAGAAACTCTTGCTGGGAATGATAACCGTTAAAGCCTTTAATTACGTTGAATGTTAGAATGTTTTGGTGACATCGTAGTCGTTTGCAAAAGAAAGCCAACGGCTGCTTCCAATGGTGGCGCGAGGGACAGAATTGAGGTTACACATTTAAATATCAGAACCTTTTCCGCTGCTGTCAATCAGCTCGGCCGACGGAGACGAGCCAGTTCAATCAGACCGGAGCCGGCTGCAGTGGGCAGGGAGGGCAAAACACGCAATTTATTAGAGATAACAGAGAGAGAGAAGAGAGAGGGGGAGAAAAAGAAGGGGGGGGACTGGCAATCATATCCTGCCTCACTTTGATCCATTTATAATATCTTGTGCTCCATTCATGGTCGCGCTATTCATCTGCTCTCGATACTTGGCGCGAAGTAACGGATGACAATATTAAACACTATAACGCAGCTGGCAAATACGCCTGGCTCCGAGGCTTATGCATTCAATTTTCCAGAGCTGCTCCTTTATACAACCTAATACGTTGGCAAGAAGCAACGCAAGACAACTCTATTTTTACGTGTGGTGGCGGTGCTCGGAGGGTTGGATGGATTAAGAGGTTGTGGCTTCAAATATTACATCCAGCGCTACCCCTACTGAGACCCTGACTGTCCCCGTAATTAGGAAGTGGGAGTTGCTCTGGGTAAGAGCATCTAATAAATGCCAGAAATGTAAAATGCCAATATGTGGTGAAATATAGCTCGTCCTGTAATTAGCTGAGGTGTACTGATACATCGGTCTACATTGATACGTTGATGCAATAATCAAGGAGCCCACAGCATCGATTCAAAACGAAAATATTGATCAGACATCACATATACTGTAACATCTTTTATGGTCTGCTAGTTTCCACACCCTTTACTGAGCGCAGTAACACAAGCTATGGTGGGCTGTACCTCAAGAATAAAATTTTTAAACAATATTTTAGTTGATTTGAGATGAATGGAGACGGTTGTGTTAAATCAGCGGATGATATTGTCTCATATCGATCTTCGGCTTCTGAATGGACTGTAATATTGGCAAACATCAATTCACTGTCCACTGAATCAACATAACATGGTGATAAAATTATGTGATCTACAGTTGGTGGCGTAACGGTAGGGTGTTCGCCCCGTGATCAGGACCGGTGAAGTTACCAGTGAGGTACTCATGAGCAAGATACCGTCCCCAAGCACTGTTCCCCGGGCGCTGCCCTTGTTAGCTGCCCACTGCCTGTGGTGCACTGTGAGCTGTGCTGTGGTGTGTTCACAATGACAAATAATCACTCACTTTCACGCCTTGAAACTAGCTGTTTTTTAAAACCTAATCTTCTGATTGAATCCTAAATCTGAATAGATTCCTAAAGTTTTGAGATTCTATAACTACACCTCAAGATGCCAGCATATCCTTTTCTGTATACAATAATAATAAGGGGGCTGGCAGTGGACAAGGAGTAAAATGTCACCTCTGGACCAAGCAGTTGTCGGTTCAAGTTCTACCTCCAGCACTACCACCACTGGGTCCTAACCCCAAGTTGCTTCAGGGAGACTGTCCCTGTAATTAGGAAAGTTAGGAAGTTGCTCTGGATAAATGGCTTAAACGTAATATTGTAAATGTAATATGGTAAACTCTGAATGCCCTGTTTTCGAAAAAAAGTAGCAAAACTGAGATGATAGGGCAATGCTGTGCACCAAACTCAAACTTACTTAACCACACAGCACGGCTAAATATATTCAGAAACATTTACTGCAGAAATAACACAATTATTCTGCCTGTGTTTTTATTCCAATTCCCGCTAAATACTGCTGCAGCTCCTTGTTTTCTGCATTATGTAGCTGTCATTTGTGATCTGCCGCTGCAGGGGCCACTGTGGCGATGGAGATTAAGAACTCAACATTGTGCCGTTCTAGTGAAATCCAATTTTCGGAGGAATTAAGCATGCTCGAAGAAACAGAAACACTGCATTCGACTGTAAGTGGAACACATGCTGGGAGGATCTCAGTAACAAGTCGTGCTCCAAAACTCTGCGAGCCCTGCAGCCGCTCTGTACCTTCCTCTGTTCTAGTGCCACGCTCTTTCTTGCCAAAACACTCCAAGCATTTCTGACACTTCAAATTGTGTGGTACGGTGCAGCTTTCGCCAATAGGGATGAGCCACTGCTGTTTTCTTTGAGTGCTTGGTCCAGGCAAAAGACAAAACACAAAAGCAACAAAGGAGAACGAACAAAAAAAAAACCTTTTATTCCAAATTTAGGCCAAACAATAGAGTCTTTCCACGCTACGATTTCATCTGAATCTAAGATTCTCGATATGCCGCGAGCCTGTTTTTTTCAGGTAACCTCCTGGAAATTGGGTTTTCGACTGCTTGCGGTTTTGGCACCAGGACCATTTTCTAGGCTCTGGAGTGCAGCCCCTCTCCAGTCCACCACTAACGCGAGTGCTAGCCAAGCCAGAGGAGAATACTAATCCTTTGATGGGCTGTGAGCAAAGTAAGGCAACACTTGGGTCACTCCTCTCAGCCGGGAAGTAATGGGAATCCACACGCGTTCCAATCCCCCCAATCCAAAGCCGACGTGCCACTTGCGCCGGACCGCTTCCGAACCCGTTTTCGGCAGCGGCGATCCGACCCCAATCCCTTTCCTGAATCGGGCTGCTCTTCCGTAAATCAAACTTTTGCGTGCAAGGCTGTGTTTTAGAATGTACGCTTCTTGTTTACTTGCGAAGAGGAAGGGCGTCTGCAGAAGAAAACAGGAAGGACAGCAGCAGAAACGTGGCCCGGGCCTTACAGCACTTAATAGGATATAGTGCACAAATGTGTACGGCTGACCCTCAGCTGCTTAAGGCCAAGTCTGTAGGTAGCCGCATTCCCACGATTCCCCTGAGCGGCAGAGCGAGATGCAAGTTGACCACACTTTGCTTCTATCTCCGAGTGTCGAACTGGAGCGGCGTAGTTTGGGTCGAGTGTGGCTTTTGTGCTGCGTTAACTGAGGAATAATGCAGCCTTAAAGAAAAGCGCGGGCTTGTGAATCATCTGATCATCTTTTTTTATCTGGAAAACGGCAAAGGTTAGAGTTGAGATTGAAGTGGACAAAAAACTATGTTGATGCTGAAAAGGTGTCGGCCGTCAACATGTTTTAAGACGATGCATCATATTCATAAACCCACTGGGATATTGAAGAACGGCACAATACTGCTACATTTATTTGAATTCTTCAATCATTTACATTTAAATAATTTCGTATCCTTAGATGCATGCTGTGTCAGTCTCTTTTGCATTCAGCTACTGCTTGGCTACTTTAGTACTTTAAATAATCAGAGAACAAGAAGGTGCTTTGTTGACTATGCAAAGTTTCATTGGCCAAAGCAGCAGCCGCGTAAAATAAAGCTTCTGAAGAGAAAACACACTCAATTCTGAAGGCAGACCACCGGCAAGACAAGAACCACCTTAAACTACCATTAACAGGAGTATTTGTAATATTGTTTGTCCTTATAGCTGCTGATTAATGAAGCCATACGTCATTTACCCGCTACCTTAAATTTCCATTAAAATAGGGTTTTGAAAAAACTATTTGGCTACAATCTGGGTTTATTCCGCATTGACAGACGATGACGGTATATTCTTACGTGATGGGCTTTTTTGAGATACTATCCAATTAATTTATTTCTCCAATTATTTTAATACCACAGATAGCATTTGAATAAATAACTATGATCCGTATTGCAAAAGGTGCAAAGAAAAGGGACTTTTATACGATTTATTATTAAATATTAATATCTCTATAGAAAAAATACCCAATTAGATTAATCGATTAAACAATAAAACGGTTACTAGTTTAATCCATGGAAAGACAGTCGTTAGAGGCAGTCCTAGATGCGACATGGCAGTGGCCGGTGGCTCTGCTGCTTGACCGCAGTGTAAAACGCTACTCCAAGGGATAATTGCAACTGTAGCGTAAATGCTAATTATGCCTGCCGCTGACAAATAACACACACGCTACACATCTCCATGGAGTCGCCAGACCTTCAAGAACGCAGCGGCAGGAGCCCCCGTTGCTCAGTAGGCAACAGTTTCGTATCACTAATGATAGGTAAAGCTGGCTCTCGTGGCCTATGCTTCCCCTCGTTCCCTACTGGAATTTTTCTGTATATATACTTATATACCTAGTTCTTCCCGGAGACGCTCCGGCTAAGGCCAGATGACGGATCTCCAATAACTAATTCCCGGCGGCTTGTCCAAAAAAAAAAAAAAAACGCTTTATGATTGCCGGGTCCTTATATCGGCCGTGTCGTGCAATCTTTCTAATGGAAATTCCTCATTAATTTGGTCAGCGGAGCCATAGATCACCGCTCCCCGCTTCTTTCAAAGGTTAGTGGGGAGAGCTATTGTCTTGCTGCGAGCTAAAACGCAAAGCGAAAAACAAGCACATAAATTGAATCGGCCGGATTACGTGAATAGAAATCCAAAGTTAGAGTGGGGTGGGGAAGTGGAAAGGGAGGGGCGGGGGGTCGTAGGAGCCGCTGCAGCTCATTTATTAAATGCCTTAATTCCAGTTTTGGCCTCAGAATAATTGACGCTAATTTGAAACCCTTGAACTCGCCGGCCAGAATAGTAAATAAGTGATGCACGGGAGCTGATTTGCATTCTTCTTCTTCGCACAAGGGTGGCGTGCTAATAAAAAGTTGATTAGGCAATGTTCTCCATGATTTAAGGGTCTGGGGGTTTGGGGGTTTTAGCCCCGTACTGAACGATTTGCCTCGAGCCATTTGGGCCGCCCGGTTGGGAGTCGGGACGGGACGGGATTATATTTAATGCAGGAAAGTGACTGCTTCCGTTCAGAGTTTCTGCCCATGCCAATTTCTCTTCCCCTCCTTTTTTTGGAGTGCTAATGGCATCCGGTACCTGCGTGCTGTGAAGTGCAAAGTGTCTGTGGGCATGAAAACGAAGCTGATTGAGGCTGGTGGGAAGAAAAAAGAGAGGGGGGGGTGCGAGGGGTTGAGGAGGGTGGAGGAAGCGGGGAGACGGTTCAGACAGGCAGCCGTGGCCTGACGAGAACCTATCTCTCCCAGGCACGACTCCTCAGACACAAAGGAACCTCAGACCTGTCAGCAACAACTCAGTGTAGATTGCCTGGTGCGAGGATTAAGAATCCTTTCAGCTAAAACCCCCCTCGCCGGCTGAAAAATAAACAGCACAAGTAAAGGAGCTTATACCCCAGACTCCACCAACTATATCCTGATATTGCAAAGTGGAAGTTTTCACTTTAAGCACAACGTATGCAGAGGGGTGGGGGATGGGGGGTCTTAAAAGATCCCTGATGGCAAAACAAGCTTCTTTAAAGAGGTTCACCGTGGAAAAAAAAAGGCAGGAAGCCTGGCCTTGGGTGCCGTTGGAACGTTACTTACCCCATAAAAAGATTTACATGTTTTAAAATGGTTCACTTAAATGGGGCATAAAGCTATTTCCATATTAGCAATGATAGCTAAGCTTAATGATTAACATTATATATATAACACAAATATGCTATGACTTTAATTTTTTAATGCTGTTAAATTCTTAACCCTTCAAAGTGAAAGGGACCTGGGTCGGGGAGAACGATTTTAGCCACACTGCAACGCATTCAGGCAAATGTTCCTGGTGAAACTGTGAAATAAAGCATAGTGGAACAACGTTTTCTTTCTCTTCCACCAATGAAAAAAGGGAGCTTCCTTGAAGGCGGCCGACACGCTGTCAATTTCACACCCCAATTTTCGCCGTTCGATGGAGCCGGCCGCTAGACCAAAAAAGAAATAAATAAACTGGCCAAATTTGCTTCCAGGATAAATTGTTTTCCCCCCTGGGGCGACCGTACCATAGTAGGCCCCAAATGAGCCATGGTCATAAGTGGCCCAGCACATTAACATTTCATTTCTATTCCTCCCGTCGATGCAATTTATCATCGGTGACTGAGCGCCGGATCCTCTATCTCTAGCCTTGAGATAAGCGGACCGTCTTCCAGTCAGCTCAAGCAGACACAATATCCACAAAGATGAGCTCGGCGGCGGTGAACCTCGGCGACCCTCCGTCATTCACACGGAAAAAAAAGGCAGAAAATGGAAAGCTGTCCCTCACCCCTCTTTCTTTCCTCTATTTTTCCCCCAGTGTGTGTTTTAGGTTGCCAAGTGCTTTATATCCACCAGAAAAAATTTGATTAATGAGTTTCCTGAATAATGTACAATGCTTTAATGGAACTGAAGAGCTAGTGTCTCTTTGAGCGTCCTTAGGTTCAAATATCCACTCAACTAATGAGTCCAGCTGGGGAGCATCAGTTGTTGTCCTCCGCCACGCAGACCTTCCCTCGCAAGGATCTTCTCTCTTTTCTCCCTCTTTCTATTCTGGAGTTTTTCCTACCTTTAATACCTGTAAAGCTAATATGGCTTTAACCCTGCAACTGACAGTAAATGCAATTCATGTTCTAGTGTGCCAGTAACAGCTGAGTCTGTTTTGTCTTCTCAGTCGTCATACTGATCATCAGTTTGGTTGTCTGCTGGTTAAAACAAGAAGACGGGAGACGCCGAGTGCTTGAGAGGAGTGCTTGATTTCGGAGAAAACTGACATCACGTTTTTCTTTCCCTACAGCAATGAAAATGAGAAGCAGCTGAGTTTTTCTTTTTGCTTCCAGCGTCAAAAAAGGTTTTGATTTTATTTGACTTTCTTGACGCTGCCTGTCACAACTGTTGTGCACACTCACGTTGCGAAGCCGATGCTGAAAATCTATACTGTGGAGCCACATCACAGACAGATTGTAAAACTGGCTTTCATTGTCCATTTCCATCATTTTTCAGAAGCTCTTATTCAGAGTGAACTCCATTTTTGGATTTACAGGGCCAGTTTCCTTGAAGCAACTTGGGATGAAGGGTGTTGCTCAGGGACTCGATTGTCCTGGGGCAGTTGGGAGTGTAACGTGGGCAGTGTAATGTATTCTTGTACATATCACCGAGAGTAGTTTCTCACTTGACTGATGGTACGATATTTGCACAAATTGTTGAAATTATTGTACATAGAGTGTAGTTTCTTCACTTCACTGCTGTTCGATACCTGCACATATTAGTAAACCCCTCACTTTTAGCTGAGGACAAGACTTTACATGTAAGCTCAGGCTACATAAAAGACACCGTTTTAGTTAACAGACTGTCTGTACAGAAATGTTTCATATTGAAACTCCCACAGATCTTGTGCACATTAGGTGTGAAAAGACAACTCCAGGACCACAATTGTAGGCTGAACACAGCATGTAACATAATCGTCTCTTTTTCTACTTCTAGTTTAAAGTGTATATTTTATACTCTATTTATATATTGATTATTCCATGTTCCCTCTTACTGTTAAAACTGGGGTCACGTCGTCTCGTCTCTCTGTATACATGTACAGTATATAGTGGAGATGACAATAAAGTTTACTTTGACTTTGATTAGGGCGTTCCCCCGTGATCGGAAGGTCGCCGATTTGAATCTCGGAATGGTAAAGGTACCAATGAGGTACTCATGAGCAAGGAACCGTCCCCAAGCACTGCTTCCTGGGTGCTGCCCATTTCAGCTGTGCACTGGTCAATCACAGATGGGTCAAATGCAGAGGTCACATTTTGTTGTAGTGCACTGTGTGCTGTGCTGTGCTGTGTTCACAATGACAAATTCACTCACTTTCACTTGCTTGATCTGTAACCAAGAAGGGCTGGGCAATTAATCGAAAAATTGATCAAACTGACACTCAGAACCTCTAATCGACATATTCTTGTCCATGTTGATTAGTCTAATTATTTTTAAAACTAACACGTTTAATAATTATACTAATCAATATGTAGAATTTTTTAATAATTATACTAATCATGGGCAAGAATATGTCAATGTTGATTAGTATAATTTTTTTAAAAATTCTATGTTTCTTTCAATTATTTACAAATCACAAAGACATGCACTCTTTCATTAGAAAAAGGATATCCCAGATTCCCTGAGGGCAAAAAAAACATTAAAAAAACAACAAAACAAAATAATTATTCACTAATCATAATCAAGGTAATGTGTACATTTAATCATGATATCGATTCAACATCATATCTCCCAGCCCTGCAAGAAGTATCTTAGCTCTGGCAACCGGCAACACATGATTTCAGCATTTTCTGTATGAAACAGTCCAAAGTACCTCACTATAAATCCCCTCTGCCGTTATGACCCGTTAAAAAGGCTTTATTAACTTGTCCTGATGATGCAGGTTTAACTCGCATTAAACACCGTGGACAGAATACTTTACGACCCAACATGTGGCTGCTTGAGAGGAATAGTTGAATTGGATAAGACTATAAAAAGCGGAGAGGTCAGGAGAGAATGTTTCATATAAATCTGGCTATAAATTACAGAAAACGTGTGTAAAGCAGCCGTGCCATTATACAGGAGCAGATGCGTGGAGCTCAGCCAGCCGTATTGAAAAAAGGGAATCTGTAATATTTAAAGTGCGGCCCAATCCTGCCTTCCTATTTGTCAATGAAACAGAGCTGCATATTTTCCCAAGCTGATTATTACAAAGCAAGAGGCCCAGTGTGAGGCTGGATGTTTTTATTGGGAAGACACACGGTTCTGACATATGTAGTTTACAACTTGCAGCAACAGACAAATTGCAAATTGCTGGTATTCCGCCCTCCTGGTCCTGACGTGAGTTTATGGGTGGAACAGTATCAGTCAACGACTGGGTTTTAATAAGAGAGGAAGAGAGGGAAAGAATCAAAGAGAGAAGGAAGGAATTTTGTGTATGGTAACACATTTCGAAACTTTAAAAGACTATAGGACACGGTGTGAAGTATTTCAGGTAAATCCCCAATGGAGTGGCTCATTGAGGGGATTAGAGGCGGCTTTGTACGCCGAGGCCTTTGGATACGGCTCTATCTGCCGAGAACAGAGACCCCCTCCAGCCAGCGGCGCGAAAAACCAAAGTGCCTGTTCTTTACTTCCCTCCACGCGATTAGGGCCACCCCCATAACGGCAGAATCCATTAACATTTCCGGGAGCCGTCGCGAACGTTTAGTCAGAGAACGCTCTATTTCGGAGGTTTCACACTCGCGCCCCCCGCCACCCTGCTCGTCATCAGGGAGCGTACGGAAGCCGTGCATCGCCTGGTGGCCTCGCTCGTGACCAGATCCTACGCGCAGGCCTGCCGGCTGACTAAGCGCAGTAAGGGGAAGTAATTGAGTCCATGGGGCGGTGGAAGTCGAGGCTGATTTTTTTTTTTTAAGTCAAAAACCACAAAGTTGAGGTTCGCTTATGGAGGCGACATCAAAGCGGCAGCGGCTTTTGCAAGCCGGTCCTGAAGGGAGCCAGAAGCCTGTGACTGAGTAAGATCAGTCAAATGGGTAAAGTGACTGGATGTGTGTGTGTGTGTGTGCGTTGGTTGGTGCTTTGAAAAGCAGACACTGAAGGGAATGGCAATGGCCCCAGTAACAAAATGACTTTCCATCTTAAAAAGAGTAGACATTTTTGTGCTTCACTTTAGTTTGGTTCATGAAAGTCAGTATTTCCTCTACCATTATATTAGAATGGCGCCCCCCCCAACGGTATCCCTCGCCCCCATTGAAGGACAAGTTATTATTTTATTTTCTTTCCAGATCACAACAGAAGTCATACTTTGTCCTTTCAATAAACTAACTAATTAGCCTTATGTTATTTATCTTATTTCCGCAATGGCATGTCATTTCTGTCTCTGCATAGTTCACAATTCTCCTCCGTTCCCTGTGTCGTGAGGCGCCAAACCGGACAAAGCCGAGCGCAAAATGCGTGAGAGGTTGAGGTAGTGTGCGAGAGTGGCCGAGTTAGTGCATGAGAGAGGTTGAATTGCAGTTCAGCGCGAGAGAGGTTAATTTAGCACGCGAGAGAGACCGAGTTAGCACACGAGAGAGACCGAGTTAGCGTGCGAGAGAGTCCAAAGCAGACAAGAATAACTGCGTTTTAAATGCTCCCAGGATGGTGGAGATAATAAATAAACCATCAAATAACTGTTCAGTTATATTGACTTCTGTCATTAAAGTAAGACATGAACACCATGATTCCTTTAAGTGTTTGTGTCGCTGTCCGTTAGGGTTAGGACTAGCCTAGGGTTAGGGTCTTACGCTGTCCCTACTCCCCCGTCCCCCATAAGGCTGTAAAACTGGGGAAAACACTGAAATACATACATATATAAAATCGTAGGCCGATAGAAGGCATTTTCGGTCTTGGTGTTTAATTTTGATCATCACCGATATTAAGTAATTATACGGTGCGTTACTGCGGCTCTTTGCCATCTCTTCTCTCTCTGCCGTTTGCTCTTGACTCCCTGCTTCATTTTCCCGCCCACAACAATCTCTGACTGGCTATATGTTACACAAGTAGTAGCCAATCAATGCTGAAAGCTTGTTGTCACTCACAGCACACTCACACAGGGATTTTTCTTTTTTTTCCATATTGTTTCCAAATATCAGTTATCGGCCCGTTCACTAGCAATAATCGGTATCGATATCTGCCCTGAAAAATCAATATCGGTCGACCTCTACTATACAGTATACTGAATATATACATATATATGTACTGTATATGTGTGTATGGAAGAGGTTAAGTCTAAGTAATAAGGTATATATGACATTTTTAGTACACCTGGGTACCAAAACACATATAAAAACAAATTTACAAGTGTGTGTGTGTGTGTGTCTGTGTGTAAGAGTGTGTGTAAGAGTGTGTGTGCTGATAGGCACGTAACACAGAAAAATGTAAGAAAAACAGACTGAAGGGACAAGCTAATTTACACACTAACTAAGAAAAAACTGTAGTTTAGGTTATGATTTGGTTGAGGTTACATATTTATAACATCTGGGCCCCACACATACACATAGAAATAAACGTGTCTAGGTGTGTGTGTGTGTGTGTTTCCCTTCGTGTGTGCCAGCGTAGAGGGAGTTAAAGGCGCCATTGTCCTCAGACCCAGATTAGGCATTTTAAAAACGAGGTGACGTGGCCCGTCTCTCGTGAGAGCTGCCGCTCTAATCAAGGTCTGACATAAGCTCATTGAAAGCAGTCGTGCTCGCTCCGCGTCGGCCAAACTGTAACAGAACACCACCAGCGGCTCTGCCGCTGATTAAGACTCATTACGCCGCTCGGTGTAACCACGGCCTTTCATGCCACGCGCTTTGATAACCGTGTTTACACGAAATCCCTCAGCGAGCCCCCATCAACAATAAACGAGGGCCGAAATTAAAAGTCCCGAATGACCCCGGAATACCTGTTAAACATGTTAAATGGCCAACGTGGGTCTTGCTAAACGTTCCACTTGACTCCTCCACAAAAAATAAAAAGCAACAGGGAGCAGCAGTGTTGAGGGGGCGGCTCTCGTTGGGTTTTACATCCTTCCCGGGTGCGTTAGCCGGCCCCCTCGGCGAAGCCACACGGCTCGGGAGCACAGCCTCGAGGGGAAAAGACTATTCAGCTCACAAAGCCGCCCTTTCAAAAGCCTTACACGGGCCAACACCAGCAGCCAAGCTGGCTCTCGTCAAGCAGCTGCGTGGCACAATCGTTTTCATAACAGATAAGATAATGCGGCATGATGGCAACCTCAATTTTGAAGATTCAGACAAGCGTTCGCAAAGCCGTTGGGCGACGCGGAACGGGACGACATGCTGCCGTTCAATATTTCACACAGCTCTGGGGAGCGCCGCGCCGGCGGTTTTTGAATATTTACCTCTCTAGCCGCGGGAAGTTCGAATTAGCTTTGACATTTTCGCCCGAGTTGCAGCCACTTATCTCGGAGCGTTTGCGTGCTTGACATGTCGTAATTAAAAAACGTGCAAAGCAAACAGACACATTAGCACGAAGTTTCAATAACCTAAGAACAAAATTAGAGCTGTATGATACAACCTCAAATCAATATCTTGATTACGATTAATGAACGATTATTTTGTTTGACTTTTTGCTCTCTTAGTTCACCTGCAAGGTTTGCATTGGAAATGTGCACAACTATAAAAGCTGGCGTGATTTATCAAATTAAAGACTGTGAATCTTTCTGATTTTAAAATAAATGAAGGAAACGCCCTCAGATGTAGTCACACACTGGAGGGGTGAAGGGAGGGGTGACAACACTCTTTAAAATGTGTTTGAAGGGCTACACACACTGGGGAATGTATACTTTTTTAAAGCACTAATACAATTTAAAACCTAATCGAAACACTCTTCATGGGCGTTAATTCTGCAAGGTTCCAAATGTCAGTATCAATTTATTTTCGATTAATTGCACAGCCCTAGATGGAAGTCCCCACATGGTGATACTGTGCAAACAGGGGTTAATAATCCAGGCATGACCCTTAATATTTTTACAATTTTTTCATGCCACCTGATCTTCTATAAATGTGCCTCTGTAAAATTCAATTAGGCGTATTGCTTTACAGACAATTTACAGACGCATCCACTTACCTTTACTAATTATGTTACAGCAGCTCAGATGAGTCGAGCTGATCATCATCGATAATCCATTTGTCTAAACTCACTTACTGGCCTCTGACGCAATCGGCCTGGCCGTTTGTAGACTGTATTGTCAGACTGTGACTTGAATTTCCTGTGTTGCGAACTACGCAGACCTCCAGCCATTAAGAAACTGTATCTCCTCTCTCCAGGGTTTACAGGGATCTACTGAATTTGCACTTTCAAGGGCCTATCAATACGATCGGAAAAGCATCGACAATGATGTAATGACCGTAGACCATCTGGTTGCTTCTGGTCTCTCATGGCCTCTGTGCGTGTTGGGTTGGATATGACATATTACAGCACAGCGCCGGGGAGTTTTCTCCGAGCCGAGTTGCCACAGATAATAATATTCGGGACAACTCGTGTCAGACTCTCCAAGGAAGAGAGGATAGGGGATATTATTCTAACGCAAATGAAACGAGATTAAAGAGGACAAGCGAGCCAAATAACGGTCCCCTGCTACAGTGCAGTCATTAATCTAACGTGGCCCAAACAGCAGTAGACAAACTGTTATTTTTAAAGAAAAACTCATTTTTTAACCATTTTCATAAAACCCCCAAACCGAAGCTGAACCGCAAACCGTGATCTAATGGGGCAGAGCTTGTCGATTTTAATCTTCGCCTGAATTCATCACACGATCAAAAATAAGACGCTTAATAATATAATTAATGTATAGAAAGATGGAATAAGAGAGTTACTTTAGTCTCTGCAAATTCTGGGAAATCACAACGCAATACTGATGTAGAGCATCGATTGAAAGCAAGGCTGGGTGACGCGACCTCAAATCAATATCACAATTAATTTAATTTCAATTACACTTAGCTACTATTTAGTTTTGGGTTTGTTTGTTATTTTTTGCCCTCGTAGTTTCCTGATAAGGTTTGGTCAAATGCAGCAGCACTCGTCGATTTGAATCCTCACCTGAATTCATTCAATCTCAATAATATATGTAATGTATAGAAAGATGGAATAAAAGAGTGGCTTGAATTCTGTGAAATTACAGCGCAATAACAGATGTAGAGCGTATGAAATATAACACGGCCAGGTTGAGTCCCAGATTCGGCTCATTAGAAGTCATAACACCTTTTCAATCAAGCCCACTTCAAAGCTGCTTTGGCTTTTAACCATGGAACGAGCAAAAGCGCCTGCTGAAATGAAGCAGTTTGAAACCCCTTCTTCTGCTCTGAATCACAGATCCTTACTGTAGGTTCCCCACCACCACCCACTTTTCAATCTCCCTGGGTGCACTTCCAAATGGCAAGCGTTAATTACTTCAAAAACATTATCTCACATCTAAGCGGGGGTTTCTAATCAGGGAAGAATCAATAGCCAGTATGTTAAAGACCCACTAATGTCTATGAGCTCGTGATTCAAGAGAAATAATGACCTCCCTCCTAGCTGGCTCCAAGCGAAGCCGAAAAGACGCCTGCAAGCCAGAGAATCAATACCCGGCTCCCGGAGCCGCTCTGACAACGTCATCTTGGCGATACGGAGGAGGGAATCAGGAGAGTTCACCAGTCCAATAAGAGACCCTCATCTTCTCGTTCCACCACAAATAACTCGTGATGTAACAATACTTCACATTGCACCGTACTGTGTCAAGGCTGGCCGATCAATAGGCTTTATAAAGGCAATATGTTCCGGATGTCTTTTATACGGGAGAGAGAAAATATACATGTAAAAATAAAAATGCATTCCTTTTTTATTATCATTTTATACATCCTTGTAGCCCCTCAAACGCAATGGGGCGCATATATTTACAACTTAGAATGGGGGAAAAGGGAGACAAGAAAAGCTGCTTTTCTTCATTGATCATCCAGGATATACTGCCCAATCTTCAGAATTCATATAACCGTATTAATTAAATGTATTAGTTATAAATGGGTTATAAAAGGTGATTAATGGATTTTTATATGTATATTCTTATATCATGCATTTCACTGCATTTTACAACACACAGTATTACATTATATCGGTAAAGGATTTGTGTCAATATCAACATCATTTGAAACTTAAACCTGTTAAAATGAACGTGAAGAAATACAATGCATTTTAGACATAGTGGCATCAGATGACTGAACATGAGATGGTATTTATGGGGATAGTTCAATCCATTACCAAACAAAGAGGAATAATTAACCTGATTAAAAATGAGCAAGATTAAGTTGCAAAGAGCCTCCAAATGTTGGTTCAAATGCATTCAGCTTATTGCATTATGTGGATGAACATTATTTATGAGAATTGGGATAGTTCTTAAACCTCTTAAACCCTGTGACATGTTAAACTACCTACAACAAACAAGTGATAGTGCTCTAATGACACAACATGATCCTCAAACCCCTTATAATCAGACATACACCAGTAATACATATGACTATACATGTTATACAGATTATTAAGTATACAGAAAATTCTGGATGACCAATGATGAAAATCAGTTTTTCCTTTCTCTTAATGTCTCCCTTTCTGTGTTATAACAGTTCATATTTGGGGCCACAGGGTTTGAGAGTTAAACAGGACCATTTTATTAAAAAACTATTTAAAAATAACATTACAGCATTACGTTTTTCCTCTTCTGTATACATTAGAGATAATATCATATATCAGATATAATATAATGTCTCAAAACATTGTGTTACAATTAATTAATGATTAGTTTATATGCTTTATATGCTAAGGGCGTGAATGCACAAACTGGGAATAGTATTAACCCAACTAACCAAATATGAGCAAGATTAAGTCGGAGAGATGTCATATTAGATTAGATATTATAAATTTGTGGTTGAATATAATTCACGACAAATGGAAAAAATCCAACTCTATTTAACTTCTTAACCCTGTGCTAAATAATCATGTTAAATAAAACTGCTTTACCTAAAGTAAAGAAATAGTTCAGTAATAACCAATTTATACAGCAATCTTGTGCAAAACACCAACCTCAATCCTTTTATAAACACAAATTGGTCAAAAACACACTTGATTGCTCAGATTATACAGATTATGAAGTTTACCAACAGTATGATCTCAATGAATAATGAAGAAAAGCTATTTTTTAACATTTTAAATAACTGGTCATATTTGAGGGCATAGGGATTTAAGAGATTAAAAAGAACTTCATACATTTTAAACTAAATTATAATACTATTGTTTTTACATATATATTAAGTAACAGTATTAATTTTCTACCTTCTGTTTAATTTATGTGACTATATCCAAAATGTGTAAAATTGAGAAATATGAGTATCATTACATCCCTCCACCCAAAAAGTACACCAAAGGGGAAATAAATCAAGAGTAATTGCAAGCCAGGGGAGAGCAAGAGGGAAAGAAGGGAATAAAGGAGGGCTTCACACACGGATGGGCAAGTGGGTCAGAGATAACTTGTAGAGGCCAACGACTGGGACGATCCGCTCCCTCGCTCAGCAATGGGGCTCCCCGGCTCTTCCCACAGAGGCATTGTTCGGGTCGCCCCCTTTCTCAGCACAGTCACCACGTGACCGCTGTCGCCACCGTCGCCTTTGTGAGAGAGCCTTAAAAAGAACAGGGAACAAGCAGGGGCCACCAATTAGCCGAGCTCCATGGGGTGACATGTGGCATGAATGGCGGGGGCCCCCACGAAGAAGACGCACCTACAACTTCCCCACAGCCTTTAGGGACGAGGGACGCGCTATCCGTCATGGTTCAGGGCCATTTCTGCAAAGTGCACTGAATGAGACCTGGGCCTTGGAACACCACCAGCGACTGGTGCTACCCATTGACCTGCTACATGGAGCATTACAAGATAAATTTGATACTTTGTCAGGCTCTCAGCCGCCTCTAAGCATCACTGCATAGAGTTCTTAAAGGAAGAGACTGTGCTAAAATTAAATATACAACTAAATAAAATATTGCTTTCCTCAAATCCTTGATTTTTAACTAATAATAAAGGTAACAAAGGTTTACGACAAGAACATTAGTGTAAAACAGCTAAAGCAAAGAAGCAACATTTGAAGGCCTAGCCTCTTATTAACTACCTGAAAAATGTAAAGGAAAAATTCTGCTCATTTTATTTTTGCACAGCCTTTTTAACTCCATGCCAAACCCCCCGAAATGGTTTCACTATGTTTTACTGTAATTTTAAAGTAGTTTTTTAAAAAATTTCCTCCAATCACTGCTAGCTAATGACCATCTTGAACCATTTTAAAATCGAGTCTCATAAAGTTTATGTTGGTCTTTTCTAGGATGGGTTCTGAGTTTTAAAATAAGAAAGAAAAAAACATATCTACACTTTCTATTCTACACAGCCAAAGACATGTTTAGAACCTTTCAACATGAATACTTTCTACATTTCCCCTTGTAAGATTCATCGTTAGCTTGCTAGCATTTAACAAGTAACAGGAGGCTATTATCTTATTATCATGGCTGATTAGCTTATGACTGTTTACCTGCTAATTTACTCCTCATATTTCTTGTTAGCATTAACATTAGCGTGTTTTAATTTCTCCCATTCCTCAAAACTGAGACTAATTAAGAGTTAGCTAAAATCATCCTTGGCTAAACATCTTTACTGATAAACTACATCTGAGGTAAAAAATCAAATAAAATCCAGAAAAGTGAATGTGCAAATTTGTGTTTAAACCAAACCATTCATATAGGCTAGCTTGAAGAAAACAGGCCTAAAGGAGGCAAACAGGTGCTGGCTATGCAACAGGTTGAGCCTCCGCGCGTGCCGGCCCACGTGTCCCGGGCCTTACGTCGCCATCTCCGTCACACGGAGCACGAGGGCTCAATGGGATTACAGGTGGATTTGCTCATCAAGCGCCAAGCAACAGCAACAAAAGTGCGTTAGCATTGTGTAACTCAAGCAGGTCGAAACCACCACAACAAACATGTTGTTATTTTGTTAAAGTATGTCATTTTCAAGCTCGGCTAACGTCAACCATCCTTGATCTCCATTAACCTCTGGCTCTCAAACGACACAAAAATGAAAAGCCGTAATTCACACAAAGACAATGTATTTTCGTTATTGCAACTAAAGATCTTTTCATTGCAGAAAGAAATGGGTTTGTTTCAGCAGAGCGTTTTTTAATATTGCTATATTACTGACAGGAGGAAAAAAACATGCTAGAGGTAAAAATCACAAGTTTCATCACTATACAGTATTATATCAATTCAACGGTCAACGATTCTGTGTCTGCCAATTTCACAAAGTCTGCTACGACGTGATTTTGATCCGATTCAATTCAGGAGCCAACAATTGATCTGAAACAATATCATATGCTGATTTAACACAATCACTCCCAGTCATATTTAAACACAAAAAGCAACTCAAATATCATTTGACGTTTTTATTCCTGAGGTACGGCCCACAATAACCTGTGTTATTACCAAAAGTTGTGAGAAAACTACTTGACATTTCTGCACTTGCTTGACAAATGACTTTACAACATGTATGATGTCCACATGGATTGATTCCACTAAACTGATGTAGCATTATACTGCTATATAGTTTAGAAAGAAGAGATGTGTAGCTGGTTTCCGAAATTTGTTATAGCAAAAAAAGATCCCCTCCACCATTACTGAATTCAAATGACAGACTCACTCTCATGTTACAATGATTTTTTGCCCTGTCAGCACTTTCGGGAATCGCCCCCCCCCCAAGTCAAAAACGCAAGTGTGTCATTAGAGTGGGGAAGTCCTGCCGTCCAGATGTCGGGTGAACTCTGATGTGGTTCTATTCCACATTAAATTTCTAATGTCTTCAAGAGCTTTAACCCCCTGTTCTCCAATAAACCCCTTATTTCCTTAAAGTAAGTGGAAGAACACATCTGAGGGAAGCGATTCTACTTAGTCAGATGAGGCTTGTTGTGCGCTGCTCTGAGACTCATAACAAAAACCTCCAACCTTCTGGCCATGTACACAAACCTCTGCAATCATTCTAGCAGACTGGGACTCGACCATGATCTGTGCAACTGACTCTGTCCAAAATCATTTGCCTGGCCCACGGAAAACAATTCAAAAACAGGTCTGAGCAAACAAACAGTAGTTTAGCTGTGACATTTTCATGTTCAGGCATGACCCAAGCTTACACCAGACTCAGGCTGGAATGGATGCTTCCCACACACTCTGAATTACTGTTAATCTCCCTCTATCCCTCATAATCATAATAGCAGGGCTTTTAAGCACACACACACACACGCACGCACAGACACTAGACAGAATATTACACACTGACCTCGATCTTTTTGCCCTTTCACCTATTTGAGCCCTTTTTTATTGCCAATCCGAATTGTAACAGCCCTAAAACATAAGGTCAATGCCCCCAAAACCTAGACTATGCCTCTGATTCAACAAGGTTGCTAGGTAAACTACATCCCAAGCGGCTACAATCCCACCCTATGGTTAGGAAAGCCATTAACCAGAAGCATTAAGTGGATAAATGTTGCCGACTTTCATTAAGTCTTTGTAAAGTACAGATGGATAGTGTGACTGTCTCTTCTGCCTTTTTGGAATAATGCAAGAAGTGTCTGTGGGTATATTTCTTCTCCTCTCCTGTTTTCTGTTTTTGTAACCCTGGGAAAAATGAGATTTTAAGCTGGTTCATGAAGGCCATTTGCTGGTTGTTGCTGGTGTTGTGATGCTGGTAAGCAGATCAAAGGTTCACATCGCAGCTGATGCCAGTGTGCTGTGATGGTTCTCAAATCTCAGTCGTTCCAGAGAAAAATGGAGTAGCATAAGTTGGAGACCATGACAATATTTTTCTGGACCTTTGCTGGGCTTATATGAGGGGTGCATAATTCAAAAAATCTCACAATGCGATTCGATTCCGATTCTTCAGCTCACGATTCGATTAAAAATCGATTCACGATTCATAAGCAATTCACGATTCACAAACGATGTGTGATTCAATACATAGTTGGATTTGTTTCCAGATTGCTTTTGTTTTGAGTTTCTTTTCCCATGTGACTGTGGCAGATCAACAAAAAGATTACACTGAATCAAATGTAGTTTACTAAATGTAATGAATATGTACGCATACTGACTGCATTTCCTTCAAGGTCATGCGAAGGAAGTCTATCTGGGCAGATATCGACATTGCGCCATCTATAGGATTGGCGAGCTGTACTCGTGTCATGGAAAAAGTAAACTAGTGCCATTATGCTGAAAAATATCATGTTTTTGGAATGCTTGAATCGACAGGGAAAGAATTCATTTTTTTTGCACACCCCTAGTTTATACTTCCTTTTCATTAGGTAGTTGGTCTAGTCTGTTGAGTCTTTAATGTTGCTTACTGTATTTTAGAAACTCATGGTTGCAACAGCAAGGAAATGAAAGTCAAACCCAAAGATGGATCCCTTTAGAGATTATTTTGATCTTATTTTGAAACAGAAACGAAATGATCATACTTAGGAAGAGAAACTTAAATAAAACCAATTGGTGAATATCATAATCACTGTGTTTATTGAGAACAATTTTTTTCTTAAGAACGGTTGGTAAATGAGAGTCTTTTAAAACACCAGTTTGAAATATAATGTTTCTTGCTCCATTGATCAAGAGTCTAAGCAATTTCTATAAAAAAACACTGCCCCTTAATGGTTGGGAGAACATTCCTGCGAAGCTCAAACTTACTTTCGTTTCTTTTCAAACCTACATTTTCTTTTCTTTCTTTCTTTTCATTAGGAAATGTAATCTAGTCTGTTGGGTCTTTAATGTTGCTTGCTGTAGCTTTGAAAGACAGAGTCGTAAGACCAAGTTCTAGCCCAAATAACCGGAAACTTTTCAGTCGGCAAGGTTGTAAAGGTCCAGCTTTTGATAACAACAAGGCTTTGGTCTGGTGCTGTCAAACAACAAGACTCTGTGTATTTCCTGTGGCCTCCCGACAAACACACAAACACACACACACTCTTCTAATCTGACGTTAACAAATGAGAAGATGTTCGCTTGCTGACAAACAGCAAATGTAGCATGTAACCAATTAATTCAAGGGTTTTTTTGGGGCTCCCATTGGTCCCTCGCAATGAATGCAGCCCCGAGCCACATTCTCATGCTCCTCAGCCACTGCCGCAGCCATTTATTCCCACCAAACTCGATTAATCAATTTAGATTAACGCGATCTAAACACAAAGATGAAAACTCCATTAGGGGCCGCGTTTATCCTCCACAAAACACAACTGTTTTTTCTGTCGGCCCCGGCAGAATTCCCCTTTCTTTTTTGCACTTTTTGTACCTCTCCTTTCGTTTTTGCCCCTTAGCCCCCCTTGTCTGCCTGTTGACAATTTTTGGCTCCCGTGTGGCGATTGTTCTTGCCATGCCATCCATTAAAAACAAACGGAAGTTCGAGCTGAATCCAACTCTTGTTATCTGTTTAACCATTAGACAATGGCTTTTATATTAACTAGAAATGCCAGCCAAGCGCACAGTCTCGGCTATAATGAAGGCCTCCTGCTTCTCCTCCTCTCCCTCCTCGTTCGCGGGGTCAATTAAGCCACCTAAATACTACACACTGTCACATTCCATACAGGGGGGAAGGCAGCGCGATGAATGACTACTTTCATTAAAGCCACCGAAACAAGACCGGGAACAATTACCATATGAACGCTGCGGAATAATTCGGCAGCCCCACGTATCTTTTCAAACCTCCTATCATTCAGATCGTGGCAGTCTGAAGACCGGCAGCGAATTCCAGCAGATGCAGTCGACGTGCGGGGCAAGAAAAAATAAGTCTGTAGATCTCCCGGGAGAGTCCGCTGTTGTGTTGCGGGAGCGTTGTGGCAAAATTGCTTTTGTGTTCTTCTGTGTTCTTCTGTGTTCTAAAAGTGCGGCTTCGTTCTTGAGTTTATTATTAAGTGATCCGGCGTGGAGTGACAGAAGGCATCGGATCACGTCTTCGTTTAAAGTGTTGCACCAAGGCAATGTTGCAGCTTGAGTTTGGATGTGTCAGCTACTTGTTTGACTCTGGTTTCATTCAGTCTTGAATTTTTGAACCTACAAACATCACTCCGGCTTGGAGTTTCAGAAAAACTCACGATTCAATTCGATTCCGATTCTTGGGTCACATACGTAAGTTACAACGTAGTGAAATGTAAACCTGGTTTTCACGTCTTCTACATGTCACTAATGGTCACTTTCGGGTCACGAAACCTGCACTCGATACAAAAACTAAATGTAATATATGTTACTGCTTTCTGTTCATTCCATTTTTTATTTGAGTGAAAACAAAATTGGAAAACGACTCGTTTTTTGTTTTTTTCCGTTTTAGACTTAGAAACGAATATTAGAAAATGACATTTTCTGTGTGTGGTTTTCTGGCTTTAATGCGAAAAACTACTGAATGACTAAATGACGAACACATCTCAATGACTCATCTCATTCATTTCTTTTATAGAGAAGCTATCGCAAAAATCTAAACCCAGGAACAAAAGCAACAATAGAACACAGAATGCATCACAGAATACTGAGAAGAGTCCAGGACGGCACTCTTTAGGTTTCTCTCCAATATACATGAAGCTGCAGCGACATCTGACCAGAAAAAAGAAGAAAAAAAGGCGAAACCCGATCGGAGCGATATCCCCGGATCGGACGAGTTTTGGTCCGAAGGGACATCGGACCCGACGCACATGTCCAAGCGTCATGCGATCTGCTGAAGACCTGTTCAAGATACCGGACCTGCAGCTGAGACCACACCCATGCCGCAGGGAGCGTTAGCAGCTGTCCGGCCATTGTGTGTGTCTTAAATTTCTAGCCGCCCCCCATGGTCCCAAATAGTACCAAATTACCAGTCAATCAAAGGCCTGGAGAAAGCTGATTAACTGACTTAGTTCATATACTGAATGTGAAGACACATTTTTCCAGTACGGCACCAAAAGAAGCAACAAGAAGACAAGTCATTCGAATATTTTCGGTTAAATTTTTCCAGCCATTATCCTAGTCTAATTGTACTTGTTAATGTTCCCTAAATCTTTTCATTTTGCAGGGATTACCCCTCAAAAACATTTTAATCGACATTCATTTTATAAAGTACAATCTGATTATTTAATTCGATTATTTTAACTTCAATTAGAAGTTAGAAGCTGAGACACAGTAATTTTGGCACTTCTTAGAGTTATACATTGAAAAAAAAAAGTCTTTCTAAATGTGCACATGTACATACAACTATTTCAGTAAAAAGGTGAAGAGTGTGATATTATTGTGTGATGAACAATGTTCTAAAATGGGTTAGATAAAGGTCTATACATTCAATCCGTACTATTAAAAAGGTTTCTCATGATAAACGTGATGTATTTGAGACCAAATAGATGTGGAAAAAAGACGTGTGTATAGAGCCGTTAAGCTGCAACCCCGGCTATTTCCTGAGATTCATACTACCGCATAGAAAAGTACGATGAGACCACCTGACCTACAGTACCATACTATTAAGTGCAGCAGTACTCGGCTCGAGACACAGCCCATGTGCGAGCTCACATTCGCTAAGTGAGGCAAACACACAATTTAGTTAGTTAAAAAAAAAAAATCCCGACGTACAGGCAGAGTTGAGCGCAAAAGGACAAGAGATTTTGCTTGCGAACGTTCCACTGCATACTCAAACTTTTGGCACAAAATAACGCCATGCATTTAAAGACAAAGTTGCGGACCGTATAAGATCCTACATCATACTTTGGACGTGCCTAGTCCGATATGATTCCGATATCATCGTGCATCCCTAATCACGATACTGATTTGAACTGAAATCGACAAGCCCAACTCAAATTAAAGCCCATCTGTATTGGTAAAGAGCCTCATCCCGTCCTTGCTTATGGCGTCCGTCCTTTATAACACTTAGATTTTATGAATGCCATTAGATCCGAGAAGCCTTAATGAGATTGATCATAAATATTAAACAGGAAAAATAAAAATCTGGGTTGTTTGATATTGGCTTGAGCTTCTCCCTTTTATATGAAAGTCCACTGAGACTTAAGGAAAGAGATGAACCGTTCTAAAAAAAAAAAAAAAAACAACAGAAAAGCCCAAAGCTATTACCCTGGGAGAAATAAGTTATCGAACCCATCAAACGGCTCTAAAACGTGGCCGGTTGCAGATTTTGGCTCAAGGGGGGAGTTGGAAGCAGTTGTTTTGCGAAGGCAGGACAAACAAAGTATTAATGGTTTCATTGATTAGGGTCTCAGTTGCCACTCGATAACCTCCAAACCGTAATACAATGCATCTGTGCGAATAAATAACCATCACTAATGGCTATAAAAAGCTCTTCATAGTCAGCTGCATAAAATCAATAGCGGCAAACCGCAGCAAACTCCGGCTTCGGCTCGGACGTGCGAAGAAGGAAAAACTGGAGCGAGAACGCAGAACGGAGGGTCACGGTCTTGTGATGAGAGAGGCCAGAAGTGTTACGAAATAACATGCGCCCGTGAATGGGAAAGGTATAGGCTGAGCTATAACTGTCAGCCGAAGCTTAACAAGGCAGACGCCTGCCATAAAAAAAAAGCGAGGCTTCACGCGTAATTTCACTCGCACGCTACCGTCAAAGCCGCAATATAATCTCTAGCGGTGTCACATCAATTTCGCTCTAATGGGACGCCATGGACGTTCTCCCCGATTCAAAAGAAGAAAATGGAGCCTGTGTTTTTGGGCCGAGCGCTTGATAGCTCCGGCCAACAGTTTTGATATTTGAAATGAGACAAAGAAATGTGACAGACGGAATAAAAGTCCGACAAATTAAAGACCCGTTGTGTCAAGGAAAAGTGCCTCCAAAAGCAGCCTGTTAAGCCAAAATGTAGGGCAACTAGCATTGAGAACTCAAATTTGCTTGTGAAGGTTAATTCGATTCTTACGTTGTTTTAAGTGTGCGTTCGTTGCTTATATCGTATAACTATTAAGCAGTAAACATTCAACTCAACACAATGAAACGCATTTGGTACTAAAGTGTACCAAAACTGATTTTCCGACATTGAATTGGTATTGAGTCAAATTGGTCCTTTGGGAATCGCAACTGAACTGAATTTGGAATTATATGACGATATCCAGGCCAAAAAAATCATAACGGAGGTAAAATTGTCAGTTGTGATAACAATTTGAAGTCCTATCGCCCAGCCCTAGTGCGCTACTTGAAATCAAACTGACGTCCAAACTCCAAACCCACAGGCTGTCGGTTCCTCACACATTTCACCGACCAAACAAGTCCAGCCACATCGACACCCTCTTTTTTGCCAGGACCTGACGAAAAAGAGGAAGGTCTTAATCGAAATGCTGGCAGGCGACTACAACACTGCGCTCAGCGGTAAATGAGCCATCTTGTCATTTCGAGCGTACGAGCCGATGTTTGTTTCAGACACCCTGGCTCTCTCGCTCGTTCCAACACGTCCACCGCTGGCCTTGGATGAGCGCAGCTCGGCACAGAGGAGTGCAAATTCACTGGGGCCTGTAGTGGTGGTGGTGGTGGTGGGAGGGGGAGATCAAAGTCAGGTGGGCTGGAAATATTTCAGCAACAATACGGCTGGCTCGCTCGCACCCTCATATGTAGGTCAACTGTTGCGCAGGAGCCGAGCGTCTGGATAGCGTTTCGTTCCGACCCTATCCGGTTACTTTTGCATTAGCTCACAGGAACTGTCCCGTAGCCCGAGCAAGCCTGGAGAAACCCAAGATGGTGGGGCTGATTTTGCTGATGATGGAGTTTCTCCTATCAGCAGTGTTGCGAAAAAAAACAGCATTGTCTGTCCCTCGCAACAGCTGAGCGGTGAGGCGGCTGTAATACACCAGCTCCAAAAATAGAACAATAATTTGCACAAAAAAACAAGACAATGGCCAGACAAACAATGCGGCCGCCGGTTAATTCAAGAGCGCAGACAAGCTGTTTCAATATGCTACAAATCTGACTGAGCGTTACATTTTTCTAAATATGAAAAAGTGAGAAAGCTTGCCACAAATTGGATGATGACAAGCGATAGGTCACCTGCCTACAAAACAAGAGGTTGTAAGTTCAAATCCCGCTCTACAGAACTACCACCATTTGGCCACTGAGCAAGGAACCTAACCCCAAGTTGCTCCAGGGAGACTGTCCCGGTGAATTTTAAGTGAGTATTCGCAAATGGAAGTTGATCTGGGTAAATTAACAGGGTCTGTCCTGGGGACCACCATTCAAACTAATGGTCCACTTGTCTTTGGATCCGAGATTCAGTTGACAAGATTACGTCACATCCGCTAAAAACACAGTGAAACCTGTGTTCCGTTTACCACAGGAGAGTTGAACTCGGGTAGAACTAGACTTATATTAATGCTAACATCTACACTATTATCAGAATTTTTCGTCTAAAGTTACTGATCCTGTTCACCTTTCTGTTCAGTTAACTAGGCTAGCCATTTGTTTTTAACAACATCGACCAGCTAATTTAGCATCGTCACTTGATAAACGACACATAACGTGGTATTTTACGGATAGTGTGACTGCATCAATGTGTCTATCAGCTACAAGAACTGTGTACACAGCTGACCAAGTTAGAACACTAAAATGTAAAAAATTGCACTGAGCAGCCATCTTGGATTCAGAACTCAGGGCCCTCTGTGCTGCTGCAAGACGTGTGTTCGGGTGTTCGGCAAAATCTCTTGTCTTTATGTGCTCGACTCTGCCTGCAGTCTTTAAAACTAACTAAATTGTGTGTTTGCCTCACTTAGCAAATGTAAACTCGGCTGTGTCCCGAGCCGTGTACTGTCGCATTTGATAGTATGGTAGGTAGGGCGATCTTGTCACACGTTTCTGTGCGGTAGTGTGCATCTCAGGAAATATCGGGACTGCAGCTTAACGGCTCTCTACGCACTAGGTAGTGCACATGGAGTGTCACACGCACCCTATTTTACGCTGACTCGACGTTGTGTTCGAAATGTCAGTTATAATGTTATTTTTGTGCCAAAAGTCTGAGCATGCAGTGGAACACAGGCGAGCGAAATATCCTGCCTTTACTCTGACTACGCTCGTGCTAGACCGGGCCTTCCTTATTTATCAACATCGGTATTGGCAGGTATACCCATGAAAAATATCGGTCAATAATTCCCTCATCGTGTATCCCTAGTTGATCATGTAAATAATGTTAACCCTCGCATTGTGTGCCCTTTCGTCATCGCAGTTCTTGCACCTCTCCCCACCTGCATAGTGGGATTAAAACTGAAAGTGTTGAAATTGTTATTCTTCATGTTAGTAATATTTTTGCTGGGGTTTTTTTTGTTAGAGCAAATTCAAAAGTTGTGTAAAATACAGTTTAATAGCTTCATTAGAAAACGTTAATTTACAATAAAAATCTAGGAATCTAGGAATATGGTGATTTTTTTGTGGTGTTTTCATATCATAACAGACACAATGTCATACAGGTCCTGTGCAGAAGTCTCGAGCCACCTTCACCTCTTCATGCTTTTAAAGAGCCAGACTTTCTTGTGTTTTTACTGTGGTCTTGAGGAATAGCATTTACATGTATTTACATGCACTTGTTGCAACACATCACTGTACCCACTGTCTCATTTTCCTGGCAAAACATATTATAATTAGGGGTGACTCAAGACTTTTACACAGTATTATAAATGTAAATGTCCAGTTAATAAACCGGATCATTACATTCAAAGAAGGAGATTGCTATTACTGCCCACTCGGTTAAACAATGTGGACTATCTGTAAGGCCTCGTTCACACGGACGTCTGAACCAGGCGTTTTTCTGGCGTTCGTGGCGCCAGGTGAGCGCCGACTGAACGCTGACCATTTTTCTGCTCATTGGAGCAAATCAAAGTGTCCACACGGGCGTTCAGCACCGGCGTTCGGCCGGCTGCGCGTTCGGGTGGCATCAAATAAACGCTGTATGTATGCCAAGTTTTCTTGGCGTCAAAATCCCGACGAACGCGAGGAAAACGACGCTATTGCGAACGCCATTGAAACGCTATTGCAAACGCCAGTGAAACGCCAATCGAACGCAGCTACAAAACGCAGCAAAAACGCGTATGGCGTTCAGAGGGCGTTCATTTCGAACGTCTGTGTGGACGAGGCCTAAAAGTCAACTATTCATTTAAAACACTTTACTCAGACATAATAAAACCTTGATTTAAGACAATCACTGAAACTGTATCATATTGAACTAAAAGCAGAAACTGAGTCCTTGTGAACCAGAGCGGAATCAAATTTGGAGTTGCGTGATGCTACCCAGTAATATAATCATCCCCTATAATGAAATCTATATTGCATGTATTAAAAAAATGGAAAAAATGGAATGGATATTTGAGAGGGAAAAGACGCCAGCACACTGTAGAAGCAGGCGTATGGCATGGCCATGCCCAGCAGGGCTTTTGGGTTTTTATAGACACACCCTCGCTAATTTTTCACGTGTGGTTCCTCTTGCGGTGGAGGAAGGAAACAAGGACAGGCTGTTGAGCGGGTCCTTTGAGAGCGATGATAAGTGCTCCTGTCTCGTTTTCTACACGCCGGGCTGACGGACAAGCCGGCGCTGAACACTGGGGGCCTTGTGGTCGCGCTTATGTTACCAGGCACGCGACGCCACATGGCTGCAATTTGTTCATTAGATATGTAATAAACGTACACAAAAGGGCCATTATTGTTCAACTTTCACCAGCCTGCTTCGGGAAGCTAAATCCCGCCCGGGGCGGCCAGTCGACGAACACTTTCGAAGTGAGTAAGTGATGCCAAACTGCTGGAGAGTCTAAATTTGGACAAAAGCAAAGTTTGTTTCAAGCTAAAGCAAACAGCAAATATGTAGGGATAAGGGGGAGAGGGGGGTCTATCTGGGAAGGTGAAAGATTTCGGAGTGATTTACTTATGGTAATCTCTCCGACAAAAGGCTTTGGTTTGGCATTAACGTCTCAGCGGTGCCTTATGTAAATTTGTCAACACTTGAGACGGGGCGATATGCGCAGACGGAAATTAAACGCCGCTCAAGATAATCCACTTTTCTCAAACTACTCCGGCAGATGTCTCGCGCTGTGACGCGATCCCCTTGAAAAAAAATCTGACAGTTCTTCAAGAACCGCCTCGTCCTCCCCGGTCCCACCTGCGGAAGGCTAAAAAGGCTGGAGGGTGATGTAACGGCTTTGTGCGACTTCAAAGCCGCAAACACTGCACCCTTATTTTTGGAGTTCAAGCTGCCTGCACCATCCAGCGAAAAAGGTCAGAGATACGAGAGAAAGCCAGTGTAAATCACGCTGGGTTGGACCTGGTCCCGATGAGGCTCTTTATTCCGAACCGAAAGCCACATGAAAGGTGGAGGAGAAAGGCTCATGATTACAGTGCTCCTGTCTCTACTCGTCCCGTGGCCTAAAAATACCCTGTGGAAGAGCAACGTGATGATCAGGTACGGCCATTACTACCCAGCCAGGGACGACCCGGGATCATGGCCCACACGGGCAAAGCTACAACTGGCAATTCTGTCTATTTTTAGACAAGCGTCTAGCGTACTCCTTGCAATAATAACTGACAAAGTTAGAAGTGTTTGGCCAAAGAGGCTGCACCGCAATTCCAGTTCGTCTTGCAGCGGGGGAAAGTGACTGTGACATGCTTTCCCACTGGGAATGCACCACCTCCAGGGCTCTCTCTCTCCTGCCACGGCATCATTTACACTTCAGGGTCTCATATCCGATGAGTAGGCTCGGTTCATCGCGTCTTTTAAGGAACCTGCTAAACGCCGACGTGTGCCGCCCCACCGCAAAGGCGATAGAAGAGTCATCACCCGGCGGTGTGAGAGTGAAAAACCTATCGGCTGCTGAGTCAAATGGGCCACATCATTCTCGCTCTTCAAAAGAAATACGCCATTACAGATTTTACTGATGTCTCCCAAAAGATGAGTTGGTCCTACTAACTCCAAAGGAACCAGTGCAACTCTTTATCTTTGTCTCAATTAAGAGTCGACTGATTATTTTCTGGGCCAATTACCGGGGGCCGATATTAGGCATTTTGTCATTGTTTCATTTTGACCATCACCGATATTAAGTAATTACAAGGTGCGCTACTGTGGCTCCACTGCCGTCTCTTCTCTCTGTGCCCTTTGCTCTCGACTCACTGCTTCATTTATTGTTCCGCCCACAACAGTCTCTGATTGGCTATATTTCACACCACGAGTAGTACCCAGTCAACGCTGGAGCCTTGCTGTCACTCACACCATTCTCACTCATACATGAGCGCAGCGTGAAGCTCCGAGAAGGAGAAGAGGAAAGTTTCAGCTGAGTTTGGTGTTTGTAAAATTCTACATTTTCACAGAGATTTTCTTTTTTTTTTTTTCCATATCAGTTCAAATATCGATTATCGGCCCCCTTTAACTAGAAATAATCTGTATCAATATCGGTCCTGAAAAATCATTATCGGTCGACCTCTAGTCTCGATATAGGTCCAGATACCTGGTCTTTGGGTATCGTATAAGGACCGAGTACCAGTGCTCCAGTACCAGTGTCGATTTAAGTGTGCGATGGGGACTCTCCAACTAGTGTTCACTGCCATTATGTTATAAATAATCAGTCGTCAAGGGCCTCCACGTGTCCTGGGGCCCCAAGCAGTTGGCAAGCGGCGCCTGCACTTATCCGGAACCAGCATCTGAGATTGAGACGTGTAATGTAACATCAGACTTGATTTGCTTCCCGAACTTTGTGAAAACAGGATGGTAAAACAAATCTGGCCAAAGTGTAACAAATCAATCCGGCCTCGCCCAGACTCCTATTCAGAATCAGGGTTTCTTCTATTTACTACAAAGGGTGTTTTTCCTTGCCACTGTTGGTCTAGATCAGCTCATTAGGGGCAATACTTTTAAAGCTGCTTTCTGGCAGTGTCTGTTGAAAAAAAAGAGCTATACAAATAAAACTGATCCATTTTTTATTACATTTGTGGCATTAAGTAGACACATTTTTCCAGAGCAACTTCAATTTCATAATTTTAGGGACAGTGTTCTTAGAGCAGGATTGTTGAGCTGGGGCTAGGTTTTGAACCCCTGATCTTTTCAGTCGTGCAACGTTGGGTTGTAGGTAACTGTTCTACAATGGCATAGTAGCGATGCTACTAACTCTGTTCCACAGCTGATGACTAGTAAAGTTAGCTTTAAATGCTGTAGCTTCAAAGTTGACTTACAAATAGTGATGTAGTGTGAGATAAACCGTACGTCATTACAAAAAAATACTGTTATTTTTCTCTCCTTACAAAGACCAGATGTTCTGATTGCTACATGCCTATTGGATCATAGCTCAGTCTTGGCAGCCGGGAGACGGAATCGGAGGACGGAGTCCACCTTAGTGAAGATGGGAGCAAGAATCTGTGGCCATGAAATAGCTCGAAGCTTGAAGTGTAGCTATCTACGTACAAATATTAAAACAGTAGCTTGGCTGTATTTTAACTCTTTCGATAAGTAGCTTGAAAAGCAACTGTTTAAAGAATTGAAATTGTGTCAAAAATGCTACGAAAAAAATGTAAACATTAAACCACAAATCATTGTGACTAGACACAAATCAAAATCGAATGCCCACTGTTGTCGATCCCTGATTCAACTCTTTGAGTCAGCATCAGACTGATATCTAATATACGTAAGTATCAGATCAATGCATCCCTGATACTAACAAGTTCCAAGCAACTGGGATCAGATGGAACCCATCTGATGAATCATCCTTAAGCAAGACATTTCTCGGAAACCAAACTGCCACGACGAACCAGAATCCCACTTTCCAGAGAGCGTCGTCAGGCTTCCGTTTGCACACCTTACAGGAAAAAGGGCTTTGCTGTAACACCATCGCATCCCGCATCTTTCGGAGTGTCCGTCTCCACCGCAGTCAATAATAAGGCACTCCGCTCTGGGTGCCAACAGTGCCCAAGGTGGCCTCTTTAAGCACACTCTCTTCTGGAGAGGAATCGCTGGCCCTGCAAATCCCCCTCTCGCCCCCCCGGCGGCTCATTCCTCCCGGCATCCCGAGCAACCCTGTCTCAGGCCCTGAAACTATGGCAACGGAATAAGAAAGCACTCTTCATGATTAATAGATGAGCCAGGCTGTGCCAATCGCACCGGGCCTGGGGACTGGACAGATGTAGCGTCCCTCCTTGAAGCGGACGACCCGAGACCGGGCCCTGAACCTGTGGCAAGGAAGACAACGAAAGCTTCCTTCTTCAAGCTTGGGGATGAAAAGGTCAGGGGAGAAAAAGAGACAAGGCACCGAAGGAAATCTGGAGATGCCCATGAAACGTGGAAGGGGAAAAGGAAACAGCCTTGTGCTATCGGTTCGCCTCAGCCGTGTTGTGCCTCGCCACTGTGTGATTTAAAATAGGGAGATTTGCTTACCCAAGACGACTTGCCAAGGGAGGAAGGTAATCGAATGAGGGCAAATCAACAAAGCAACAACCTTTAGCTTGTGTTTACAGGTCCGGAAAACAAAGCATATCAATGGTAGCGGGGGACAGAATCTAAAATAATATTTCAAAAATGTGATCTGCGGACTACGCGCTCAGCTGAAGAGGACAAGAAGTTAATCCTCTGTGTCACCTTAATTATGGATGTGCGGCCCCTGATGTCGGTGACATTATTAAAATATCATTACAGCATCAAACGTTGAGGACGACCTCCCAGACATTTGTCATATCGCAATCAAATCAGAGGTAAAAAATATGATGTAAACGGCATGTGGACCGACATCTTTGCCACACTCTATAATTCCGTTACTTGGCTTTTTTACCGTGTTTCAAAGAGCCGTCTTATCGTTGCTGTTACAACACCGCCGCTAATGAGCAAGAGGCTCCGAAGACACTACCGGTGCCAGAAGACTGTGGTTTTAATCCTGGATTTAGCGAGTGGGTTCGGCGCATCACGGTGACAAGATAGCGAGTCGACGCCAGTCCAATCCATCTGTATGTTGATGAAAGAGAGATGCTTATTTCTGTTCGTGGCATCATCTCTATCCACCAGCAAGCGTGCGTCAGGGTGGGGAAAAAAGACTTGCTGGAATATGGTACATGAGCAGGAGTTTTTATTTCTATATTTATAAACCCCCACACAGAAACAGCATGCAACATTGCCTAAATACCAGATCCAATTATCAGACACCTCTCCTGCCACCCTGCCGGTGAGCTCATAAATAATACATGGGCTACGGGAAAAAAATGTGAAAAGCCATGACGTCCCAAAATCCATGCAACGTATCGACAGTGCATCCCAAGCCGTGATTTACACAGCGGCACTCGCCGTAACTGAGTGTAATTCATAAGCCTGCATCAATTATTCAGGCTGAGCAAATCTGCCTGTCCTTGACAGAGAAAATATAAATACACCACTGCAAGGAGCGATTCAAGCCCCGGCACTGTGACAAATCCACATCAGTCACACACAATGGCAGCCTTACTGCCATTGTTGAGGGGGGGGAGCGGAGATCAAATACCTTGCGAAGCAATGCTCCAAATAAAAATGCAACATTCTTCTTTTTACTCCTACTGGTATGTACTGTTCATTCGAAAATGTTTTCTTTAGCGATTGGTAAGCAGAGGGTTTTTTCAATTACTAAGATTTACCCTGAATGTTCAGTCAGTCAACCTGCGTTATTAGTGTCTGTTAAAAATGAAACAATCTTAGCCTGGGTGTGCAAAATGCATAATAGTGCAATAAACACAGCATTAGCACATTTATTTTCGTCCATTTTGATTACCTGTGCACATTTCTGGACATTTCTTTTTGTAAGACATGCTTCATCAGGAGAAAAAAAATGCTGAAATGAATCCCATTCTCTTGCTAGTAAGATTTCCAAGAAAATAACATCATTTACAAACCCAAATATTGGCCACATACAAAACGTAGGCATTATAGCATGGTCACATGTACTGAACGCTCATAGACTGCCATTGGATCCTAAGGTCCACAATCCGCCCTTTCCACACTTGCAGTATTCCTGGCTGGGTAGGCAGGGATGCTGCAAGCCATCTGGCAAGCTGATAGGTGGGCTGCCTCATCCCTGCAGGTCATGACCAAGAACCTGCTTCTCTTTTTACCCCCAAATTGATTCCAAACACCCAAATGAATCAATATCAGAGGAGCTGGGGAGTGCCGTCTTCCATCAAATACTCTGTCAGTGCCACGGCCTGAAGCTCCAAACAAACCATTCGATTGCAATCTGAATGTAGGTAATTAATGAAAATCTGCCTTGCTGCATTAATTAATAGATCTAACTGCATATGTATGATAAAACTTCAACAAACAAGCAAAAGGCATAGCTATTGACTACTTATTGGGGAACATACGCGTTATAGATATTTGTATTTGCGTGGTTTCAGTTGGACAAATTTCAAAATGTCAATATTTCAATAGGTCAGTATATATTTGCATATATAAGACAATCAGCTGCCCGTAATGTAATTTCCATATTATTGCATAACTTAAAAGAAAATATGTAATAAAACGGACACCCCCGAAAGATGGCAGTGATTCTCTGCTTTACAATTGTTACAGCTCTATATACAGTAACAACATGCATCCTAACCTCTCACAGCTTCTGCACTCTGACATCTCTATGTATAATCGCGTAGGCACAGGACCTTCCCAGCCATTGTCATGCCTAGGAGTCTTACTAACAAAAGAACGACCTGGAAAGCAGTGAGGATATATGACCGTTTAAGCCCAATCTTTAAAAAAAAGAAAAGTAATGATGTTAATTTAAAGCAGCACAAATACTCTGGGAATGGACATGGTCTATTTGGCATGGTCAAGATGGCAATGTGCCCTCAAAGAGGGAGAATAAAAGGGCTGCGACAGTGGCGGACAATGGGCTTAACAAGTACCATCTAATGCCTGGCCATCAAATCCGTTACCATCATATCGTGGGTATTAAGACACGGAGAATTACGAGCCTCTGAGTGGTTTTCCACCAGGCTCTGGGCTTTTGTCGGGTTGTTACAGGGGGTCGGAACAGATGCCGCGCATTGTTATGGCCAGGCAGAAATCGGGCTGGCTGGCGGAGACGCGGCTGACATGGTCACACCCTACGTGACCTTAGGGAGCAAAGGGAAACTTCAGCTGGTCACCAGCCTCCTGCATGCCTTCGTCTACACCACATTCTTGCACCTGTTAACTTCTAAGCTGAATAACATGGCTACAACTGCTGTCTTCCTTTTTCAGTACAGCAAAATGAGTGAAATCATTTATAGCCTATATTCTAGAGTTGCAAATTACTGGGGTAAATGTATATTGCATCTATCTATCTATCTATCT
>JAVGVS010000053.1:283011-293928 GCA_032718565.1 Distichodus sexfasciatus | reverse complement strand
GTGATTGTGTGAGTGTGTGTGCCCTGCTGTGTGTTGGCGCCTACCCAGGGTTGTCCCCTGCCTGCATCCGCAAGTTCCCGGGATAGGCTCTGGTTCCCCCACGACCCCAGTTGGGATTAACCAGTTCTGACTGAATTAAACAAGCAAAAAAAAGCACAACAGAGGGGGATGGGAACACACAAAACAGAAACTATAATGGCATCAAATGACTTAGACAACATCCAAAAAGTTAATAATAATAATAATAAAAATAATAATAATAATAATAGTAGAGCTAAAAAGCAACGTTTTACTTTGAGTGTCAACCATCATTTTACAAATTCAAACCCAAAAGAATTAAATCTGAGTTAATTATGCTATAAAAAGGACAGACTTTATTAATAGATTATTCAGAAAAACGAGTTTTCCTTTCGTAACCAGCAGCAAAAAGTTGTAGCATCAAGTGTTGAATTTAACTGACAATTGCACATGCGCACATCGCGACATCGAGGCTGAGACTATACACTGCGCAGCCCTACTGTAGTCTCCGTAAACCTGTTAAGAGCTTCATTCCTGTAGAGCAATCAACTCAAGCCATCAAAACACACTCATTTAAGACGAGTCCTAACGGGTACAGTAATGAGGACTGGTCAAACAGATCAAATATTAAGAAGCTGCGCTATTACCCTAACTTTAATTCTGGATTAACGCAGGGAGTCCGCGCAAATAAAACGCGTAGCTTGAGTCCGAGCCGCGACAAGAACGCACGAAAAACAAAGCCGGGTTGTTGTTATTTCTACAAAACGGTACGGTGTCGTGCTTAATGACGTTCTGTTTACAAAAGATGATGTTATATATGTGACGTAAAAAGCGTGAGATCATAAAACGTTTTACTGTGGCCTAATTTAAATACACAAATGTCGCCTGAATAAACTTGTGCCTAAGCCCCGTAATATTGGGCAAATTAAAGCTTGTACCTGCAAGCTCCGATACAACCCCATACACCGTAGCTGAGTGGACCTAAGGCTAACTTCACAATTAAATTAAAAAAAAAAAAAAATCCTCGTAAATTAAACTCCTGACAGTAATAACAACACCGCCGCTGAAGTTTTTAAGCTCTGGCCACGGCTCAAGCCGAAGCGCGCGCGTGTCTAATCTGCTTCTCTACCACCTCCACAGAAGCGCGCAAAACCAACTAATAATAAACAAATAGCATTTTAACAGTAAGAAATAATAATAATAATAATAATAAAAAAAAACAATACAGGTGCCGATTGAACCGACGCTCTCACTTCAGTCAACACGCTTCATTTTAAAACAGGTCGCATTTAAAAACAAAGAGCAATCTGTACAATTGCTTCTACTTTTCCACGCCACAGACAAGACAGTCGCTCCCTTCTCGGTACGTACCGTGTTCAGACACCTCGCTTCAAATCGGAATATCCATTTGAAATCCAGATGAGATCCGAGAGTATGGAGAGAATCCGGGAGAGAAATGAGGGAAAAGTGGGGGTCCAACAACTAGCAATGAATCGGTCCGAACCATTCGCAGCTCCGACGCTCGGCGCCTCCACAAAAGCGGCTGGTCATCCTATTTGGAGATGAAGCCTTCTTACTAGTACACACACACTCACACACACACACACACACACACACACTCAAGCGCGCGCGCACACACTCGCAGCTGTCACTCGCTACACACAGGGAGGAGCTAATCTGAAGACTGGAGCGTGCGTGTGTGCAATAGGATCTTTTGTCTATTAGGGCTTTCGTGAATCATATTTTGCATCGAAGGCATAAAAGAAACAAGTTGTAAAGCGTCGTGAGTGTCGACATTCTGGATGTTTGCACTGTTAAATAAGATAAAAGTAGGTAAGTGGACGCTACAGGAGAGCCAGGTTATGAATGAAAGGCTCCGCATCTCACCCCATCATCATCCTCATCATCATCATCATCATCATCATCGTGCAATTTCAGCCCCCAACGAGACATAGACAGAAGAGCGAGTCCGGGCAAAGCTTGGGGCCTCCCTGCCTTTGTCTGTGGGGGAAAAACCACTCTGGTGGTCCCGTCATCTCCAGGCACAAGCTTTATAATCGCCCTTTAGTCTCATGTGCTACTGGCCAATCAGTTAAAAGAACGAGCGGAGCACCAGATCCAGGCGAAGTTGATGCTGTTTGCACGCCCTGAATGCTGCTGTGCATCTTGTGAAAACCAGAGAGGTGTCCGTGAGACCAATTAAAAAAGTAGTGGAAATTGACATTTTGGTGCAAACAGACGAGTTACACTAACATTTTTACTAGCCTTTTCATCATTATGTTCATTCTCAGAATTTACCAGTTAGTTTGTGATGGTTAAAATTCTTAATTATGTATATTTTCTTAAAAACAATTAAAAAAAACAACAACGTTAGATACTCTATAATAAACTTTGTTGTAACATAAATATGATATAGTTTAAAATTATATTATAATACCTTTATTATAAAGCTGTATTAATTAAAAGAAGCAGGTAAATGAGAATAAATGATTCCCTAATGATTTACTTTTAGTTTTTCATCCATGTCATCCAATAGTCCAGTAGTTTACACTAAATTTCTAATATGACACAAGTGTAAAAATGCATTAAATATTTATTAAATTAGAAAAAAAAAAACTTGCAACAATATCATCAGCATCAGAAAGCACAACAAGCTGTAAAACCCAATGTTAAATGTATTGGAATATTGCATACATTTAAAAAGAATGTATATTATGATAGCATATATACTTAATAACCTGCTGTTGCATTAGTTGCCAAATAATTTCATCATTTCTTAAGTTGCAGTTGTTAATAGTTCATTACCATGCTTGCTTAAAGTACAAAATCCCTTTACTTGTTTGTCATGCTTCTAGATTTAAATACTAATTGCAAGTCCAGCTGTAGACATTGATTGATTTCATTAATGTGAAAAAAATGAGAGGCCAGTAATGGTGAAACGCTGTTGGAGAGGACATGCCTGAACCGGTTGGGATATCTGCACCCTAAACTCAAGCTGGGCTGCTTCAAGCAATGAATAAGTCAGGAACTCTCCACTGTAGCGTCGTAATACGTGGTGACAACTAGAGAGCTGGCCGCTCTGAAAATCTTTGGGGACCGGCACTAAGTCGCTGTCGCAAATGGCAAAAAGAGCGCCTAGTGTGTGACAAGCCATGGAGCCCTCCCTTTTGCATTACGTGTGAGACATTGCAGAGGCTCCAGTTGCCCTTATGGGTCAGTGCAACGCTAATGTGTAGGCAAACCCGCGGATTTTAGTAACAACCAGACATGGCCTCTATTGAATAAATCATCCTTTCTAGCTCCGGCACACGATAGTGCTCATCAAATTTTCAGCTCCTGCATTTCAGTCGATTCAACTGAAGAGCACCAATGTAGCCTATGTACACGTGAAGCATTATCAACCTATTCAAAGCCTACATTTTTCATGTTTAAAGCAGTGTGGTTGAGTCATTCATCCGTTCCCACTGGTCCGTTCCTACAGAGATGGCTTGTTGGCTGCTTGATCACCTGAAATCAGTGCAAATAAATTTCATGTTAAACTCAAGCTCATTTTCCCCAAGCTGTGACTGCCACATGCAAATAAGATTAAGTGCATTGCAAGGTCACAGGTTGTCACAGGCAAGACTTCTTTGATAAGGGTGTGATTTCTGATGCCACAATGAGCTTCTCCATTTCTTTGTTTCTTCTCTGTGTTGTTGCAATGGGTGTGTTCAATGTCTTGAAACCAGCACTAAGGTAATTACTATGATTTTTACCCCCCCCCAAAAAAAGTTAGGCCAAGCTTACTTTAAAGGGAACATTATAAGACATTAAAGTCTCTTATAATTACAAGCAATCCTCTTATTTCTTTAAAAGGGTTTCACTTATTATATATATTCCTTAAAATGCATATTAAAATATTAACTTTAAAGAGTTACAAGTTGGCATAATAATTTACTTCATTTAGGAACGTCGTATGCTCCAAGTTCCAGCTCATTGCATGTTTAATAGCATGATCATCATTGCCAACAAAGTCCCATACAAATAAGAACATTACGGTCCAACACACCGATTAATTAGAAGGCCACATGTTTCATTGTGCTGGAAATGCGTGCCCTAGAAGCCTGATGAGGCCAGACATTCGCTCAACACGAATTTCCCAAGGAAACCCCCACAGGGATGTGGAGAAAAAAAACACATGCTCAGATAGACAACTGGCAAAGGTGCAAGAGCAAACATGTGTCCTTCCTCTTCGGTACAAAGTCACGACAAGCAAATTTATGGCCTAGGTGCTTTTCCCCCTCTGGTCAGAAATTGTATTTTCTACTTGCCACTACAGGCTTTTCAATCATTTCTAGTCATTCTGTCAGATAAAAGCAATTTAAAGACTGTCAGACAAGTCTGTAAGTAATGCAGAAACCTGTTAATACCATAGGGACATAATTTTTAGATCACTGGATCAATATGTCACCATTATTTAATGCAGGCCATGTAGAGACTGAAAAGCAGTGAATTCTGAGTTTAGCCACAATCCTGAATATTTGTGGTGCTTTAAGATGAAAGTTGCTTAGTCTTGACTGTAGATTTCTGCAATCAGGAGGAAAGATTTTATTTGATTAAATGTACTATGTCTTTGATTTAACTCTCCATTGACATGTATTTATTTCTCTCCAGAGACCACTTGAAATCTGTTAAACCCCCGGTCACAAAGAAAATCTCAAAAACAGAAGTTTTCCAAATGTTTTATTCAAACAAAGGAATCCTCTCGTGACTCTCTGTTAAATAACTGAATGCAGATTTGAATTGTTAGTCGAAACTATGTAAAAATATTCACCTTTCCCTCATTAGACCTGTTAAACCTGTCAAAGTCTGTCCGGGCATTGTCAAGGACAGGAGTACTGGTGCAAGGAAAGGATTTCACACATTAAATAAGCAACACGAGCCCCAAATTGCCACACTGAGTAGAAAGAAAACACAGACACTGCAAGTAATTTTTATTTTAAAAAATGATATTAAAAAATAAGGCATCAACAATGTGGTAATGACAGTTAGAGGTGCATGTAAAATATCTATACCGTTGGACAGAATTGGGTAAAGTGAAACTTTTCTTGAGTTTAATCCCTTGTCTTTCCAGTCGTTCCAGTCATTGAATTGAGTTTTTTGTTTTGAAGTGAGAATTTTCTTAATTCTTCATAATCTGTCAAATTATGCTATCCACAATGAGTTCTTGTTCCAAAAAGCTGTTAAAAGAACATGAACCCCATTTTCATTGTTGGAGAAACATGTCTCGATTTGCTCTTCAACAGGACAATGTACCTTATTGTCATAAAAATGCAAAGCTAATATTACGAAGCGATTGAATTAGGAGAAACTCAAGTTAAATGAGCTAATGGAGTTCCTCTCTTTGGTGTGCAGGCCCAGCTTAGACAAGAGTTCACACACAGTATATCCTGTGTTTTCATAGCCGTCTCTTTGATTTGTCTACCCTGTCATTAGGCCTCGTCGCTTCGCTCATTATATAAAGCTCTGCAGTTTGCGGTCGGGGAGCTTTCTGGAGCTCCTCGCTGTCACGTACGGCGCTTCTGGCACAGGTGATGGAAGGATAATAGTGGGAGGGAGGAGGCAGCCTGACCTCCTAGCCCTCTTTTCCTGGATGCTGCTGGAAAAGCTCTTCGGGAAGAGGGCGCAGTTTTTTTACGTGATGGGATATCCTGATACTGCCACTCCCTTTCCCCACTTTTCCCAGCACCTATTGTTCCCACAGGCCCAGGACAACGTACCATGTTGAGCACTAACGCAGATCTGGAAGGGCTTCGTGCTGAAGCCAGGTATGACGAAATGCTCCAGGAGGATGTCAGATGAGTGTGGACGGCGGACAAAAACAACAACATTTGAAAACGGCAGTACTGGGGAGTAGCTAACTACACATAGTGATGCTACCAACTTCACTATTCTTTTTCAGTCGCTTATCAGTAACAAAGGTACTTTTAAAATGCTGTAGCTTTACAAAAGAAAGGTTACGGGTGTTTTCAGTTAGTCTGATCGGTGTTCAGTTCACAGAAGCAGCATCTTATTGCGTCGTAGTGCGAGATGAGCTCAGAGTATGGACCAAATCATGGTGAAGATGGAATCAAGTATCCGTAGAATAGCTCCAGTGCACTTCCAATGCTTTTTATCTGTAGCTTGGAGCGTAGCAAACCAGTGCTGGCGAGTAGAAACTTCACTGAACCACTTTTTTCAGTAACTTATCGGTAGCGAAGATACTCTCTTTGGTCTGTAGGCCCAGGTTTTTTTTGTTGTTGTTTTTTTACAAAAAGTGATGTAGCATTGCAAAAAGGGTTGCATTTTCAGTTACTGTAATTACATTTTTAACTTTCTAACTGGTGTTGAATTCCATACGGCTACCATACCCGTGTGGCAGCTATGAGACAGTGACGGAGATGGAAGCTAGAATCTGTGGAGTATCTTCAATGTAGTTAGCTGCTTTCTCTGTACCTTGGATCACAGCTAACTACTATATGAAAACAGTTGTTTGGCTGTAGTTTAGCTCCTTTAAATCATGAAGTAGCTTGTAGTTAAATTTTTATTTTAAAAGTAGCTTCTCCATCACTGGAAAATGGAGTCAGCGTAGACAAAGGTGAACACATTACGCACCGTCGGATTCCGTTGTGAGCTGGTGCGGTGCCAGAAGCTCGCTGCCTGCCGAGGCTCTGCTCTCGGCACCTCACTAAGTGAAGTCGAAACAAAGGGCCACACATTAAACGATGCAGATGGTGTGTTAGCAGCAGAGTTCAAGCAAATGGCTCCCAATGCTATGCTATAATTTCCCCCCCTTGTAGCTCAACGCTGGCTGGTTGTGTTGCCTCCCCATAATATGATTTCTGTGTTATTATGTGTCATTGTGGTTTGGTTTGCAGTGCGCGCCTCTGACAAAGATTGTGGGGATATAGCCAAGCGGATTTTTTTTCCTCGTCCCCCCCCACCACCCAACATCAAAGAGACGGCCTGACTTGAGCTTCAGAGCTTCTGCAGCTTTCTGGCGCTGTCCTCCTACCTCCCGTCCTGTAATTATGGCTTGCCAGAGACATTAGCGTAATAAGTCATCGGGGCAGGGTGCAATAACACGGCAAACACACTTCAAGGAGAGCTCACATCTCGCAAGCCAAGTCGAATGTGTAATTGTATGAATCGCAAATGGAGTCTCTTCCAAACACTCAGCAGTTTGGGATTGAGATATTTGCCTTGCAATCCTACTCCTCAAACTGAAAGCCCTATTGAAACTGTTTTTACTCAGAAGTTTCATGATATGACATAATCATTTTTTTATTACAACTCATTTTCATACAAAGGGAACATGTTTTTGGAAGTCAATGGCAAGTCATTTGTCAAGATGTCAGTCTCGTTCTCTTACCAGTGGAGAGTCTCCGAGGTGGTTCTTAAATGTTTCAATACTGCCACCTTGTGAGCCTGTTTAGAAGCACTTCTTTGACTGCGCATCACTTGAAGAACTGTATGGAAGTCAGCTGAAAAGAATCTAATTTGAAGACACAAATTGATGAGCCCCTGTATTGTAGATTTGAGTAATACATGTGTACGTAAATTTGAGGATGATGATGATGACAATCACTGATCTTTCTCTCCATGTGCACTTCGCACAGACTAGCCTCTGGTATTAGTATCCAAGCAGTAAAAATATCAGTAAAAGCAGTTCAAAAAAATACATAAAAAATAGCAACACTAAGCAGCTCTTAACTCTTGGTTAATAATATGGCCAATACTGCCAATTTGTGTTGCCTTATTAAAATATGGAATAACCTGATTGCTTCTCGAAATGCCTACAGTTACGAAGATGAAAACAGATTTTTAACTGCAAATTCTGGTTTCATCAATTTGGTTAAAGCTGATGAAAAGGAAGTTCAAATGTGACTTTCATATTACTGTAATTTCATACTTATGCACAATCGAAAAGATGTCTGTCATTATCTTGCAAATAAAAAATTGAAAACCCAACTGTTCAGACATCTAAAAAGTCTTAAAATAGGCATCAATCCTAAAAATATTTGAAAAACCATAAAATCATTGTCATACGAGGTAGCGCTAAAGAACCAATCATGAGCTGCAGCAGCATAAAGAGTGCAGCTTTACACATGCATGTGTGTGTGTGTGTGTGTGTGTGAATGCAATGCAATATTTAGTCAAGATCAGAAGCTACATCTTTAATAGCTCAGTGACCTACTTCCAACCAAACAACTGTTACACCAACTGCCACAGCAAAAATGTCCTTAAACCATCTTAATGTCAATGGCATGGCAGGCCCTTCATTATTCATGGGAAGCCTGTCTGTCCCACTTATCTCAGCACCTCTTAATTGAGCTTGAAATGCCCTTTCTGCACTTCCCACGTGTCAAAGGCTCAACACACACACACAGACAATGTCAGACAATATACAATATTTAATAATCAGAACACCGACTGAAGGTCCCTTCAGGGTCATAACAATTATGCTGTTGGGAGTTATGCTGATCCTTCTTCATGCTTTAGAAATGTTGTAAAACCACATCAATTAACCATCTATATGTGAAATGTCCTGCAGCGAAATATTCTATTTATGTCCATCTGGTAAGTGCATTTCTTAATAGCATGACTTTTTACATAACCCTAGATTTAAAGTGCTTGTAAAATATGACCAAACTTCGGCTGGATTTTAGTCTGATTTTCCAAGTTACATAAACTGTGAAAGACCTGAAATATTTGTCTGCCTTCCTGACATATTGCACCTATTACACAGTTCTCATCCACACAAAGCCAGTGGCATCTTTACTGCTTGGTGCGAGACTGAACCAGATTTTTAATATTGGTTCTTCTCAAAAAGACACAAGAGATTATTGCTACTGTGTTGCAGGTTAGATCGAAAAGAGAGTCACTGTTGGCAGATGAGTTCCTTTTAATTACAAGTGAAAAATATTTCATAGAATAATTTGAATAAAGCAAGGTTCATTTTTGAAAATTCAATTCCGTTACATAATGTTAAAGCTTTTACTCAAGCAGGATTTAGTTAGGATATCATTCATTTGGAAAGTACCATTTTTGTCACCAGAGAGATGTCAAACATAAAGATCTAGCATGGTATGCAGTAATGGATTTTCTATTCATTGAAAAGACATGGACTAGTTGAGGAGATTCATCATGACATTATGTGTACTGGTTATGGGGCTCAATGGTTATATAACAAGAATTCAAATGATAGATTATGTAAGAAGATGAGAAGCCAATTCATCACACTTTTCGAAAGCTTCTATCAAGCTGTAGCCGAGAATTTCAGAGGCTAATTTATAGTGGTGATAAGCCAATTGGATCTGCTTTTCTTCCTCTGTTATAGTGAAGTGTTTCAGTAAATGATTTATTAATGATACTTCATAGAGCAGTTCAAACAGCACTGGCAAATGCTTCAGGGCGAAGTCATGAAACAACGCATATTGATCATCAAATCCCTGTCTATGTGTCAACTTCAACCCCATTCATTTTCACTTCACCCTTAATCCTAGCATTGATCCTAAAATAAGCCTGAACAAAGCAGAATAAAAGAGTGAATCCAAAAGTAAATTATTTATCAGTTAGATGTTATTAAAATAGCATTCACGACAGGCCAAACATCTGTTCATGTTGTTGATCATTTGGCCTTTTCACTCACAGTTAAGAGAGACATATTGACAGGATCTGAATAAAATCACGTGTTCCAATTAATTTGGTAAAAGACTGTCTTACAAGAAATTTTACATCCCCTCCCCACCCCTCACAAGGCAAAAAGCCCAAGTCAACAAATGTATTTCTTCTTATTTCCACATAATATATTATAACTACAAAAAGCACCAATGAGAAATATAATAAATTATATCTTGAGACACCTGCATGATCTTTTCTGTATTAATGATAATTTTATCATTTTTTTGATCTTTGTTTTGCATTTCTTCAACCAATAAACCTAATAACCAATATAAGGTTACTGGAGTGTAACTGTTTTAACCATCTTTGATACTGATTAATTCATTATTCGAACCACATAATCCCAACCTAGGTCGTCTGGAGGGGGTTACCGGAGGCTATACAGGAATTTATGGCCACAAGGCAGGCGCCAACACACCGCAGGGCACAAACACTCACACAATCACAATTACGGGCTTATTTAGAGTCACCAATTAACCTACAGTGCATACTTTTGGACTGTGGGAGAAAACCGGACCACCTAGAGGAACCCACGTGATTACAGGGAGAGCATGCAGAAAGGCCCTACGGTCGACCCCGGGATCACACCCAGAAGCTTCTCACTGTTAAATAAAAAAACATCAGGACAATAAATGGAATTTCTGTGATGGACCGCCTGAAATATTATTTACTCCTCTTTTAGTTCTGCTGCCATACTGGAAAACTTCGGTCGAATTTTTATGTTTCAGCCTCAAATTACATTTTAACTTTTCCTTTAAAAATGGGTTGTTTGGCTTTCATTCCTAAGGAAAGCAATATTTTTTATATTATCAATGTAATTCTTTTATAGGCTATATATTTTATACACAAAAGTAAGTGTAATAAAAGCAACTTTTCCTCAATGATATAAATGTCTATAAGAACACAATTTAAACAGAATTCCGTTTACCTTTCTTTTTTTGCTATCTGTATCTTTTATAACTATCGTGTCTTCTTTGTAATATGGTTTGTGTGTACGGAAGAGGATTAGGGCCACTAAAAACAAAAAAAAAAGGGTCATAGCTTTCTGAGAATAAAGTCAGAATTCTGATTTTAATCTCACAATTCGGGCTTTTTTCTTTTGAGATTAATTGTGAGATTAAAGTCAGAATTCTGAGATTGAAGTCAGAATTGTGAGAAAAAAGTCAGAATTGTGAGATTAAAGTCAGAATTGTGAGA
>JAVGVS010000053.1:112254-282704 GCA_032718565.1 Distichodus sexfasciatus | reverse complement strand
AGATTTGTGAGATTACAGTCAGAATTGTGAGAAAAAAGTCAGAATTCTGAGAAAAAAGTCAGATTTGTGAGATTAAAGTCAGAATTCTGAGAAACAAGTCAGAATTGTGAGATTAAAGTAAGAATTGTGAGATTAAAGTCAGAATTCTGAGAAAAAAGTCAGATTTGTGAGATTAAAGTCAGAATTCGGAGATTAAAGTCGGAATTCTGACTTTATTCTCAGAATAAACGATGACCCTTTTTTAGTGGCCCTAATCCTCTTCCGTAGGGTAGGGTTTGCGTTGACGTACTGTGGTTGTCAAAAAAGGCATGAGGTTTTGTCGTGGAAACTACGACAACCACAATGCCCTGCGCCGGAAACACCTTTCTAAACATCTTGTCCACATCAGAGGCTGCCCTGCTATCTCTCTGCACCCAAATGCGACCAGGCGATGTGTGTGCAAATTAAACACAGTATCCTGAAACACAGCCAGCTTTCCTGGTAAGAACCCGAGCTTTCATTTGACTCCCATGCCCTTGTGTGTCATGTGAAGGGGAATGGAGTTGTTGTTTTTTGTGGTGCGCTTTGCTAACACTAGTAGGCTAACTAGTTTGAAGCCCAGTTATCGACGCCGCGGCTAACGTTAGCAACCCTCCGTGATCAAATATAGGGCATGTAGCTAACCTTCAGCTAAAGCGGCTTCCCAGCGCCTGGACACGTCGCTACCGTTATGAAGTTGAACACAGCTGGCGTGGGGGAGTTAACACGTAACCTTGCACATATAAATACATTTTTAATGCTAGCGTTAGCCTCCTCCTGTAGCAGCCCTTTCCTATCGCTAGCTGTTAATATGCAAAACTGTCTTGTCTGTCAAGCCAGAGAGTGATAGATAACTCAAGCCTCAGAACTCAACGCTAATGGCTAGCTAAATAAGTTAGTCATCCTGCTAGGTTCAGGTACCAATTCTGAGGCTGGTTAGCTGTCCTTTGAACAGTTTGGTCAAGTAGAACTGCGCACGTTACTTTGGATGACTTTGTCGGGGGGATTTTTTCTGAAGCTAATTGATTTTGTGGTTTTATCTGGTGTCACTGTTGAATTTTGGAGTCTTGTGGTTAGCTCGAGTGTAGCCCATGGGCTGGTGTGAGCAATTCATGTGTCCACCTCACGTCATCACGTGAGGCAAAAACACGGAACTTCTCTCTGTCCGTCTCTTTAGGCGTTTGCTTGTCATATTTGTGCGAGTGTGTAAGTTCGTGGCTGTGCATTTCGGAGTCTTGTGTCTTCTGTGGAGTTGGTCAGTTTTCTTTGTAGTTTTGGTCGTAATAGCCTTCGTCTGTGTACATGGTCGCTTGCTTGTTTTGTTAAGTTGACAGCGTTCCTCTTACGTCTCGTTTCTGTTTGCGAGCTTAGCGCTTCCCTCTAGACTCGTTTTGGTTTGTGTTCGGGCTTCACGATGTATCGATTCAGCTCCGGAATTGCGTTGTGATTCCTCTGCACGCGACGCGAAATCTTAGTGAAGGCAAATTATATCCTTTATTTTTTGCTGTTTGATACAAAAAGAAAACTAATCCGTTTTCCCTGACTAATCTACAAGAGACGTTTGCTTAATATAACATAATATTGAACCAGTTTCACTTTGAAGTGTAACCTTTAAGCCTTTTTTTAATCCTTTTAATTTTCTATGCAGATGAACTCCTTCATAATCTAGAATCATTCTAGAAGGGATTGTAGTATAATTAAACTTGGGTTTAATGATTGCTTATTAACATTCGGGGTTGAAAAAGCACATTTTTATTTTTAGCCTTATATTATTCATTATAATGCTAGTAATAAAAAGGTCTTGCACTGGAAATAACCTGGAGCCACGTCTCTCGTCTCTCTATGTATCTGTACAGTATATAGCAGAGATGACAATAAAGTTGACTTTGACTTTTCTTACTTTAAGTACAAAGTCCTAGAAAATCACCCCAATCTTTCTAAAACAATATTTCTTCCAAATAGATTAGTCATTTTGTTATAAACATTCTGTATAGTTTTCGTGCCATGTATATTATAGAAAAAAAAAGTGCAACATAATATAAAAATTGTTTGAAGTCACAATTGTATTTGTCTTTGAAAAGTAAATATTGATGTGTAGTTAGTAGACATAGAGATGAAGTTTACTGTAAGCATGGCATATATACGCGTGTGCTTAAATTAATTTTCATTGTAACACATTCTTTCATTTTATTTCATAGGTGGATCTCAATAGCCCAGTTGTGGAGCTCACAATGACCATGACCTTGCCTGGATTTCTCTACGATATTGGCCGGTCGAAGGATGCCATTTGAAATTTAGGTGTGCTGTGGACAATGAATCTACACCAAGTGCTCACGGGGGCCGTCAACCCCGGGGACAATTGTTTCTCTGTTGGGAGCATAAACAATATACCGTTCACGGTAAGTGAGTCTCCTGTCTCGCAAAAATCCACTAAACGTGGTCGTGTCTTCACAGTGGTTCCCACGGGTCTGTTCTCGGAGGACTTCATTCTTTCCGCTTTCCTTACGCTGCGTGCCTGGGAATCGATAACCGCCTATTTCCGTGCCTCTGTGCTCTGCTCTGTTGCCTAGGTGACTTTGTGCCACATCATGACATATTTTGCTCAGTCATCCTTTCAAGTGCAGCTCGCTGTGAGACTGACGCTCAAAAGTGAGCTTCATGTTTGTAGTCGTAGAAAAGTGTCCATGATGTGTTTTCTATTCTGCTGAAAAGTTCTTTGTTCATGGCAGACTGTGTTTCAGTAGGTAAGACAAGGTCGTATTTTCGTACACTGCGATTGTTCGGTGTGCTTTACAGAAATAAAATAAGAATAGTGAAACATTAAATAAGCATTAAGCATAAAGAATACAGAAAAGACAGTAAAAAGTGCAAAATGAAAAGTGAACTGAAAACTACATTAAGTGGAAATACTGATAATATAAAAGTCTGATGAATTGAAAGTGAAGGAAACACATATCTTGTTTAGAAAACTGACTTACAGAATGGGCAGATCCATTGTCCATGGGGTCATTGCTCCATCACTGCACAACACAAAAGCTGTTTTACGTTGCTTAGTTTCAGCTCAAAATTTCAATTCAGTTTTGTTTTATTTCATTCATTCATTTCAGTTATTTGTGTAGTACTTTCTTCAACAGACATTGTCTCAAAGCAGCTTTGCATATTACCGGGTCCAAGCTCCTAATAAGCTAGCTTTACGCTAAGCCTAAAAACTCCCTCTGTAGAAAAGTAAGAAGAACCTGTGACAGGAACCAAGACCCCATCCAGTTCCCCTTTGGGTGATAGCAGATTGAGCGTGCGTGTGAAAAGATCTTTGCGTTTAGATAATTAATTAAGGTTCAAGAGGTCACTGTAAGCTCCAGATAAGAAGGTGACCATTCAGTCCAACTCCTCTGTCCAGGTGAACCCAGACCTAACCCAGTTTATTCAACTCACTCAGTGATTCTGGCAGTGCAGCTTCTCTGCAGGGTTAGCACAGAGTGTCTAGGTCCTTTACTGGCTCCTGTAGATTCTTTACTGGCTCCAGGTTATTAAATGACACTAACTGGCCAGCTCCTGCAGATCTAATGGCATTTTGGCACCAAAAACATGCTGGAACCACAAGCCTATGTTTTTCTGTGATCCACCATGCATCCAATGCATGACCAAAAGCAGGACGCAGATGCAGTGCGCAGTGCTAGCTGTGTTACCAGTTATTGATTGAGAACAGTTTTTGATTGAAAACAGCTGGAACTGTCTGCTCTATTTGTGAGTTTATTAAAAATTAGGGATGCACGATAATATCGGATTCATATCAGAATTGCCCGATAATTGCATTTTTTGTAAGTCATTGGAATTGACTGAAAGGTGTCGCGTGTACCAGGCATGTCTAAAGTCGGAGGTGGGATTTTATACGGCCTGCACCTTCTGTCTTAAAATGCAAAATTTTGTGCGAAAATCCTGAGCACACATTAGAACATTCGTGAGCAAAATGTGGCTTTTCGCGCTCAAGTCTCCCTGTCTGCTTTTTCAGTTTTAAAATCAGTTAAATTGTGTGTTTGCCTCACTTAATTGTATGGTAGGTGAGGCGCTCTTATTATACTTTTCTATGTGGTAGTATGCACCTCTGGAAATAGCCAGGGTTGTATCTAAACGACTCTCTACACACTAGATAGTGCACATGGAGTGTCACTATTTGACTTGGTGCACTACATAGGATGGGAAGTGACGTTTTCTTAAAATGTTGTGCACTACGCTCGAAATGCTTGACACTGTTTTCCTGCTTGCTTGACTCAGTACTTTGTTAGAAATGCCAGAACTTTAAGTCATCTGTTGTAAAAAGCTCTGTAAAACTAAAATTGAATTGATTGAATTGCATGAATCACAAAAGACCACAAAAACAGAAACGACGCTGATAAAAGGAGTAAATAAGCGTCTCACTGATCTCACTGTAAACACATTAGCAACACTATTAGGAGGCTATGCATTTATACAATGGCAGTGCGTGCTGCAAATTGTGTGCCAACGCAGTACGGAGTAGATACAACTCTGTTCCTGTATGCCTATGGAAAAGCTTCAGAAGAGATCTAAGAGACATATTTAGGGCCCAAACCATTCTGACTGGGAGACAGTGAGTAATACCTGGAATTTACTTCTGTATCTAACTGAAAGATGGTGCGGCGACTGGAGAACTGGAGTATGAATCATCAGCAGTAATGAATGTTTATGATTAGTGTTTTAATGCAAAACCTGGGCGTGTGACCTTGAGCTGTTTTCTGTCCTCTCTGTTACTGTACCAGGCCTATGCCTCGGGCTGTGACATCGTGATCTTGGGCAGCGACTTCGAGAGGCTTCAGATCATCCCGGGTACCAAACATGGGAACATCCAAGTGGGGTGTGTGGACTGCTCTCAGCAAGGAGGACAGGTACGAGTTGGGGGATTTGCTGGATTTAAATGAGTGCTTGACTGAGCTGTATTTGTTTGAAGATTGGCTTTGCAAAACAAGAGAAGCATTAATGACTCATGTGGGGGGCACAAATGACATGTCTACTGATGGTTGGTGTAAGATTTGTTCATTTGTTGATTTTCTTTTAAGATTTGTTTCTAAAACCAAAATGAAAAAACAAGTAAAAAGTAATTCTTGAATTTCTGTTTTTTGCTCAGTTTTTTTTGCTCTGTCTTCTGCGTGTAACAGTCACTTCAGTGTCATTTGCTTCTGATAAAAAAAAAAGGGAATATGATTTCTTTCTGGTTTTTCCGTTTTTTTATTGGTGTGCACAAAGGGAATTCTGGAAATGACTCATTCATTTTTACATTTTGGTTTTGGAAACAAATACTTAAAAAAAAAACAACCAATTGTTGGCATTTGCTTTTCAGGGTTCCCACGGGTCCTTGAAATCCTTGAAAGTTTGTGATTCTGAACAAATAAGTTCAAGGCCCTGGAAAGTTTTTGAAAACAGGCATAAAAAGACACCACCCTTGAAAGTCCTTGAATAATTTTTGGGAATTGAAATTTCATGGATGACCACCGCCGTGTTATTATTTTGCCACCACAAGTTTGTTTAAATCTGTGCCTACGCCGACTTTTAATTTGCGAAAGTTCGTAATGTAACGTGTGCGTAGCCGCTTTAGGTGCAACCAGAGTTACGCCGAGTCAGAGTGGAAGTGAAGTAAATGCTGCCGCGTGTGGGCCTTGAATTTGAGGATATTGGTCCTGGAAAGTCCTTGAATTTGATGTTAACTAAGGAGTGGGAACCCTGGCTTTTATTTCAATAGACAAATGCTCAAATGGTAGCACACAATTTCCTGTTGTAGCTAGAGTGTGGAACATACATTTTAAACAACTTAACGCCATATGTGTACAACAGGAAACAGAAGGCCTTATTGTTGAGTTTTTATTGTGTCTGATCAAACACATTTGTTATTGTCAACTAGGTGTCGATGCATCAGTTGTTTAAACACACTGAACCAGCCTTAGCGGGGCTTGTTTCTGCCTTTTATAAAAAGTCTAGATTTGCGAGTCTATTCTTCTCAGTTGGGAGAGGTTTCAGGTAGAATGAGTTTAGCACTAGGGAGTGCTCTGCTGAATAGGAAACGTTCGTTATTCCAAACAGTGCTAAGCCACAGTGTAGATTACATATGTGTAATGAGTGGCTCAGTGTGACTCATTTTTGTGTGACAGTACTCTGTCTCTTCTGGACAGAAAAAATGTCTTCCCCATTAGGTCTGTACTCCACGTCCGGTTTGTCAGCTGTGGAGAAGGCTAGACGCAGGATGAAATTACATGTAATCAATGGGGATTAGGGATTAATTCTGCCGGCGCGGTGGCGCACCTATTGTGTGTGGCTAACTGCAGAGCACAAGGAAAGCTTTCGCCAGCACATATTTTCCACCCCATGGCACAAGCTGTGTGCTATTTCTACCGGCACACAATCTTTTTATTGCACTGATTATACAATTATAATAGCATTTTTGGCTGTGCCACCTTAAAATACCAGAATATGACTTCAACATTGCTTATTGGTAAAAGAGGTTTGGCTTTAACAGAGAAGCAGTGTTGGAGTCTCACGTTGTCCCCCCACAGATTGCTGCATCCTATGGAAACATTATTTGCATTTTTGAGCCGGTACAAATCAGCCCAAAGGAGAAGGCCCAAACGGTGAGCTGCCTTTCAAAATAAACATCTACCGGTTCTTTTTGTGTGTGTGTGTACGCTAATGCAGCCCTGGATTGTTTCTTTTTTAACAGAAGCTGAACTACCACTGGCAAAAAACTGGCCAGTTTATTTTGCAGTCGATAGCACACAACCTTGCCTGGAGCCCCACAGGTGCGCTAGTACCTACATATTTTATATGTTTATAAAGTGGAGAGTTGGTATATGTCTCTCATTGGTTTTCAGGTTTTTTAAAAACTTTTATCTGCACACATTTTTACTTGTATCGGTTCAGGCACCAGCCTTTTGACTGGGTCAAGCTGCCTGGAGTTATGGTCCAGTTTTTGCAATGGTGCTGCAGTGGAGACATGTAGCAATCCCCCAGGTTCTTGGAGGTGCATATGGCAGAACAAGTAGGTCTCATCCAATTAAAACGGACTAATTTTCTTCTTCTTATTTGCTCTAAACGTGGTCGTGTTACTAATTAAGCGGTCACTGTCCCACTGTTTGTCTTAGGACTGCCTCAGCTATTCACTTAATGAAGTTTTCTCCTGGTGGAGACTTTTTTGCCACTGCAGGCCAGGTTTGCTTTCAATGCTTTTTACATGAAAAATCATTTTTGCTCATGTTACACAGTGACTCGCTTCCGAGTTAAAATTTCTCGTTCCGTTCAGGACGACTGCTTGGTGAAAGTGTGGTACAGCACGAGCAAGTGGCAGTCGGATGGCGTGAAGCTCTTCACCCCTCCTGAGCTGGGCTCACAAGGGGAGATCGACTTCTCCTTCATCTACCTGGCCCATCCCCGCGCTGTTACGGGCTTTTCCTGGAGGAAAACCAGCAAGTACATGCCCAGGTGAGACCCTGTAAGGTCTTGTAACCACAAAAAGAGGGCCGACACTAGGCCTGGGTTGTATGACATTAAATGAATCTCACATTTAAATGAACATTTCAGCTTGATTACGATTAATAATTGTTTTTTTGTCCGTAGTTCACAGCAAATTTTGTATAGTAAATATTACAGATGCCGATACTTTGGCTTTGGGTATCGATCGATCCCGAGTACCGATAAATTGTGTTTTTCTCTGTGCGGAGAGACTGAGATTACAGTGTTATAACTGTGGAAATACTTGATTTAGATACTGTTTTCTTAACTAAAACAATGTAATAATTACACACACATAAATCTATGCTAAATTAGTTATTATTAAAATAACATCTCAAAAATGATTCCTTTAAACACAGTTGTGTAATTTAGTGACAGTCCCTAATCCTGCGGCACTAAAACCATCAGGAACACAGAGATTGCGAGTGAGAGCTGGTGTCGTTAAGGAAATTAAACAGTGTAATGCTGTATTTGCTTTTGGGGTTGTATTGTGTTGTGTTGCTTGTTCTGCTCATTGTCATATCAATATGTATGAAGTATCATGAATGTCAAACAATAAACCAGCTTTACCGCAGTGCCACTTCCGCTGCATAATGAATTGAGCGTGATACGCAAACGTAGAAAATCTACAATTTACAGATCAGCTCCATAGATCAGCCCTTTGCCACCGATACCCTATCCAGCAATTTGAGTCATTATCAGACCAATATCCGATCCGCGTATTGGATCGGTTCCATCTCCAATGCTCAACTATTAAAGCTGGGATTAGTCTACACCAGCCCTAGTCTACGCCATCAGCTCAGTTACAGACCACGTCCTCTCTGCCCTCAGGGGTGCCGTGTGTAACGTGTTGCTGACCTGCTGCAAGGACAGCGTGTGTCGCCTATGGGCCGAGACGCTGCTACCCGGCGACTGCCTGCTGTCCGGATTCAGGCTCAATCATAGCACCAGCAACAACGCCGACGCGCAGAAGTCAAACAGCATGAAGAAATCCCACTGTAATGACAAAGGGCAGAACCTGAACCCGCTGGAGGTGAGTCACGCTCTCTCCCTCTCGATCCAAAAACAGAGCAGATATTTTTCCAGTGATGGCCTGTTTACAAAGTAACCAGCGCCCAGGTTTTTGGGGCAACACGGAATCCGCTTTAATGGCTGGACCGGCCATACGAAATTATGCGGCAGGCCTTCAGAAGCATTGCGTCGTTCCTTTCATGTGCTTTCATGTCTGTAACCTTGTACGGAGAACCTGATTCATGTGAAGCCCTTCTGATGTGCTTTGTTTCCACCACTTCACAGATCTCACTTTTATGTTGGAACATGGTGTCGAAAAAGTCAGAAACTTGTTTGGGGAAAAAACACAGTAAAAGTAAAGTAGCATTTTGGGGTTAGGAAGAGTTGAAAAGATTACATATTTAGGAAACTCGCAACTCAAATATATTAAAATTAGATATAAATATGGTTAAATTGAGTGTTAGATCAGCATGTATTGACAGTAACGATAAAGTCTGTCCACTTTGTAGTATTTGTCGCTAAAATTGAAATTTGTGATCTTTCAGTTGAACTTGACTGATTCATGGCGAGGACCGTCGAGATGTGGAGCCATTCTGGCACATACTGGGATTCTCCCCCAGCAACAGAACAAGCACTATGCCCATCGCGCCAGCGTCCCTCATGCCAACGCTTTGTGCCACTTCCATATCGCTGCTAGCATCAATCCGGCCACAGGTAAATAACGCCGTTGTTTTAATTCTCCCTTTTATCAACTTTGTCAGTGCACAGCTTTGCATCACTTTAACTGCCGAGGTAATTACATTTGAGGAGTGTTAAAACAGGAAACCCAAGGGCTAGATTTTTTTGGGTTGGAGCGTTAAATATAATTGATTTATCTAAAGCAGTCCTGAAAAACGAAGCCTTCCACTCAGTCAGGGGTTTGGTGAATTTGAAACATGGGTTCGAGTGAGTAGACTTTTTGTTCACATTCTGAAAAGGTTACATCAGAGTTGGGAGGTTTATATTGAGTTTTTAGTGTATAAGATGTAGTTCAGTCGCCAGGACCGCATTTACTCTCAGTCGTCTGACTGTCAGCAGCAAGAGTTACTAAAACTCTTCTGAGCATTTTTGAGAAGAGGTACGCTGATTCAGCTTTTTCAGTCCCGCTGCAGGTACCTGGGTTTCAGGTTTGGGCTAATGCTGAGTACTGACCTAATAGCAGTGTCTCATTGTTACGCTGCATGTCTCATTGGGTGGAAGATCGTTGGGATCCTTCTTTTATGTGGAAGACAACATTAGGCTGGGCTTACACATGGCTTTCCTAACTTAGTTTTACAGACCGTAAAAAAATCTCACTAAATATATATATACTGTATATAATCAATTTACTGCCCTTGGTGGAAATGCTGGAGTCTGGCTTATTCTCAATTCCAGACTAAAACACTTCAACATTAAAATACAGATGAATAAAAAACAAACTTGATGGACTAACTACAGTTCTACTACAGTTCATACAAGTAGTGTAAGTGAATGTTTTAATGGAATGGAGCGTTATTGTTCGTGTCTGATCCGGCTATTTCAGCGTGTCATTTCTCACAGTAATGTATTATAGCAGTCCTGTTCTTACTAACGTATAGTTACATTTACATTTACAGCATTTAGCAGACGCTCTTATCCAGAGCGACTTCCATTTCCTAGTTTCAGGGAAAGTTCCCCTGAGAGCAACTTAGGGTTAAGGGTCTTGCTCAGGGACCAATGTTGGTAACGCTAGAGGTCGAATTCGAACCCACAACCTCTTGGTCTAAAGGCGAGTGTCCTACCACTAGGCTGCCAACACCCATAGTTGATTTTAGACACTTTTCAAATGACATCAGAACCTGTTTATAGTCCGAATGATCACTTATTTAGTTATTGTGTGGTATAGTATTATATAGTGTATATGTGACTCTGCACGGCAAAACCAGTCGCTTCTCGCAAATTTTCAAAATTGAGTTATTATGTTTCCGTGAAATCAAATCAAGCTTCAAAACGATACCTACACCGAATGAATTGGACGACATATGACTGAGATATCAACATTCAGAGGAGTCGGGTTTCTCCTGTCACGCCAAGTGAGAAACGGAGAAATCTACCTTTGAAGTTGACTATCGACGTAGCACTCACAGACGCTTGGTGCGGTCGCGGCTACGTTTGTATTTACGGTAGCCTACGCTGCATTCACAGCCACGCGGATAGCCTACCTGCGTTAGGTTAACTGAACTCGGGAGACGAAGATGGATTCCGGAGAAATATCTTCACGCTAGTCAACCAGTGGATTTACCGTAAATATTGAAGTAGAGCGGTCAAAACAGAAACGTTTAACATTCTGCTGGAATTGAATTCCTCACCTCAAGAAAGTCACGTTTTTAGGATGGAAAGGGTAAGTTTTTCAGCAAAATTTCTTCACAACACTACAGTATAGACCTTCCACTGTTTGAAAACACTAAAAACAAAAAATCCCAAATTTTACCCCACGCAACATAAACGCTCGTTTTTCTCAGAAACCTCCGTTGCAATAAGCGACTGGTTTTGCTGTGAAGAGTCTCATATTAGATGTATACAATATTTATACTGTAATATTATAACCAAAATGATTGTTGGCAAAATATTAGTATATGTCAAAAAAATGGAGGAATCTGCTGATATACTAACAAATGTTATGTAAATGCAGACATTCCTCTGCTGCCCTCCATCACTTCTCTGAGCGGTTCGGATGAGGAGGAGCCTGGCGGGCCCTTCACTGTGCACTGGCTCAACAACAAAGAGCTGCATCTTACTCTCACCATGGAGGTTTTCTTACAACAGCTCAGGAGCAGCTTGGAGCAACAGAACCCTCCACAGACCAGTCAGCCTGATGATGGTGAGTATTTAGGCATTTTTAGGCATTAGTCTATCTGATATAACATCTTTAAGAATTCTTGGATAAACTTAAAAAATGTTATTTTCTATTCAGACGCACTTCCTTACAAAATCACCCCAATCATTTTAGAATGGAATATTCTTTCCAAAAGATCTGGACGGGGAAAAAACATTAGCAGTGTGTTGCAATAGACTTTATTATTAACAATAATAACATTTGTCAAAGGTTTAGCTTGAAGCAAGCTGCTAGGAAAACCTATAATGAAGTTGTGAACTGGGTTGCGTTTACCTTTACAGCCAAGAGAACCTGTTCTTCATACTTGTAAAGATAGACTGCTGCAGTCAAAAGAACACCTACATGAAAGCTATTGCTATTGGCTAAATGCCCTTTCTTCTGAGTAAACAAAAATCTGATTTTATTCTAACATTTGATAGGTTTTTGTGCAAGTTTAACTATTAGATTTCCTTCAGTTCACTGCGCAGTTATCATTAAGAGTATTTTTTCTTTCTTTGACACAAAAAACTTATTGGGACAATTTTTAATTGAATTGTGATGCACATTTTTGAAAGGTCGGTATTTCCTTCCTGTAGTCTTCTGGAGCAACCTGGGGTTAAGGGTCTAGCTCAGGGACAACCACATTCCACATTTTGTTTTGTATCTCCAAACATATCTGGGGGTTTTACGTACGGCTGTTACAATACATCGACTTACAGATCGATGAGCCCGTATCATTGATCTAAAATGAAAACATCTAGCAGATAACGTAGATATTATAACATTGCCTTATGTCGAACAGCAGTTAAACATCTATTTTTATCAAATGATACCATTCTTGGGTTTAGGAGTGAAAATGTCTTATTTTAGTTTCCTTTTGTTATTTGATAATCAGTGAAAGTGATTCAGTTAGCATGTGATATTGTCTCATATCAATTGCCCACTCCTGAATGGAGTCAAATCTAAATCTTATCTTAGCAGTCATATTTGCCAGACATGGAATTGTTGTCCATTGAATTGATATAATATCGTGTTGAAACTTTTAATTTACACCTCTAGTTTTAGGCCCCTGTAATAAAGGTCGACGGATTATCAGCTGGGCCGATTATCGCAGGCAGATATTAGGCATTTATCGGTGACGTAGTATCAGTGTTTAATTCTAACCGTCGCTGATGTTAAGTAATTACAAGGTGAGCTACTGTGGCTCCACTGCCGTCTCTTCTCTCTGTGCCGTTTGCTCTCGACTCACTGCTTCATTTATTGTCCCGCCCACAACAGTCTCTGATTGGCTATATTTCACACCACGAGTAGTAGCTAGTCAACGCTGGAGCCTTGCTGTCACTCACACCATTCTCACTCATACATGAGCGTGACTTCACAGCGAAGCAGCATCCCCCCTCTGATTGGCTATATGTCGCACGAGTAGTAGCCGATCAATACTGAAGCCTTCTTGTCACTCACACGAGTGCAGTGTGAAGCTCCGAGAAGGAGGAGAGAGTTTCAGCTGAGCTTGATGTTTGTAAAATTTTGACAGATATTCTTTGTTTTTTTGTCATATCGGTTCCAAATATCGGTTATTGGCCCCGCAATAATCGCTATCAATTTCGGCCCTAAAAAAACAAAATCGGGCGACCTCTACCCTTTGACATGCGCCCTGTACTCGACACGACAAAAAGCATGCCATTTCTAAACTCATGTTCATATAAATTTTCCATTCCTGTTTGTTTTTTTATACTTTTACAAATGCAACAGATTTCAACGAGGACGGCCATGCCACGAGCCCCGAAGGCAGAAAAGTGGAAACTAGTTCAGAAGCAGCTGTCGCTCTGCCCGCGGCTGCAGTGGAGCACCAGGTGGAAGTGTTGCTGGGTGACTGGAACAGGGGAGCTGACATGCTGTTCAGCATCCACCCCATGGATGGCTCTCTGCTGGTGTGGCACGTGGACTGGCTGGACGAGTACCAGCCCGGAATGTTCCGGCAGACGCAGGTACGGGCAGCCTTTTATTTGCTTAAGGGCATTCTGTCAGCTGACCGTTATATAAAGCCAGCCTGTTAGGGTTCTTTGTATAAGAATTTGCTTCTGTTTGCTCTGCGGTTATGGTACTGTAGTTATGATTGTGGATCTTTTCTATGAGGATATCCTTTTCATCCAGGGTCACCCACAGGCCTGACACAGACACTGGTTTATGCAGAACCAGACCTGTTATTAGATTTTGACGGACCAATTTTTCTTGGACTTTTTAAAAACTTGCACAGCTTTTCACACATTTCCGCAGTCTTATTTTGAGCGTTGCAACATTTCTCTTTGTCACTTTAGTACTATTCGGATGGGATTAGTTTTACATGAGAACTAAAAATCTGGTAATTACTTTACCCCATGTCCTCATGTAAAACTAATCCCGTCCTAATAGTTTTGTGGTCATCAATGTATGTCTACAGGAAACACAGGCCTATTGTGTGCAGCTTCATATTTATTTCTCTCTAATTAAATGTCTTATTTTTAGATGTCTTTTTCAAAAGCAAAAGCCAACCTTATTTTTCTTGAAATGACAAATATTTATTTTACATGACTTTTGCATCTACTATGCTCCTTGAAAATATATGCCACTGAATCATGCCACATCTTAGACATGATGCTGTTTCAGACTTTTGCTTGAGAAAATGTTCTCTTAGAATTTTAGTGGAAATTTTTCCTCGCAGGTGTCTTTTGTGTCCCGGATCCCCGTCGCTTTCCCCACCGGCGACGCCAACTCCCTGAGCCGCAGCGTGGTGATGTACGCCTGCAACAAAAACGTGGACCTGGCCATCCAGCACGGCCGCCAGCGACCCGCCACCAGCCTCCCGCGCTCCTCCTCTGTCCTAGTGGGCTTGGGCCAGAGCAAACCGTCCGCCTCCAACAGCCTCCGCCTGAGCATCTTCACCCCCAACGTGCTGATGATCTCAAAGCACGCCGATGGCTCGCTCAACCAGTGGGCGGTGAGCTTCGCCGAGGGCTCGGCCTTCTCCACCGTGCTCAGCGTCTCTCACAAGTCCCGCTACTGCGGCCACCGCTTCCACCTCAACGACCTAGCCTGCCACTCGCTGCTGCCCCTGTTGCTCACCACCTCGCACCACAACGCCCTGCGCACGCCTGACGCCGACGCCATACTCTCACACTCCTCTCCGGGCCCGGTCACACCTGGGAGAAAGAACCGGGCGTCTCTCGGGGCCGTGCCCCAGGACCCCAACGCTGTTTACAGCGAGCTGATCCTGTGGAGGGTGGACCCGGTTGGACCGCTGTCCTTCTCCGGAGGAGTGTCCGAGCTGGCCAGAATCAACTCTCTCCACGCTTCGGCCTTCTCCAATGTGGCCTGGCTGCCCTCCCTCATCCCCAGCAACTGCCTCGGTAAAGACGCCTCTTCTTTTAGCCTCGTCATCCATGTTGTGGTCTTGCAGTATCAAGGCTGCATGATATATTGTTTCAACTTTTTTACATTTACAGCATTTAGCAGACGCTCTTATCCAGGGTGACATACAGCTGTGCTTTGTAGTTAGGGATGCACGATTCAGAAAATCTCACGGTTCAATTAGTTTCTGATTCCTGGACTCATGATTCGATTCAAAACCGATTCACGATTCATAAGTGATTCACAATTCAGTACATGTATGAATTTGTTTCCAGTTTACTCTTTTGAGTTACTTTTCCCATTTGACTGTGGCAGATCAACAAAAGAATCACAGCGGATCGAATGCAGATTACTAAATATAATGCGTACGCAGTGTTTCCTCGGTTCACAGCTTTACGTGAAAACACATATTCTAACTCTACAATTTACACTGATCCTCGGCATCAAGTACTTTTTTTAATACAACTTGTGCAACACTATATTAGAATCAGAAGTTGAAGTTTATTGCCATGAACTCGAGCTGCAGCTATTGATTATTTTTTGTAATCGAATATTTTTTTTTTCGTTGATTAATCGAGTAATTGGAGTAACTGAAAAAAGACAAGTCTGAAAATGTACCACCAATTGTCTTTTCCTGAACGTTCCTTCCCTTACAGTCCTGAGAGACGTCAGGGTGTTTTTCTATACCTTTGTTTTTAGGCTTATTCTAGTGTGTGTGTGTGTGTGTGTGTGTAGTTCTCCGTACATGCTTTATGCTGTTGTATTCAGGACGTCCTGCAATACTCGGACTTGTCATAGTTTGATGTGTAAATGCTGACACAGTCTTGAAATCAGCACATTTTTTATGCAAACTTGCCTGCGCCTGTGGAAATTTTTACTTTTTTGCTTTATGTAATATAAAAATGCTGAAACTGTAGATATAACTACTAAAATAGTAAGAACACTGTCTGTTTTATTATGCATTCTATGGCTTAGTACTGTGAAGAAAAATAAGGTGAGTTGCCAAGCGGAAACACTTCTTTATCCATTTGGCATCCATCAGAATATAGAATACTTTTGAAAAATAATTTATATTTCTTCTTTCCCATTGATTGCCATTTTGAACCAATTTGGATTCATTTTGGCCTATAAAATGAGCTGCTTTAGGCCTTGCTGGGAAAGAACTACATTTCCCACAATCCCCCGCGCACCACTCAGAGCCGCGTCACAATAAAGCGATGCATGCACATTCCCGAATAGTTATCAGCTAAAATACGAGTTTAGTCTGTAATAAAGGGGGAGATTTGACTGAACTGTAGCATTTTAGCGAGTAGCATGCACGCGAGTGTTTACATCGCGAAAAATGTGCTTTGTGTTTTTACGCATTCACTTCTGGTTTTGTGCACAGAATATCTCACCAATACTTTCACATACAGCGGGATTAGGTCTTGCCTTGATCATGCCACTGAAAACGTTGTGTGTCACTACTACGCGTTTGTGTGAAACACAAGTGGAGCATGCGCAAGCGAGTGAGAAGAATTGTAAAAAGATTCGATTCTAGAAAATTTTTTGTTACCGAATTATTCAAGAAATTTGAATAATAGTTTCAGCCCTACATGAAAGCCATTAGACAAAAGCCAAAAATATGTTTTTTTTCATTGAAAAAGTAAAAAATGAGAAATAAGAACGGGAGGTTAATCGACCATACACATTCCCTGAAGAAGCGGGAGTTCAGACGACTAAGGGTGTTTTCACACTTGGTCCGTTTCAGCCCTCAAAGCGAACTCAGATCGATTAGTCAGCATTTTTTATGTATATGTGAACACACCAAACGAACTCAGACCTCTCTGAAACGAAACGAACTGAGACCACATCGGGAGGTGCTTTTAACTCGCGCCTTCTGAACGCAAAGTGCTCCTGGTTCGCTTCGACAGTATTTGTTGGAGGAAGAAAAAAAAAAGGTCTGAGGGCTCCATAAGAATTAAGTATGAACAGAAAAAGGACTGAGGCCCTGTCTGAGCTGAAGTGGAGCAGAAAGAGAACCGAGTCCCCTTTCAAATGAACTCACAGTGTGAACATCAAAAGAACCGAGTTCCCTTTCTGTTGGTCCACTTTTTGGACCACTTCTAGGACTTCGAGGACTGAGTTCGGTTCCTTTAAAGAGGACTATATGTGAAAACACCCTTAAAGACCTGAAGTTTTTACAGCGAGGGGAAGTTTATTCCGCCACTAGGGAGTAGGACTTAAGAGAGTCTTGATGTTTTCTTCTTCTTTTGAGTAGTGGTGTTTTCCAGACGAGCAGCGTTTGATGCCCTGAGAGGACGAGAAGTGACATAGCTAGGTCAGTGCTGAGACGTAAGGATGACGTATAAGTCTATTTTTGACCTTAAAATTAAGTTTTGAAACTAATGCAGGCGGCCACTGGGAGCCAGTGCAGGTTCCACAATAGTGGGAGGAAACGTGAGAATTCTGAGGCATTGCAGAATAGTCTTGTGGCTGCGTTCTAAATCTGTTAAAGTGGTCTTGTCACCTTTAAAGGCAGTAAAAGAGTGCTCTCCTGCAGCCTGTAAAATAGCCAGTCACACTGCTTGATAATCAGGCGTGCTATGAGTAGGGCTGGTTTCAAAAAATCCATTCACCGATCAATATCGATTCTCGTTCGAAAAATACGATATCGATTAAAAAATTTGCAGGATAGTCTTTTTCCTGCAGCTATGCACTACTTCTACATGACCGGCATAATGAGAAACTCTAAAACCGTGAACGGCGAAACTGAAACCAAATAGAGCCATGGCTAGGCTGCTCGCTCAAATCACCGTCTGGCCTAAGGCCGCTGTTTGGCAACGCCAGGTTTTAAACAGTTTATTTTATAACCAAGCAAACTAGTATTGGCCGCCAAAGAAATCTTTCTAAATAAATGCGATGTCGAATTTAATGGGATCATGACCTTGTGAATCGGAATGCGATTCAGGAAATCGCTTTCGCGATACCCAGCCCTAGCTATGAGTGACAAGCCAACGGACAGTAACAGGTGTAGTTTTTGCACCATTGACAATAAAATAGCGTGAAGTGTAAGTGCAGACTTAGGTTATTTTAAAAAACGGACAGGACAGCTCGCCAGTACGACAGTTCACCGTTTTAAGTAGGGTTGCACCGATACCAATACCAGTATTGGGTAAATGCTCTACCGTATTCATAAATAGAATTGCGATACCACTCAATGGTATTTCACTACAACAAACTGCTCGTAGTCGGCGGATGTAATTTGCTGTATTTCAATGTCTAGGGGGTGCTAGCTCGTGTGTCCAAACTACCGAACTCAAAGTAACACGTTACGTGAAATACAGTACGAGCGAACACTGAACTTCCCAGCGCTTTTCGTAACTTGGCATCAACAAGTGCCGGCGCTCTGGCTTTTCTATTGCAATAAATCCATTGAACTTCAGTGTTCAGTGAAAAGTGCCTTCAGTGGAAAAAAAGATGTCGGTGGAGGCTTTTTTTTTTTACCGCAGCGCTCCGAGAGCTTCAAGTTGAAATCCGTTCGACTTCTAGAACAGGGCTTTGCTCGTCAATGTCACTTCTCTCTTGCTAGCCAATCAAAATGGAGGAAACTGATAGACTAAATGTGCATATGGGCAGGCTCTAATTTTATTTCTTTAGATCTGGAGCCCTGAATGTGCCAACCTGAGTAATAATATTTTACTTCTAGTTGGCTGTGGTGTATACCTTTATTTCACTTCCTTTTATCTGCTTATAGTTACATTTTGTCTAATGTGATCACACTGCCTTTTAGAAGGCTTTTTTGTTGAAACCTGAAAGATCTGTTTATTTTTGGCCTGGAATAGCCTTTGTTAATGTTTTTGATATTTAGTCTTATTATGAAGCTTGTATAATCTGCAAACAAGAAAATAAACCAACCTCCTAATTAATTGCACTTTTATGCAAACCCATGCTTCTTAGGTGGGTTTGCATAAAGTCTGATATCTCGGAAAATAATTTAAAATGTATCGCCACTTCTGTTTTGTATGAACTACAGGAAAACCGAGTCCGGCTATGTGACACTTATTTTAACGTCTTATCTGCATAACCCGCTCAGTAGGACGTGCCTGCCAGAGTGCCTGACAAGTGTGAGTTCGGGTGCAAGTTAGCACTAAACAGAATTATCAAAAGCACTTTACAGTAGGGCTATGTGATACGACCAAAATCTCATATCCCAGTAACCATATATAGCACAATACAGCACATTTTCTGTTAATTCAGTAGAACTCGCTCTTCGACACTCCCCATATGGACCACCAGAGGTGCCTAAATTTGCCCTTCCTGACGCAATCCGCAATCCTTATTTACCCGGACTTATTGCCGGTGTTGTACCGAATTCTGTGACCCGTCAAATTCTGTGACTATAGAGGACGCTCTGCCTTGAAAGACAGGTTCTGGCGTGGATTTTTGCCCCGGTTAGGGTTAGGGTTAGGGTTAGGTGTGAGTTGTCTGAGGTGACGGGTCTGGGAATTCGGTGCAACACCAACTTAAAAATACTGATTCATCTATTCCCAGTGGCTGGGTTTTCTTGATTGCTGTAATATAACGAAACTTACTACGTTGTTCTCGATGCTCTAAGTAGGCTTGTGGGTGAAAGCTTATTTTCGCTGTTAAATGATTGTAGAAGGTGGCGCTTTTTTACAGCAAACTAGTATTTGTACTTGTATTTAAGGCAAATGGTGGCACAAGACACGAGATTTTCCTTGTTCTACTGCGCTCATAATGAAGGCACATCCACTTACGTCCACATGGTACTGTGGTGACCGCAAACTGTCATCCAAACCATGAAAGCATAGTGAAAGTGAAAGTGAGTGATTATTTGTTGTTGTGAACACAGCACAGCACACAGTGCACCACAACGAAAAGAGACCTCTGCATTTGACCTCTTCTTGAAGGAGCAGTGGGCAGCTGTCATGGGCGGAACATCTGGGGAATTATAGTTTATTGCTGTAAACACTGTACTTTGTGAATATAGACGGTCGATGATTTAATTTCGCCGTATGGTTTTAGTTATTGTCATATCGCACAGCCCTACTTTACAGAACTATCAAAAGCACTTCGCAAATACTGCACTTCCCAATTTTTGGGGAGTGTTAGACAGAAAGAGGTGCTGTCAGTCTGATTACCTGGCAAAGTTATCTGGTAGAGTTCATTTCAAAGGCTTTTTCTGTAATGGGTGGTGAGATTGACCTAGTAATGAGTACGCACATATAGGCCTAAATTTATAGCTCCAAAACCAGCCAAACACTCCGCAACATACTAAATAAATTCACCTTGAGAGACTGTCTCTGTAACTAGGAAATTACTCTGGATAAGAGCCTTTGCTAAATGCTGTAAATGTGAATATGTACTTATACTTTTATATCTTGACCCTCCCGCAGTAAAAACTAATTAAGCTTGTTACCATTTCCAAATTGAGTTATTATTCAAAATATGGAATGAATGGGGCGACTTATATGACTGAGATATCAACATTCAAAGTCGCAAGTGAGAAACGGAGAAATCTGCCTTTGAAGTTGACTATCGCCGTAGCACTCACAGACGCTTGGTGCGGTCGCGGCTACGTTTGTATTTACGGTAGCCTACGCTGCATTCACAGCCGCACGGGTAGCCTACCTGCGTTAGGTTAACTGAACTCGGGAGACGAAGATGGATTCCGGAGAAATATCTTCACGCTAGTCAACGAGTGGATTTACCGTAAATACTGAAACTTCTAACATTCTGCTGGAATTGAATTCCTCACCTCAAGAAAGTCACGTTTTTAGGATGGAAAGGGTGAGTTTTTCAGCGAAATTTATTCACAATAGTACAGTATAGACCTTCCACTGTTTGAAAACACTAAAAACAAAAAATCCCAAATTTTACCCCACGCAACATAAACGCTCGTTTTTCTCAGAAACCTCTGTTGCGACAAGCGACTGGTTTTGCCGTGGAGGGTCACATATAGCTTCTTAAATCTTGAGCTTAGTTTGCTCTACCTCAAAGTTGCCTTTGATTTATAAGTTTAATTTTTGATTTTGATTTTTAAGTTTATTACATTTACAAATCGCCTTTAGCACATTTTTTGGAGTCTGTGCTGAGATGGGACACTTTGTTTTTAATATCCCAGTAAAAAAGAAATCATTGCCATTTTTTTCCTTTATCATGCAGTCCTCATGCACATCTGTCTTCGCGTCATGCCTAATCATTAATTTATCTGTGTTTCAAAGGGGTGTACGGCAACTCGCCAAGTGCCTGCTTTGTAGCTAGCGATGGCCAGTCCCTCAGATTATACCAGGCGGTTATTGAGGCCAAGAAGCTTCTGAGCGAACTATCCAATCCTGACATTTCGGTAAGAGCTTGATGTTTCAGTGGTTAGTTTTCGATTAAGAATTCACGCTAACTCTTGTTTTATCCTATTCAGAAATACGTTGGGGAGGTGTTCAACATCATAAGCCAGCAGTCTACCGCAAGGCCGGGTTGCATCATCGAACTCGACGCCATCACAGACTTTGTACGTGTTCATCTACATCCCACTCACAAATAATGAATTACCATATAACAAGGAAATATTTGCATAGTCATCGAGTTGACCGCTGAATTGTGTTTGCGGAAAATGAATATTTCATGCTCGCTTGAGCTCGCTTTTCGTGACACGGGCTTTACGCTGCCTCTTAATGCCTTCACAGCAGGGGAAGGAGACCCAGCTGTTACATGTGTTTGAAGAAGACCTTATCTTGGGAAACGAGAAAAGAGACGATTGCTCGCAGGAGCCTGCGCCCGCCGAGACCGGTAGGGAGCCTCTTGGAAATTCCATCTGATCTCTGCAAGCTTTCTCTTTGCTCACATAAAACATAACGTGTCCACGTCCTTTCTTCAGCCCCCGGGACGACGCTCTTCTCAGCACGTTTCTTTTTGGTGGTGATGGAGTTTACGCAGGGCAGGAGATCGCTCCTTCATATGTGGCATCTGCAGCTGGCAGCAGTCCCTGTTGCTATAGGTGTGTATCCGATTTTTGCAACTCTTCACCAACTTATGTTAGGAAGAAGTTTGTTGTTAAAACCTACTTATACTGTTTTTATGAAGATCCTGACGTTTGCCAGTGTTTTCTTATTTGAGATTTGTCCTTAGGTAAGAACAGAATCTACCCACACTGAAGAGCACTTTTACACAAATGTTATTTTATGCCATGCAAAACATTAGGGAGTTTTCTTTAGTTCTCCTGATGTATAATGTTCTGTTTAAACTAGGGATGCACGATAAGGGATTATTGGCTGTTGTCGATATCTGATATTTTCATGCTTATACTTGCCAACACTGATGCCAATAAATAAGGAAGGCAGAGTCAAGTGTGGGCGCCAGCGAGTTGCACGCGAAAAGACAACATAGTTTGCTTGCCAAACTTCCACTGTAAGCTTAGAATGACTCTGACGTTTCTAACACAGCCCCAGGTCAAATGAGCGTGAAAGCAGAATTGAGTGAGGGCGGAGCATTTTGAGGGTAGTGCATTTAAAGAAAAAGGTCACTTTCCGTCCTATTTTGGTTGGTGGTGTAACGGTAGGGTGTTCGCCCCGTGATCAGAAGGTCGCAGGTTCGAATCGAGGGCTGGTAAAGTTACCGCTGAGGTACTCATGAACAAGGTACCGTCCCCAAGCACTGCTCCCCGGGCGCTTGTTAGCTGCCCACTGCTCCTTCACGGATGCCGTAGCACTCACAGACGCTTGGTGCGGTCGCGGCTACGTTTGTATTTACGGTAGCCTACGCTGCATTCACAGCCACACGGATAGCCTACCTGCGTTAGGTTAACTGAACTCGGGAGATGAAGATGGATTCCGGAGAAATATCTACACGCTAGTCAACCAGTGGATTTACCGTAAATATTGAAGTAGAGCGGTCAAAACAGAAACGTTTAACATTCTGCTGGAATTGAATTCCTCACCTCAAGAAAGTCACGTTTTTAGGATGGAAAGGGTAAGTTTTTCAGCGAAATTTATTCACAACAGTACAGTATAGACCCTCCACTAAACACTAAAACAAAAATCCTAAAATTTTACCCCACGCAACATAAACACTGCTTTTCTCGAAACCTCCGCTATGCATGTTTACCGGTTTTGCCGGAGGTCACATTTAACTGCGTAGTGCGGTGTTGAACCCAAATTCTCCACATGCCAGCTACAAAGTGAGGCAAACACGCAATTAAGTTAATAAGGCAGTTATCGAATAATCTGGCAATTCCGATATGATTGTGATATTATTGTGCATCCCTAATTTAAATGTCTTGACTTTAATAAATGTAATACATTTAGGACAGTAATGGTGAATGATGCTCACTGTTATCTTTTTGTTTTCTCCAGTAGTGATATTCTTATTTTTCGAACGCTTTTTTTTCCCCTCACTTTTTCAGAGGAACCATCAACCTCTGCTGCCAAAGACAACGTGGCGTCAACGCCCGACAACAGCTCACGCTTCAGTTACGAGCTTTTCAATTCCTCTTCACTTCAGAGGTCCAAGCTTAGCAGCGCCAACTTGCGTAGTGCCTGTCGTCTCACACTGACCAACAAGAGGGTGTTTAGTCAGGAGCTGAACCTTCCAGGAGAGGTTGAGGTCATACGTGCAACGCCTGCTGCGGGTATTCACTTTTATAAAATGTTTATGCACATTTCATTAGACCTGATGGACAAATCTGTTCTGTTTTTTAAAAAGCTGAAAATAATTATAAAAAGTTTTCTTTTCAGAAGAATGAATAAATTCACATAATTAACTCCTATTTGTCACAGGCCACTTGAGCTCATCATCTTTACAGCCAGCTGGTCAAGCTCCTTATCTTATTGCCACGTCCTGTTCAGATGGAACTGTGAGGTTCTGGAGTTGTAGATCAGCCGGTGAAAATGAAAGCCCTGATGTTCCAGTCTACATCTGGGAAGAATGGCCTTTGTTGGTGGAAGAAGGCCTGGCCAACAGCAGCGCAGTGAGCGTTCCTGGCAGGCCGGTGGGCGTCAGCTGTTGCCACACTAGCCGTGTTGCTGTGGCCTACAAGGACAACTATCCGCAGGGCCTTGCTAAAGAGCCCCTCATTCGTGTTGGCATATTCCAGTGCGAGTCCACCGGAGGCTCCCAGTGGGTGCTGGAGCAAACGCTTAAAGTGGACGGTAGCCTGACTTGCAATGGCTCTGACAAATATTTGACCATGCCAAGCCTCCAAGAGGATATGGTGGTGCCCACTGTGGACTGCCTGGGCAGCGGCAGCGGCAAAAGTCTGGTTCATTTGGACTGGGTCTCCAGAGAGGACGGTTCTCATATTTTGACTGTCGGTCTCGGCTCCAAACTGCACATGTATGGCTCTCTCTCGGGAAAACCTCCCGAGTTGGGGCTGTCGGTCAGCAGCAGGGAGCGCTGTTCTTCTCGACTGGTTCTGTTACGGGCGGTGGACTTGGTCTCCTCCGTCGAGGGTTCGTTGCCCATTCCGGTCTCGTTGTCCTGGGTCAGGGACGGCATCCTGGTAGTGGGCATGGATTGCGAGATGCACGTCTACTCCCAGTGGCAACCGCCAGCCCCGGTCAAATCGACTCTGACCACGTGCGAGACGAATGTGGGCAGCGTGAGCTCTCTGATTGCAGCGGTGAAGCAAGAAGGGTCGAGTCTCCAGCCTCCAAAGAAGACCCTCACCAGGTCTATGACCAGCCTGGCACAGAAGCTCAGTGGCAAGAGGACAATGTACGACCTTCCAGCCGAGATGGAGGACTACGGTTTATTCGAGGCGGCACACCACCTGTTTCCGACGCTCCCTCAGTATCACCCTGTACAACTTTTGGAGCTAATGGACCTAGGCAAGGTACGCCGAGCCAAAGCCATCCTGTCGCATCTGGTCAAGTGCATCGCCGGAGAGATCGTGGCTCTGAAGGACGCCGCCGTCAATCAGGAGAGACGTCTGCGATCACTCACCATCAGCGCCAGCGGCAGCACGGCCCGAGACCCCAAAATGTTCAACAAAAGCGACAGCTCGGACTACACCGAGATCGACTCGATCCCCCCCCTGCCCCTGTACGCTCTGCTGGCCGCCGACCAAGATACGGCCCCCAAAGCCAAAGACAAAACGGCCAGCGTGAGCGGGGACAGCGGCCACGGCTCGAGCCGAACCGACACCTACGACGAACTTTTCCAAGCCACCTCCTTGAGCATGGATGAGATGGATCCTTTAGACGGAGAGGAGGAAGACTCTAACACAAAAGTCATCGATCTGTCCCGGTACTCGCCCACTTTCTTCGGCACAGAACACGCCCAGGTTCTGTCCAGCCACCTGCTCCACTCCAGCCTGCCAGGCCTCACGCGGATGGAGCAAATGTCCCTCATGGCCTTGGCTGACACCATCGCTTCAACCAGCACAGACATCGGCGAAAGTCAGGGAAAGAATCAAGGTCAGAACTGTGTTTTGCGCGTCCTCTGTGTCTGCTGCTCCAACTGACTACACGGTATAGCTGTAGATGTTTAATCTTGTCATTCTCTGAATCAGGTGGAGAGACCCTGGACGAATGTGGCCTGAAATTCTTACTGGCCGTGCGTCTGCACACCTTTCTGCTGACCTCATTACCTCTTGCACATCGTGCACAGCTCCTCTGTCAAGGTACCTGGGGCAGTTTCCCAAAGTGACTGCTTATTTCTCATGTCTAGTGAAAAGTAGGGCACGACTGATATATCAGTATGCGAATATTATTGGTCGATACCAGTTAATTGCTGATAAATCAGTATCAACGCTGTTAAATCACGCCTAGAAACTAATCGTTGAAAATGAATACGTCAGTCATGCCGAGTGTTGTCGTTGCATAATTTGTCCACCAACCACTGCTCTCTTTTCCTTGTATTTTTTTACATTTTATTTAACACTTACAAGGCTGCAAAAGCATGTATGAATGAAAATACCTTTTTTGTCCAGCAGAGGATATACTGCTCTCTGGCTTATTTTGTGTTTTTGTTAAAAAATCATATTGGACATTTGTAAAATACTATTAAATACTGTAAAAGTAAATGCTATTTAATTGAGTAAATGCACTGTTTAGTATCTACACCTAACAAGTTTGATGTAAAATCTTTCTATTAGACTTTATTTCTGGAAAGCAATTAATTTTGGGGTTATACAGTGACCCAGTGGTTAGCGGTGCCACCTCACACCAAGAAGGTCCTGGGTTCGATCCCCGGGTCAGCCGTAGGGTCTTTCTAAGTGGAGTTTGCGTGCTCTCCCCCCGTTCGTATGGGTTTTCTCCGTTTTCCTCCCACAGTCCAAAAGCATGCGCTATAGGTTGATTGATGACTCTAAAATTGGCCCCAGAAGGTGTGACTGAGAGTGTGTTTGTATGTGACCAGTGTGTTGGTGTCTGCCCAGGGTTGGTCCCCGCCTCGCGTCTGTAGTCCAGGGACAGGCTCCGGTCCCCGCGACCCCAATATAGATTAAGCAGTTCAGAAAATGAATGAATGAATTCATATTGGCTGACATTTCAGACTTTACAAGCTTTCACTTAATGAATTTAGCAATCTGTCGTTTAAAAATCCCGTCGTTTGGACCGTAGGGGAGGCAGCATTAATTAGTGAATCTATGTTCTATCTAAATGCATTCTTCTAAAAAGCTTACGGCATTTTACAGCATTACCTGTGACATGCCACTCCGCCTAACTTGGATGGATCAGCACACAATTTTTTTTTTTCCATCCTAATTTAGATGTTTAAGAGCCAGGATTTCAAGTTATTTTTGCCAGTTATGGTGCTTGTTTCGATTCGAGTGCCTCCTTGGGGGATGGTTCTGTGCTGTCACTACAAATATTGTTCTGCTTGGAGCTTTGTGGATTTGATGCTGCACACAGCAGTGAATAAATAGTTTCTTCGCCTTCAGGACTCTCAACTTGCCACTACGCGTGGGCCTTTCACTCTGAAGCTGAGGAGGAACTTCTTAACATGCTTCCTGCCATGCAGAAGGGAGACCCAACTTGGCCTGAGCTCAGAGCCATGGGTGTGGGCTGGTGGCTGAGGAGCACCAACAAGCTTCGCAGGTGCATCGAAAAGGTTGGTGCACGAACATACGGTCAAGAGCTTTTATAGAAAGCACCGAATGAAATTCAGTTCAGCTGGGCATGCTGAGTGCCACTATGCAAAAGATATTTTAAATGCACTGGTTGAATATACACTACCAGTCAAAAGTTTAGACACACCTTCCCATTCAATGTTTTATTCTTTATTATCATGACTATTTCCATTGTAGATTCTCACTGAAGGCACTATGAATAAACACATGTGGAATTATGTAGTAAACAAAAAGTGTGAAATAACCCAGAACATGTTTTATATCTTAGATTCTTGAAAATAACCATCCTTTGCTTTGATCACTGCTTTACACACTCTTGGAATTCTCTCGATGAGCTTCATGAGGTAGTCACCTGAAATGGTTTTCCAACAGTCTTGAAGGAGTTCCCAGAGATGCTGAGCACTTGTTGGCCCTTTTGCCTTCACTCTGCGGTCCATCTCATCCCAAACCATCTCGATTGGGTTTAGGTCAGGTGACTGTGGAGGTCAGGCCATCTGGCGCAGCACTCCATCACTCTCCTTCTGGGTCATATAGCCCTTACACAGTTCATTCATAGTTTTGATGCCTTCAGTGAGAATCTACAGTGTAAACAGTAATGAAAATAAAGAAAAATATTGAATGGGAAGGTGTGTCCATAGTATGACTATCCTGATAGATCAGGGGTTTGGTTCCGGTACAGGGACCACTGTTCAGACTAAGCAGTAGTCTGCGGCCCACTGTGTGCCTGTATGTTTTTTTTAAAGATGTTTGCATAAATTTCATCATTTATAAAGATGCCCAAAACGTTAGGAAATGTTTTGAAAAATACATAAAGTGAAATAATTTTAAAATGGTAATTTCAGTAGTGAAACTGGATTGCATGTCACGGACCACCTGCACTGCTGCTGCGGACCACTGGTTGCAATTCCGTCTGACAGATTAATCTAACAGCAAAAATCATATTGGACACTTGTGGCAGATTAATCTAACAGGTCCCACCAAGCACAGTTTGTGCCACGTAATTTCTGCTTATAGGGGCGAAATTACAGGAGCAGTCCTCATTGTGACTAAAACGCCTCCTGGTTAGCATCTTTAAAGTCAGAAGTAGCTGGCAGACTTGCACAAAAGCTGCTTGAATGTACGTTCTTGTCATAAAGATTTAAAGTCAAATCTACTCAAATATTTAAAAACACCTACACACCTACGCCAGGAAGTCAGATAATTGGCTGTCTTTAGGGCGTTTGCCCCGTGATTGGAAGGTCGACGGTTCGAATCGCGGACCTATAAAGGTACCACTGAGGTACTCATGAGCAAGGTACCATCCCCAAGCACTGCTTCCCGAACGTTGCCCATGTCAACTGCCTACTGCTCTTTCACTGTGTGCTGTGGTGTGTTCACCATAATAAATAATCACTCACTTTAACATTTTTAGAGCTAATTTATTTCTTACTTAAAGTGTATTGTCTATGTGTATTATGAAGTTATTTCTAACTACTAGATCTGAATAACTAAGTACATGATCGATATAAATCAGTGACTTGGAGTAAATTGGATAGGAAAAATATCGATACATGTAACAACATATTGTGCGTCCAAAACATCATGACTCAAATTTGAGTTTTTTTGCCCAGCCCTTAAGCTAAATGATCTGATATTGATTTCCAGATATACAGTATTTTTTGTTTTCCGTTTACTTTTTATTGTTCCTTGTGATTTACGTCATTTATTCAGTAATACCGTAACTTTTACCAGGTTGCAAAGGCATCTTTTCAAAGGAACAACGATCCCCTGGATGCAGCCCTGTTCTACTTAGCTATGAAGAAGAAAGCTGTGGTGTGGGGACTGTACAGGTATGCCTTAGTCGTGCCTCTTTCTTCATACCTTTTGTGAGACGTTGGATTTACCAAAACAAGAGTCATCTGCCTGCTTAAAACCAACGGAGATTCTCTGTCATCCAAAGGTCCCATAAGAATGTAAAGATGACAGCCTTCTTCAGTAACAACTTTAACGAGGACCGATGGAGAAAGGCTGCCTTGAAGAATGCGTTCTCCCTGCTCGGAAAGCAGCGCTTTCAGCACTCGGCGGCCTTCTTTCTGCTGGCAGGGTCCCTGAAGGATGCAGTAGAGGTAAAATATCTTAAGGAGCGCCATTCTTTTATATAACACGGCCCCTTTTTGAAGTGGTGCAGGTACTTTCTTTCAGAATCGAGACAGGAAATTGATCTTTTGTTATTTTGGCAGACTCTGAAGGTAGACCATGTTCATTTTGTGAACATTTGTTCTTGTTCCTTAACTCTTTAGTCCTTTTCACATCCCTGGGCTTTGAGAGGTTTTTCTCAGTATTGTGATTTGGAAAGAGATTGATATAAAAGGTCTTTTAACACAGCTACACCCAGGGGGAAAATGTCACTCAGTTCAGCTTTTTCTTCTCATGTTTTCTAAAATGTACTTTGTATAGACTTTGTCCATGCTACTGGGGAAAAGTGCTGAGAAGTGGCTGAGGTTTTATGCCGCCTATTTAAATGCATGCTCTTTGTGTCTTTGGATGTGTTAACTTCAGCAAGAAAAACGATTTTAGCAAAACCATGCTGCCTGCACTCCCTTAGGTTTGCCTGGAGAAGATGCAGGATCTGCAGCTGGCCTTGGTGATTAGCAGATTGTACGAGTCCGAGTTTGAGACCTCCTCCACCTACAAGAAGATCTTGCAGAGACATGTGTTGGGTCAGGACCACCAGATTCCTGTCAATCAGGATCCTTTTCTACGTAGCATAGCATATTGGGTCCTAGACGATTACAGCAGAGCCTTGGATACCTTGCTCGAGCAACCCAAGCCGAACACCAACGCGTCACATCAAGGTATGAATTATAATCTTGCCCATACTTTCACTTTTAAAAGCTTTTGTGGTAGGACTATGCAGTATGACGATATATATCAGATGACAAAACATCCGCTGTTCAAATCATTTTCGTGATGTTGCAAAATGCAATATTTTTTCATATGAGACTTTGTGAAACATTACACCAGACCTTCCAGGTTTTTCGATACGGTTTTGAAACCCTGGCAGCCGTCTCCATAGTGACACATCGCTCCACTTTGGCTATTGCGACTTCTTGATTATGCTGTTCTGTCTTCCAGCAACTTCAGGCAATGGCAAAGAACTTCTAAACTATTTATTACTGAGGACATAAAAATGTCAAATGATACTTATGTTATTTGTGATGTAATATGAATGGAAGTGTTAAATCAGCATAGGATATTGTTTCATATTGACTCCTGAATTGAGTTGAAGGGACAATTTATCATGGAAAACTGTGATGTTGGCAAACGTCAGGTCACCCAGTAAATATTGTATCCATAGTATGACTATCCTGATAGATCAGGGGTTTGGTTCCGGTGCAGGGACCACTGTTCAGACTAAGCAGTAGTCTGCGGCCCACTGTGTGCCTGTATGTGGGCCCTTTTTTTTTCCTTTTGTTTTTTTTAAAGATGTTTGCATGAATTTCATCATTTATAAAGATGCCCAAAACATTAGGAAATGTTTTGAAAAATACATAAAGTGAAATAATTTTAAAATGGTGATTTCAGTAGTGAAACTGGATTGCATGTCACGGACCACCTGCACTGCTGCTGCGGACCACTGGTTGCAATTCCGTCTGACAGATTAATCTAACAGCAAAAATCATATTGGACACTTGTGGCAGATTAATCTTAACAGGTCCCACCAAGCACAGTTTGTACCACGTAGTTTCTGCTTATAGGGGTGAAATTACAGGAGCAGTCCTCATTGTGACTAAAACGCCTCCTGGTTAGCATCTTTAAAGTCAGAAGTAGCTGGCAGACTTGCACAAAAGCCGCTTGAATGTACGTTCTTGTCATAAAGATTTAAAGTCAAATCTACTCAAATATTTAAAAACACCTACACACCTAGTCAGGTCACCCAGTAAATATTGTATCGTGATAAAATTTGTGATTTCCCCCTTATTTATTGCTGCATATTTATTTTTGTTTTGTTTTTTTTGTTTTCTTTTAATGCTATAATTCAGACTTTAAGAGGTTTTATTGCGTAGTTACATTTAATGTTAATTTGTTGTGATCTTTATATTGCTGCTGAAGTTTAAACTTGAAACTACAACGCTTACATTTGCTATGTTATATTGCAGTATTTTATGTTGGGCCTGTAATCATTTATTTTTTGAAAAAGCGTTTTATGTTTTATACATTAATATTTTATATATTTTTTACATTCTTAACTAAATATTTGCCCAGAAGTTCCAAATGCTTGGAGTCTTGAGCGCTAGTATTATAGGCAATTGGACTTCTTTTAGGTTCTTTAAGACATTTCATTTCTTATCTGAAAGGCTTCTTCAGTTTTTCTTTTCTCTTTTTTTTCAGTTACGTTTAGTTGGCTGGTTACAGTTATACCGGTATACAACGGTTTAATAAAGCCACCGCTTCAGAACCGTACGAAATTTCAGTCATACCGCCTCTGCGGAATGAGCTGTTTTTTAATGCCTCGTCAAAGATGGTGTGAAGCGTAGATTAACACGCCCCCTTCCCCACCTCCCCTCTGGTTGACGCCAGCATTCATTCGTGCCAGATGCCCAGATGCCCCTCACTCTTTTACATACTATACGTTTGCTACCAAGATTAGTTTTTAACTTACTGTTGCACAAAACATTTATTATGAACTGTGAACTAACTCTGCTGCAGCAGCTGCTTGTGTCTTGTAGTTTATGTCATAGTTGGGATATGAGAACTTAAGTCAGGATATGAGATCACTATCAGGATTTCCGTTACATCCACAACATTACTTTGCTGTATTAATCCGTAATGTCTTTTGCAGAAATCTCAGCAACATCTCCCTGCAACCCGGAGGTTTTCAACTTCTACATCTACCTCAGATCCCACCCGCTGCTGCTCCGCCGTCATTTAGGCTCGAAGGACAAAGCTAAGGTGGGGCTGTCTGCGGAAGGCCGCTGCATCGACTCCATCACTCTCATAGAGAGGAGACTCTTTTTCACTGCTGCTCACGCTCATTTGCAAGCTGGCTGCCCCATGTTGGCCCTGGAAGTCCTCTCCAAAATGCCCAAAGTTGTCAAGCGATCGAAGTTGCTTCTCAGCCAAGACAAGCCCTCCACCTCCCTCAGCGACCTGGCCGGCGCAAGCGAAAAGGACCGGGCCTCTGCGCTTGACTGGTCCCAGCCCGTATTAAACGGCTTCGAGTCGGTCTCGGACACCATGTCCTCCCCGAGGGAAGACCACAGCCATTCTGACTCAGTGCTCAGCTTCGACTGGAGTCAGCCTTCCATGACCTTGCAAGACGAACCTCTGGAGCTGAAGTGGGACAGCGACAAAGGCGAAGACGACTCCGAGGATGAAGCCGGCCTTGCCATGAAGAGCATCAAACCGGAAGACTCGGGCGCCGTTCCTGATGCTCCCGACTCTACCTCTGCCTCAGAAGGCCCCCCAGAGGACGACGACAGCTCCCTCGTCCTCTCCGAAGACATCCTCGCCGCCCAGCTGAAGTTCAGCGCTTGCTTGAAAGTCCTCACTGCAGAGCTGCGCACGCTGTCCACCGGGTACGAACTCGACGGGGGTAAACTGCGCCACCAGCTGTGCCACTGGCTGGAGCGGGAGGTGGTAGCGCTCCACAGGTGCTGCGGCTACAACCGCTGGCTTCAGCAGCTGCCGGGGGGCATCTCAGTCGACCTCGGCGGCGGGGGAGATCCCGGGGAGGCACAGGAGGCGCAGGGAGCTGTCGAACAGGCCAGGGAGGTACAGCGAAGCCGCAGGCTGTGGCTGCAGAGAAACCAGCCCCTGTTACGCATCTTCCTGAGCTACTGCAGCCTGCACGGCTCCCACGGTGGAGGGCTAGCCTCAGTCAGGATGGAGCTGATTCTGTTGCTGCAGGAATCTCAGCAGGTAAGCTTAAATCGAGAAGAGAAGCGAATTCTCTTGCCCTTATTGGTGTATACTTTGGTATTGTAGTCTGTTGCCAAAGTATGTATTAGCTGTTCTTCTGAGGTTCAGATCTTGACCAGTTGAATGAATTTTTATGTGACCAGGGAATTTGAGCCCTGGTGAATTTCCGCAATTCTGCAGGTCCCTGTGCTGTGATGGTTTATCAAAACACAAAAGTTAAACAAAAAGGCTTTGATTCCGACATTGAGAGTTTCATTACTGCTCATATCACCAAGCAAAGCAGTACATTTCAGTTCTTTATAAATTATGGTAGATATTTGAAACAGTGGCGATATTGAAGTCATATTGTCCAGCCCTAGTTGAGGCTAGACGTCGACCGATATGGGTTTTTCTAAAGCGATGCCGATGTTTAGAAGTCAGGGTCAGCCGATGGCCGATATATTCCGCCGATATTTTTTTGGCCAATAATTAGACATTTCCCCTCTGTTTGTGTAGTACAATATCACACTAATAATAACAAAGCATACACAAATTTCTCAACTTAACATTTATTTAACACTGACTAAACATAAATATAAACATAAATAACATAAATAAAACTGTAAATGTCTGGACAATAAATAAATATATAACATTTGAACTTGACTAATAATTTGTAAACAAAACAAAGTTTTCAAGTTACAAACTAGTTACAAACAGCATGGATCACGTGTACCGCAGCAAAACTGGGCGTACTAAACTCGGATATCGGCCGATGCCGATATCGTAAAAAATGTCCACTAGTTGAGACCCTTACATTTACCTTATACATTCCAGACATTTGGCACTCACTTATCCAGAGTGGCTCATTTGCTAATAGCAGGGACAGTCTCCCTGGACCAACTTAAAGTTGAGGGTCTTGTTTAGGGGCCCTGCTGGAGAAAGAATGAACTGGATTTGAACCTTTTTGGTCCATAAGCTACTAGGGATGCACAATAATATCGGAATCATATCCGGATTGACCAATTATTGCCTTTTTTAAGGCTTCGGACTGATGCTTAAATTTATTGATATTTCCAGCTAATATTTTCTGACTCATTTATTGTATGTCGGAAAAGTAGCACTCGTACCAGACATGTCCAAAGTCTGAGGTGGGATTGTACACAGCCCGTACAAAGCTGTGTGTTTGCCTCACTTGGCTAACGAGAGCTCGCACATGGGCTGTGTCCCGAGACGCGCACTGCCCCACTTAATAGTATGGTAGGTTAGGTGCTCTTATCGTACTTTTCTGTGCGTTAGTCTGAATTTCAGGAAATAGCCAGGGTTTTAGCATAACGGCTCTCTACACACTAGGTAGCACACATTTGAGTAGGAAGATTTGACTTGGTACAGCACATAGGCTGGAGGGCACTACACTTGAAGTGCTCCACCCTTACTTGACTCTGCTTTCATGCTCGCTTGACTCACCGTTGTGAGAGAAATGTCGGCAATGGCGCTATTTTCGTGGCAAAATTCTGAGTGCGCAGTGGAACTTTGGCGAGCAAAATATCTCGTCTTTATGCACTCAACTCTTGCCTTCCTCATTTGTCGGCATCGATATCAACATCGACAGATGTGAGCGTGGAAAACATTGGATATCGGCATGGGCCGATAATTCCCGTATCGTGCATCTCTAGTCTTAACCACATTCAGGAAACCAGTTTTTAGTGCTTGATAGAACATACAACATTTTATATGTTAAGAATTTTATGACATTGATACTCAGCAGAGCAGTATCAGACCATTTCATGGTCATCAGATCAATTTATTAGTCCGTTAATCAATTATATTCAACATATCGGGCTGGTTTCCTGCTCATGGATTAAACCTAGTCTTGGACTAAGTTGTAGTACCAATTGAAATTTTACCATTCAAACCCAAAACTAGTCTAGGACTGGGTTTAATCCTTGACTGGGAAATTGGCCCATAGATGTTGGAACTCAGGAAAGCACCGAGAAGAAGAAAGTGGGTCAGTTCCAGCGCTGGCTGACAGATGGCGCTGAAGCTCAGGACTTTAAAAACCCTTGTCCTCTTTCCTGGAGAAGCTTCAAACAGGCAATCACGGGCTGAGCGCGAGTTGCGTCAGGCCCCTGCTGTCAGAAATCAGCAGCCTCCTTCGACTAATCCTAATTGACTCTTGTTTTATGTCTACTGGCGTCGATAGCGGGGCTCGTGGGATTCGAGTATTTGAGTTGTAGTGGAACTTATCATGCTGCTGATCCTGTTGACGTTTATCCATTTGCTTTTGTGTGTTCTCTTGTTGTTGCTGGTAATGATTTTTTTTTTTTCCCCCTCGCCCTTCCTCCCCACAGGACGACAGTTCTCAAATCCCTGTTCAGCAGCAGGCCTCCGTTCCTCTACTGCTGGCCTGCACAGCCATATCCAAAACGGTTGTGGCCAATCCCATGGTGCACCTCACCAACCTGACACACGACATACTGCATACCATTAACGCGCTGGACTCGCCGCCCCACCCGGACGTCATCAACAATGAGGTGAGCTGCCACATACATTTTCGCAGCGTCCACTGCCCGAACTGAGCTGTGCACTGAAATTCTCTAGTTCACGTTAGACAAATTCGGGATGAACCTGAGACTTGAGGGATTCTCTGTTTAACTAATATATAACTTTCATTTTCAGATCGATTGGCAATTAGAAAATTGATTGGCATGAGTTTCAGTGAAGATTTCGGCCTCGCGCCGCATCTCTCAGCACAACTCCAGTGCTACGACTCACTCTTCCGCCGTCTTCTTCCTTTAATGTTGATTTTTCATAATAATGGGTTAGACAGCACATGCATTTCTGTTGAATCAAGCTCCTCATTTTGCCACCATGCTTCAGACTTTAGGGTCATAGCTTCTTACCAACCCACTTCCACATCAGCTCTCAGCTTCTCGTATCCGGTAACTAGTGCATGTCTTGTGACCTGCTTGGGTATAAAAATATATCTTATTGAAATGTTTACATTTACAGCATTTAGCAGACTCTCTTATCCAGAGTGACGTACCACAGTGCTTTGTAGTCCACGACTGTTCTTCAATCTGTAAAGCTAGACTTAAGTCAACAACTTCTCGTTACGACCAAGTTAAGCCAAGTCTGTTAGAGAAAAACGGACTTTAGTGCACAGGTTTTAAAAAAAAAGCACAGGTTTTATTGTGTTAGTGTTTTTGTTTACAAAGTAATTTCTCATGGCGAGAGGAAGTTCGTTCCACCACTTGGGAGCCAACACATCAAGGAGTCCTGATGCGTGTCCTCCTCTTCTTTTGGGTATCGGTGGTTCGAGACGAGCAGTGCTTGATGCTCTGAGAGGATGTGAAGTGACACGCCGCTTGATCAGTGCTGATAAGTAAGGAGGTGCCGTTCCAGTCTTGATCTTAAAGACTAGTTTTAGGGATTTGAACCTGATCCGAGCAGCAAGAGGGAGCCAGTGCAGATACCGTAGTAGAGGTGTGGTGTGTGAGAATTTAGGAACGTTGTAGATGAGTCTCGTAGCTGCATTCTGGATCAGTTGAAGTGGTCGAGTTGCCTTCAGTGAAAGTCCAGCCATTAGAGAGTTGCAGTAATCCATCTTAGAGGTGGCTAAGGTTTGGGTGAGTAGCTGAGTAGTGCCAGTGGCGAGAAAGGGACGGAAACGGAAAGGGATCTTTCTGATGTTGAGAAGAAGATATAAGAAGATAAAACAAACCAGCAGCATTACAGTTTATTGCAGTTTGACAAATGCAAACCATATATGAATCAGTAAAGATTATAGTACAACATATGATCAGTTCATTAACACGAAGAAATCCTGTTGTGGAAAAAATGACATCACCCTAAGGGGCAGATGCGTGATTTCACTGGGAAGGTGATATAAGTCTGGGTACCATATTTGACAAAAATGTTTCTCTCTGACCACTGCAGTAAAGTTCTCCGCTGGAAGTATCTTTAAAAATGTCCTCTTAGTATGGAAAGTACGAATCCCAGTAGTTTGTAAAATCACTGTTGGGCCCCTGAGCAAGACACTTAACCGTCCCTGTAATTAGGAGAGGGAAGTTGTGCTGGATAAGAGTTTGCTAAAATGCTGTGTATGTAAGAGTAAAGGTAAAAGTAAATGTTTATTAGAGGTGTGTCTTCAAACTACTGTACTGGAATACATTTCCTGGCCAAAAGCAGCCAAAAGTTTTATTCCAAAATAATTTATCAAATGGCTAAGGTTCTCCAGCACTAACCCAGGGTGCGTATCAGCTATTCTTATAAAAATGAGGGTTCTCCTTTGTCCCATACTGTTGTAGAAAAGCACCTAACCTCAGATTATGAAAAAAACCTCACATTTTCTACACTTTGTAAAGATGGGAAAGAAATCTTTATTGAGTTTGAAATGGAATTGAGATGCAACACTAAAATCTCTACTTTGAAAGATTCTTTCTTCTTTATTTTTACATGCATTTTTTAACAAATGCAAACTTTAGTACCCTCACAGGTTTGATTCCATTGCCAGTTTCCCAACCAGTAATAATAAATTTGATCAAAACTGTAACAAGAGACCTTGGAAATGAACCTTTTTAGAGCTGCCATAATAAGTCGACATAGTCAACCACGTCAAAGCTGATATTTTGTCGACAACAATATTTTTAATTGCAATGTCATAAATTGTTTTATTAATAAAGTTATTTTAATTTTACCCCAACTGAAAAATCCACTGTCCACAACACTAGCATGGAAACATGTGTTATGATTATTAATTTAGCTCCGTCTGACTTCAGTGTTGTCAGCACTGATGGGAATAACAGTGTTGAAAAAGAGTTGGTGACAGCGTTTTATTTTTCAGTAAGGGGAAATCTAACTAGCAACTTTTTTTAGCGTTACCACGCTGTTACTGTTACTGAAAACAAGACGTCGTGCGTTACCATAATTTAGCTCACTGAAGCTGTTTTCGTCCAACCAGGCTCTCTCAGCCACAGGAGCTGCAACGTGGTTTTCTTTTGTTTGGTGGGGGGAGGGGATGACACAACTGAATATGTGATGATGATTGGCTGAGGAAGAGTCAAATTTCATAGTAAGCCATCCAGAAGCATAAACCACCAAGAGACAAACACAGCAATGGCGAGTCCAGACAATTCGAAGGTAGCGTTTATAAACTGGAAGTACTAACATTACTTTTCCCCTCATCGAGATAAAAAGCAAGAGTCTATATGTGAATTGTACATTATGCTCAAGAAGAATGTGTTTCTCCGCGTCGGTTGTACACTATTCAAATCTCATGAAACAACTCTCATCGTCACACGCCTCCGTGAAGGGTGCAGGGGGAAGTAACTTGTAAATATAACAAATTACCTGCCCAAGACTGAATTTTTTTTAGATTAAAAGATTAATCGATAAATTAGTCAATAGATTCATCGAAATAAAAAAATAGTCAATAATGGCAGCTTTAAACTTATTTTGATGGTAGAAATCAGGAGACTTTTGTCCCATTTGTAAACTTTTAAGTGTTTTATCCTGTTATGGCCATGCACACTGACTGCCAAAAAAAGTATTTGTTTGAATAATTAAATAGTCGAGTTGACTCAGCGCCCTGCCCCATAACCGATATATACAAACAAATAGCTGAGAATGTCCATATTCCAACTCGTGTTGCTCGTTTTTTTGTGCACATTGACCTCCCGAATAGACCTCCGCGGCTTGTTGTTGGCGGAAAACAAACTCTTACAGCTGCTGCTGCTGCGGTTCCCGCTGTAAGACGTCGGGTCAGACTGTGCTTCATCTTGCTTCTAACCTGTTGTGAATGGCTTCCCTCCCCTCAGATCTACGTGATGCACACGTTGGCAGCCTCCCTGTCCGCCTGCATCTATCAGTGCCTCTGCGACGGCCACAATTACAGGTGGGTTAGAGTCTGCAGCCCGCTCTCATTGTCAGAGCGAGGCGCCCGGTTCTCGGCCGCAAAATGCATCCTTGGAACAAAGAACGCGCCGCGTTCCAAAGAACGGTTTCCGTTGTTGTTTGTCAAGCCTGTTTTTTGACCTACTTTTGGTTCTGGTCTTTTTTTTATTTTGCTGACAGGAGTTTGCAAAACAGAGAATATCCCTTTCTTTACATTGCTTTTTGCAAATCTGTCAACAACGTTTGGCCGAAACACAAGCCTCTGCAGGCAGCTTTGCTGCGAGAGTCGACGACCTTCGAATGTGAACGTCATGTAGGGCTAGCGCTTGCGTGTTTATTTCTAATAATTAATATATTAGCAGATATTTTGATTGATCAAGTAATTATGTAAATATGTAAATGTAAATGTAAATATACATGTAAATGTATGTCAATATTACTGTAACTTACACCTTTTACTATATATATTTTTTTCAGTTCTTTTATTCTTTTAACTTAACTGATCTCAATTATGCCCTGCGGTGTGCTGGTCTCCACCTTGTGCCCGTAGTTCTGGGCATATGCTCAGCTCCATCGTGCGTCTCCGGTTGGGTTTAAATGGTTAGGATAATGAATGAATGATCTTAATTATTCATTCAAATGTTCATTATAGTTTTTATGGCATTCTCTGAATAAAGACTTGTTTAAATAAAATAGAAATAAAGAAATAAATCAAGTCAACAGGGTTTGTGTCTTAACAAGCACAATTCTCAGTGGCATTGTGGATCAATGTAGAATAAGCCCACACCCTACACCAAACATTTTCTCAAACGCTTCTTTGGAGGAAATTAAATGTAGTAGGTTATACTATATAACTATGACACATGCAATGACGTGTGGGTTGCTTAAGGGAGCGGGTTAATGTCTGTTACTGGTCATTTTAGGATGGCTTTGTCTTGGTGGTGGTCTGTCCTCCAGAATGTGTTTTCTCCTCAGGGCACTGTTGTGGCCATCAGAATGTTTCATAGTGAACAAAACAGCTATTGGTTTTTTTTTTTATTAATTGCAATACACTTGCGTACTCTCAGCACTTGGATCTTAGGAAACTTTTACACTGAACCCCTTTAGGGACCGAGTTGGACTCATTTTAAGCTCAACCATTAGCAGCAGCCAAACAGAGCTGATCATTTACATAGCATTTGTGTACTGAAGATACCGAAGTGTTATGAGTGTTTTAGAAACCATTATGTTAAACTCATACAAATAGGTTATTGCTTTAACATTATCAGCTTCAGGGCGGCACGGTGGCGCAGTGTTTAGCGCTGTCGCCTCACATCGAGAAGGTCCTGGGTTTTAAGGGCCTTTCTGTGTGGAGTTTGCATGCTCTCCCCGTGTTTGCGTGGGTTTCCTCCGAGTGCTCCGGTTTCCTCCCACAGTCATATGCAAAGGCATGCAATATAGATTGATTGGCGACTCTTAATTGGCCCCGTAAGGTGTGAGTGTGAATGCGTGCGGGTGTGTGCCCTGCGCCTGCCCAGGTTTGGTCCCCGCTTTGCGCCCATAAGTTCCGAGGATAGGTTCCGGTCCCCCCGCGGCGCCGGTTGGGATTAAGCGGTTCGGATAATGAATGAATGAATGAATGAATTATCAGCTTCACTGACCACCTACAGCGGCCATAAGTGATAGCATGTGACTCTTACAAGTGGACAGATTTTCTTCGAGGTGTTGATGCAGCAATGCAGCAGATCTCTGTGCATGCAGTCATTAAATATTCATTCGGCTTTCACACTGGTTGCAACTGCCATTCCTGCCGGACCACCATGTGAAATGGTAATTATTGTTGTTGTTGTTGTCAGTATCTTTGGTTGACACTGTAAATCTGTTTTCTTTGTAGTCATATCAACCAGTTCACAGGCACCGTGTACCAGAGCATCCTGCTCTCCCACCAGCACCCAGCGCGGACCGTCAGCATGGACGAGGCCATCCTTCCCAACACCTCTCCCGCGCAGTGGCCCGGTAATCCGCCGCCCGCCTCTTCTCTTCCCATTTACGTCCTTCCCCGTGCCGTTAATATTTCAAACCCGTCTAGCCGTATGCATGTAAAAGCCTGTGCCTTGTTAGCGTAAACCTCCTGGCTCTTTTATAATGTACGAAGCTGGTGGCCTCTAGCCGCGACCCCAGAGAGTTCCACTTAAGCAGCACACCTACTTGTCCTGTTCCTGTCTCTAAACCGTCCTGCACGAACTCTTTGTTTCCTACCCCCTCCCCCTCCCCTCTTCCCCCACAGGTATCACAGCTCTGGTGCGCCTGCTGAGCGGCGCGGGAGAGGAGAACCAGCCGAGCGTGGGGGTGTTGCTGTGCGAGATCCTCACCGCTGTCTACCTCAGCCTGTTCGTGCACGGCCTGGCCACGCACTCCAGCCATGAGCTGTTTCGCATCGTGGCGCACCCGCTCAACGCCAAGCTGTGGGTGGCCGTGTTCGGAGGGGGGGCTCGCATTCCTGTGCTGGAGAGAGCCAGCTCACCATCAGGTCGGTGCCTAGTGAGGGGATCGAGGGGGTGTGGCAGTGCTTTGGGTTGTTTTAAGCAAAAGATACAAGGTTTTTAAAAATGAAAAATCTGTAAATAGGAAAAACTGAATGAATGTTACATTTGCCACAATTACAGTATATACTGCAGTCAAACGTGACCTCAGGGATGTTAATGTTTAAATCACATCTACATTAAACAAAACTTACAAAAGACCAACCTTTCATAGCTTCTGTTCTTCCAAACCCTTGTAATAAGGGCTGCATCGAATGACTATTGTGTTAGTCAACTAATCGGTCAGTTTTTTTTTCCTATTAGTCGATTAGTGAGTTAGTTTGACTTTGCCTTGCTGGTGCTCCATCCTCCAAGAACAACGCCTATGTTTTCTGTTCAGAAGCTCGTGTATAGTGCTGCTGCTGCTGTGGCCATCCAAACTTTGCACAGTGAACAAAACAAATGGTTACAAATGGTCTCTAAACATGGCACAATACCACTTTTTCATGTCCCGCCCCAACACATTACCGATATTGTATATTTGGGTATTTGCCGATACCATACAAATCTGATACAGTCTCTGAGTCTTTTTTTAAATAGAAAATAGAAAATAATGCTTAAAAATGTCTGAATACATGACTGAGATTATTCTGTTATTCTTAAGAAAATACTTGATTTACATACTGTTTTCTTAACTAAAACAATGTAATAATTACACACCCATATGTATGTGCTAAATTATTTATTATTAAAATTACATCTGAAAAATTGTTTAAACACAGTTGTGTAATTTAGTGACGGTCCCTAAACCTGTGGCGCTGAAACCATCAGGAACACAGAGATTGTGAGTGAGAGCTGGTGTCGTTCAGTAAATCAAACAGTATAATGGTGTGATTTGCTTTTGAGGTTGTGTGTTGCGTTGCTTGTTCTGCTCATTGTCGTATCAATATGTAGGAATTAGTGCGAATGTCGAACAATAAACCAGCTTTACCGCAGTAACCCTTACGATGTATAATGAATTCTTCGTGCGCACATTACCAGATCGGCTCCGTAGATTGGCCCAATGCCACTGATACCCGATCCAACTGTTTTGACCCGTTATTGGACCGATATCTAATCCACTGATCGGGTCGGTGCCATCTCTTATTGTTTCAAACCAGTTAAGGAGCGGAGCTAAAAAGGGCTGTCCTAATTCATGTACCTTTTTTAATGTAGGGACATTGAAGAAAGAGTAGATACATGGATGGATAAACTTTTCATTTTTCATGGGGAATGTTCACGAAAGTATAGGTAGTCAGATGATTAGATAAGGTTTTTGCCTTTTGATAGGAATGTTGTTGTTGACAGAATAGACAGATGTATAGACAGGGTTTCATTGGAGTTTGCGTGCTCTCCCCGTGTTTTCTCCGGGTGCTCTGGTTTCCTCCCACAGTCCAAAGGCATGCACTATAGGTTAATTGGTGACTCTAAATTGGCCCCTCAAGGTGTTAATGTGAGTGTAATTGTGTGTGTTTGTGTGCCCTGCGGTGTTTTGGCGCCCGTAAGTTCCCGGGATACGTTCCGGTCCCCCTGCGACCCCGATTGGGATTCAGCGGCTCGGAAAATGAATGAATGAATGAATAATGGCAGCATCTTAAATTTACCTTACCCTCACTTTCTAATGTGACTGATTTCGCTGTGAAGCTATTCCACATTCAACAGCACATTTTACACTTCCTGCAGCACAAGCACAATTTTTCTCATTCACTAGTAAGAGTGATGTTTCAGATTCCTGACGTTTAGTCTGCTGTTTTGTTTAGTTTAGAGGGTTTTTTTTCCCTTCCCATGCATTATGAATGTCCACTTTTCACAGTCTCAGAGCTTGTCCAGTAAGTATGCTACTATTGCCAGTGACAGATGTGTGTGTGTGTGTGTGTGTGTTTGTGTGTGCGCATCATTGCCAGCTGTGGCAGAGGAACAAGATCGGAAGCAGAGGCGCTTCAGGCTGCGTTCGTCCAGAAGCAGCTCCAGGGAAGTACCAGACAGCCCTGCCAGCCCCAGCCCCAGCCCCATCCCCGTAGTGGAGCAGGAAACGTCCATCTTTAAAGAGCGCTTCGTCGCCCCGGAGCTCAGCATCTGGGACTACTTCATCGCAAAGGTACAGGGAGCTTTAACGGCTTGGTTGACCTTACTTCTATTTTTGGCTCTGCCAATTTGAAGCGACATGACAACTCCTGCCTTCCTCGTTCCCGCCATCTCCCAAAGCCCTTCCTGCCGCCGTCCGCGAGCCGGCTCGAGTACGATTCAGAGGAAAGCCAGGGGAGCGAGGACGAGGACGAGGACGAGGAGGAAGATGAGTTTGGAGAGGTCTTTGACACCAACTCTCCCCTTCAGGAACATTCCAACAACAACTCTTACAGGTATGTGGGGACTCCTGGTAACGGGATGCGGGAAATCACATTTTTAAGGTATATCACAGAAGCTCACAGACTTTTTTGTCCAGGTCCCTCTTTTGTAGCTTAGAATATTTTTACACACGTATCCAAGGGTCGTTCCCCGCATTGCGTCTGAAGTCCCATGATAGGCTCCAGTCCCCAAGACCCCAGTAGGGTTTATGCGGCTCAGATAATGAATGAATGAATGAATGAACAGGGAACTGTCTTTACATTTTATTTTAATTACTTTGGATTTAAAACCAGGACTTGTAATGTCTGACTCTTGTCTTGCAGTTGAACATTTTACATACTTTACATACATGTTCAAAAAAAGAGAGAATTTTGGTGTGTTTTTTGCCCTAGTACTTGGTGAAAGTGAATGATTATTTGTCATTGTGAACACAGCACAGCAGTGCACACTCTGTACCCTCCCTGCTCATGAGTACCTCAGTGGTAACTTTACCGGTCCTGGATTCGGACCTGCGACCTTCTGATGACAGGGCAAAGGGGCTTTGCGTTAAATTCATTATTCATAAAGATGCCCAAATCATTTTTAAATATTTTGAAAAATAAATGAAATTGAATCAGTTTTAAAAAGTGATTTCAGTAGTGAAACTGGCTCGCATGTCACGAACCACCCACAGTGCTGCCGCAGCACCGACATAGTCGATTATGGTCTGCATCGATACTGAATCATCCACGTCTATATTGCAGTGTGTCGATTATGTGATTATTTTCAACAGCCCTAGTTGCTACGGTTACTGTGAGTGTCTGCTAAATGCTGTTAATGTTAATAATGATTTGTTTCATCATCAGCTGGTGTTTGATGCGCTTGGCTATGGTGCAGCTGGTGCTGGTCAACCTGAAGTCTTTTTATCCCATGGCCGGCCACGACCTCATGGGTAAGTTACGATCAAAGACAATAGCAGTGCAAAACGTTTTAAGTGAAACTTCTGGCTGAGGTTTTAATGTTGTCTTGTCATTCAGACCTGCCCGTTTGCTCCCCGCTTTGCCACTCCGTACTGAAGACTCTGCAGCGATGGGAGCAGGTGCTGCTGAAGAGGCTGGAGCTTTTCGGAGGACCTCCATCAAAATACATCTCCACGCAGCCTCTGGACGAGAGCATGGCGCCAGGGCCGGCTCTGCTCAGACACAAGGCCTTATTCGAGCCCTCCAACACACCTTTCAGGTCTGCTGTGATAAAATATCTTAGTGTCTTTGCCAGATTACAAAGTCGTTTGGTCTCCTCTACCAAGCTTGCTAGATTAGTAAGATTGAAATCTCAAAGTAAGACCTTGGAGGGGCTTTTGCGTAGATGTCAAGATAGTTTCGATTATCGCTTCGCAGTGTATGATGTCTAGCGTGGTAGATCATCGTATTTTAAACAAATTCGTATCTTAAACAAAGACAAACCTCCTTCATTGGGGTACAAAAAAAATCTGATTCTGCACCATTACCAATATTTTAAGACTAACTTAGATTTAAATGTTAACCCTAGCTCTCATGAAGTGCACAGAACAGCACACAGTGCACCACTAGAAAATGTGACCTCTGCATTTGTCACAACTGTGAAGGAGCAGTGGGCAGCTGATATGGGCAGCGCTCAGGCAGCAACTGTACCACTGAGGTACTCATGAGCAAGGTACCATCCCCAAGCACTGCCCCCCGGGCCCTCGTCAGCTGCCCACTGCTCCTTCACGGATGATGGTTAAATGCAGAGGTCACATTTCGTTGTGATTCGCCGTGTGCTGTGCTATGGTGTGTTCACAATGACAAATAATCACTCACTTTCACTTTTCACTTTGATGAAAATCATATTTACACTGTACCACATAATTACACTGTTACAGTCTTATTAACAACGTGATTTATTGTGGTAGACGGGATGCCAAACCGGCCGGCCCGGCTTAGCATTAATAATTCATTTACAACAGTTAACATTTCTCTGTGCAGCAAAAAAACCCAACATGACAGACCCCCCATGACTACATTTACAGTTACAGACACTATCATCCGGAGTGACCTTCATCTCACTTCATTTATTTATGACATCAGATGCTTTTATGCAGAGTGCCTTCCCTATTTTACCAGGGCGGACAAATTCTGCACGGCAATAGGTTAATTAACAGTTTCGTATTGGGCACATAAAAGGTGTTTTCTGAAGTCAACGCTCAATATAAGTAAAAGTCTTAAGCACATCCACAAAGCCAGTCTTTAGTACTTGACAGAACCTGCAACATTTACATGTCTAGAATTTTAGGATTTGCATGTTGATTTACATGATGATAGGAATTGAACCTACAACCTCTAATCCTTTGAACCGGCACCATTTATTCATTTCCTGATTACAGCAGCACCTCCCTGGAGCAACTTGGGGTTAAAGGTCTTGCTCAGGGTCTCAGTGGTGGTTAGGGCTATGCGATATGACCAACATCTCATATCCCGATACGTCATTTCATGTCCCGATAACGATACGCTGTACGTATATCACAATATAGTACATTTTCTGTGAATTCAGCGGAACTTGCGCAAGCGAAATCTCATGTCCGTGTGCAGGCTGCCTCCACACACACTCGAAACGCTCACGATTTAGGCCCATATAAAACGACATAGGGTTCTGTGTCTACATCCACGTGGATTACTGCAAACCATCATCCAAACAATGAAAAAATGTTGACGTAAACAGTGTATTTTATGACACCACGGAGTAAACTATGGAGCCGCAAAATACATAATATGTATTATAATCAATCAAATAAATAATATATAACCATAGACATTTTAATTTCATCATCTGATATATTTCGTCATATCGCACAGCCGTAGCGGTGGTAGTGCTCGAGGGTAGGATGGAACCAGATTCGTACCTGAGGAACACCTCTTTGTAACTGAGCGTCCAACCTCTGAGCCGTAACCACTCCTAATTTTCCCTTTCACACTTTAAAATTAGATTAGGAATCATTTACATTTATTTATGGCTTTTATCAGACCCTCTTATCTGGAGCAACTTCCATTTCCTAACCGCAGGGACAGTCACCCTGGAGTATCAAGGGGTTAAGGGTGTTGCTCAGGGTCTCGGTGGTCGTGCTGGAGGTAGGATGGACCCAGATTTGAACCCATGACCTCTTTGTAACCGAACATCCAACCTGCAAGCCACTACCACACCTAATTTCCCCCCATTCTAACTTGAAAATTAGATTTGGAAAAAGTGGAAAGCGGTTTGGACCATGTTCTCTTCCACTCAGGTTTACAATGTTTGCAGATCAGTTTCTAAAGCTTGAAGGCGTTTGAGGATCCTAATCATTAGACCAACCCCACCACCACCAAGCAAACTGGAGTCTTCTTTAACATTTTACATTTATTTGTGGCATTTAGCAGACCCTCTTTTCCAGAGCCACTTCCATTTTACTCCTCTTTTCCGGGAGTCTCCCTGGAGCGACTTGGGGTTAAGGCTCTTGCTGAGGGACCCAGTGGTGGTAGAGCTGGAGGTAGGATTTGAACCCTTCAAGTCTTGGTCCAGAGGCGAGGATCCTAATCACTAGACCAACCCCACCACCACCACCAAGATCATCACCAAGAATGAAGTTCTAGCAAACTGGAGTCTTCTTAAACATTTACTCTTATTTATGACATTTAGCAGACCCTCTTTTCCAGAGCCACTTCCATTTTTTCCTCATTTCCAGGAGTCTCCCTGGAGCGACTTGGGGTAAAGGGTCAGGGCTCAGGGACTCAGTGGTAGAGCTGGAGATAGGATTTGAACCTTCAAGTCTTGGTCCAGAGACGAGCACCAAGATCAAATTTGATCTCCTCGTTAAGCTTCAGCGTCGGTGTACCTCCGTTAACGGCTGACGTTTGTGTTCAGGTCGCGACGCCGTTCGGCTCTTCCCGTTAAGAGGCTGTGGCAGTACCTGGTGAAACAGGAGGAGGTTCAGGAGACCTTCATCCGCAACATCTTCACCAAGAAACGCAGTCCGAACGAGGTACTCTCCCCTGCGCCTGCCTGTTCACCTGCTCCAAAAGTAATGGCGTTTTAAGAGTGTGTTTTCGTACGGTTTGAAGCATGTGCGTATGTTATTCTAATAATCTCTTGGTGACGTCACTTTGGATTGTGTTGTGTGTTTGTGTCCTTCAGCACAGTTTAATTTGTTAATACCTGTCTTTACCCTGATTTTGGCGATTAACAGTCTAACTCTGCATATTGATGTGTCTCATTGACTTGCATGTTTCATCACCGTTTCTTCGTCACCGTTTCTTTGTTCACGCCGTTAAGTCGGACTGCTCTGACAGTGCGAGATATTCAGGGACGGAGGAGCCCGGCCTCAATCAGGTACTGCCAGCCACACCTCTAATGGACGGCTCGTTCGGCCAAGCTTTCTGTTCTGCCTTTTCTTAAAAAGCAAAGATCAGTGTGTTGCATGCAGAGCCGTGTTGACGTGCGTACGAGATTGCGCCGCTCGGAGGTTCAGCCGGAGGTCAGTAGAATCGTTTTAGGGCCACGTTTTTAGACTGTGCCTGAGCGCCAGGTGCCAAGCGTGTCGTTTCCACAGTGCCGAAAATGTTCTGCGTTTCCAGTCTTCGCTGACAAGGGTTTTGTTTTGTTACTGTTCGTCTGACAGGCCTCAATTATTGATTGGCATTTGCGGCTGCATTAGCTAATGAGGCATCTTCTGGGTTTGCGTCTTCCTGCTGTCTAAACATGACGTGTGGAGAGTGTCCTCTCTCTCTTCCCCCGTCTTCATCTGTTTATCTGAGTCTCTCTCTCTCTCGTTGTCTCGCACCCTCTTATCACGCGCTCTCTCTCTCGCTGTCTCTCTCTCTTTCGCTGTGTCTCTCTCTCTCGCTGTCTCTCTGTCTCTCTTACTGTCTTGCTCTCTCACTCTCTCTCTTGCTGTCTCGCTCTCTCTCTGTCTTGCTTTCTCCCTCTCTCGCTGTCTTTCTGTCTCGCTCTCTCTCTCCCGCTGTCTCGTGCTCTCTCTTTCGCCATCTCGTGCTCTGTCTTGCTGTCTCACTATCTTGCTATCTTGCTATCTCTCTCGCGCTCTGTCTCGCTCTCTCTCTCACTGTCTTGCTGTCTCGCCCTCTCTCTTCCACCGTCTCGCGCTCCTTCTCGTTGTCTTGCGCTGTCTCTCTTTTGTCGTCTCGTTCTCTCTCTTTCACCATCTCGAGCTCTGTCTTGCTGTCTCACTCTCACTCTTGCTGGCTCACCCTCTCTCTTTGTCTTGTGCTCTCCCTCTCTCTCTCTCCCTCCCTTGCTGTCTCGCTGTCTTTCTTGTTCTCTCTCTTTCTCTGTCTCTCTCGTTGTCTTGCACTCTCTTGTTGTCTTGCTCTCTCTCTGTCTTGCTGTCTCGCTCTCTTTCTTGTTCTCTCTCTCTCTCTCTCTCTCTCTCTCTCTGTCTCTCTCGTTGTCTGGCACTCTCTCGTTGTCTGGCACTCTCTCGTTGTCTTGCGCTCTCTCTCTCTTGCTGTCTCGTTCTCTTTCTTGTTCTCTCTCTTTCTTGTTCTCTCTCGTCTTGCACTCTCTCGTCATCTTGCTCGCTCTCTGTCTTGCTGTCTCGCTCTCCTTTTCGAACAGGTCTCCCGATCTCTGTCTGTCTCTCTTCCTCTGGACATCTGTTTCTCCTTCACTCTATCCTTCCCTCTCTCTCCTGCTTTGTTTCTGTCCGTGGATCTGTCTGCCTCTGATTCTGTTCGTCACTCTATCTTAATGTGTCTCTCTAATACTCACACAGGAAGATTCTGTTGATTTTATCTGACAACAGATAAAAGAAGTATTTTTACAAGTCAGACTAACAAGGACCGTGAACTCCTCTGATCTGAGAATGGCTAGACGCAACGACACACCACATTTTTAGATAACTAATAAGCCGCACAAAACAGTTTAGTATTTGGTACCAACACACAGTCAGTTTTTTTTGTCATTTTGTCACATTTTTTTCTGTCGATGAAACAAATTTGATTTTTTTTTTTTGCATGAAGTTAAAAGATTCCCGTGTGAAGGATTTGTGGAAGTCTGTGAACATGCCATAAATCTTTTCAAACCCGACCAGAAAGGCAGTCGTGATGTGTGTGTGTCGTCATGGTTCCCGCTGTAGGTCAACCCCCCTGCGCTACGCTAACATTTTTTTTGCATGAAGTCAAAAGATTCCCGTGTGAAGGATTTGTGGAAGTCTGTGAACATTCTCAACGCGCCATAAATCTTTTCAAACCCGACCAGAAAGGCAGTCGTGATGTGTGTGTGTCGTCATGGTTCCCGCTGTAGGTCAACCCCGCTGCGCTACGCTAACAGTCGCACTAATTCACATAACCGCCTTTTCGTCACGTCCCCCCGAGCCCTTTTCCCACCACCACGACTCTCGGCGTCTGCAGCTCGCTGTAGCAGCAACGTTAAGATCGGAGCAGTCAGAAGTTAAATGTTAATCCCTCGAAGACGAGGCCCGAAGATGACGACTCTTCTTCCCCACAGATCGAGGCAGATCTGGGTTACCCCGGAGGAAAAGCACGCATCATCCACAAGGAGTCTGACATCATCACGGCCTTCGCCATCAACAAGGTGCAGGAAGACGAGAGCTGCAGTTGATTGATTGATTAATTTACTTTTAAGTTTGAGTTTTTTAGAAGTCCTAACCAGCCCCTCCTCGCTTTATTTAACAGGCCAACCGTAACTGCTTAGTAATCGCCTCCACCCACGACATCCAAGAGCTGGACGTGTCCTCCATCCTGGCCACTCAGATCCTCACGTGGGTGGACGATGAGACAGAGACGGAGGTGAAAGGGTAAGTCGAGCTCAGTTCTGTTTGTGGAATGAAACGTGTGATTCAGGCAAAAGAAAAGATTATTTTGTAAAAAAAAAAAAAAAAAAAGGTCCCATAAAAAGTGAAGAACTGTGTGGGCAGGTGCTGAATGTAAGGCCCTATGATGTTCGCGATGCGGAAAACGCGGACGGAATCGCGGAATTCAACAAATAAAATGGAATTCGTTGTAAAACGCGGAATGTCGTATAATTGGCTGATATCGGTGCGTGGGCAAAGCAAAGCAAGGGTTTCTAATCAATTTTGGCCGCTGTATGTGTTACCTGTTGAGGCGGGACTCAGCTTTCCACACACACAAACGCACAGACACAGAGGGGAAAACGTCAACGGTCAGCTATGGCGAAGAGGCTGAAACACCGAAGTGCTCAAAAAAAAAAAATAATAATACGGAATTCGAATGTTAGTGCTAAGTTTAGAGCAGAACAATAATTCTTGTAAATTCCATTTTTATTAAATCAGAGAATAACTCTTTGTAAGTTTTATGAAGCACACGAGGGACTGCACCCGTGAAGAATGACGTGATTTACCACTTACAGTCAAAAACTCACATCAGAAACGCTTGCTCTGCACGAACAAATGAATGTTTTTGTTGTTTGCAGGTGTAAATGTTTTCATCAAAGAAGAAAAATACAGTTGAACTACAGTGACTTCGAAGTTGAATAATAGTCATTTGAATGTGATTTTTTTCTATTGCATTGCTCTTTCTTCCCAACCACCTACAATTAGACACTTTTAGGTGAATAAATATGATTATAACGTGAAACACGGAATTTCAAAGAATAAAAATGGAAAAACGGAATTCTAGAAGAAAAACGAATTAGGAAAAAATTAACAGATTTCATACGGCCCTGTTAATGGCAAGTGACGAATAGGGACGAACCGATCCAACTTTTACAGTTCTGATAAGGTTTTACATTTGGGCTTTGGTTATCGGTTGATCCCGATCAAGAACACAGATTATTTCGATTATTATAATATACATTAATTAATGTATTTTTCAAAGTACCAATATATAAAAAACACAGGAACAATACAGTTCCTTATGTTTGTTATTTATTGCTGAATGTAAAACAGAAATAAAAAACATTTTGTTTGCCAATACAGGGCTTCTGCATTATATTAGCACAAAAATTGTACATTTTCAGTTTCCTTTTTTATGTGGAGGTCATGCAATGAGATTATCTTTTACTGTTAGTAGAGCTACATGACTGTGTATGTTTCGCTCCTTCCTCCATGTTGACTGGCTAGCAAGAGAGAAGAGACATTGACGAGCGCAGCGCTGTTTTAATGATTTCAACTTGAAACACTTTGAGTGCTGCGTCTCCAGCTTTTTTTCCTCGCTGAAGGTGCTTTTATAAACGCTTGTAAACACTGAAGCTGATGGGATTTGTATAAACAAATAGGGGCTGCCAGTGCAAATTAAATTAATCCGTCGTCTTCCATGACATCCTTGTCATTATTGGAATAACTTGAGCATTTGAGCATTTAACATTTGAGTTTGTGCAGATACTATAACAGCAGTGGAGAACTAGAGTCTGTGCAATACTTTTCATCATTTGTGCAGATACAGTTTGTTAGAAGGTGACACTCGGATGCGGATGCTACAGAGCTTGGGGACAAGGTCATGTGCGACACTAGGTCTTGCCTCAGACCAAACTGTACTTGTAGTCCTGACATCTGACGACTGTCCATTTTTCTCTCTTTGTTTTTGGTGTCTATTTGTCTGTCTCTCTCTCTCCCACTGCTGTCTGTCTTATTCTCTCTCTGTCTCTCCGTCTAACTTTCTCTCTCGCTGTCTTTCTTTCTCGCTCTGTTTCTCTGTCTCTGTCTTCCATTCTCTTACACTATCTCTGTCTGTTTATGTCTCTCCATCTTTCACCGTCTCTCTCTCTCTCTCTCTCACTCTCTTACTATGTCTTAAAGACTCAGTAAGGTGGCAAACCGGCTCCTGGTTTGGAAACGCAGGTCAGAAAAGGTTCGAAAAGATGTGAAACCCTCGAATTCATTTTCACGATATCAGGATATGTTTTGTTTAGTTTGTCTCTGGCTTCGGGTTTCTTATTTGAAAGCCTGGCTCCTGTTTCCACCTGCATAGCGTCCATAGCTTACCTGCTAGTCTGGGCAAGTTCACTTAGAGAGTCTGTCTTATGCTAAGTCCTGCTGCTACAGATCTCTGCCTTCACCACAGACGCCATGAACCACCACGTGTAGGTTTACCTATTTTGTGTCAGCTATAACCGTAAACCTTACATGCTTGTTTAACCTGCTGTGTGATGGTTAGCCATCTGAAGGAGAACACGCAGAATAATCCTCAAAGATGAGCTAGCTCCGATGTGAATTATAGCGCTGGCGTAATGCATGATAAAATGGAAGGTAGTAAAGTATCTGCTCTAATTGATCAGCTCTATCGTTTGTCAGCGTTCCTCTGTCAGTTTAGCTTTCCGCTGTCTCTCCCGCTTAAATACTTCTCGTCATTATCCCGTGTTGTATCCCCGTAGACAGCTCCAGATCGCGCCGATTATCTCGTCATCAATCATCCTCTAGTCAAACGTGTATTGCCAAGACACAAGAAGAGAAAACTGAACATAGTTTTACTTGCACGACTTTAGAGTGATCTTGTTTAACAGTGCGCGTGTTTTACAGTCGATGGGTAGAGGCTCTGTGGTAGTGGGCGGCGCTTCAGCGCTTTGAGCCGACACGTCTACAGCATCCGAGCGCCACTCAAGTACCGTCCTTATTTTCACCACATTGAGACTTCATTTTCACTTGTGTAGCAGTGTTTATATGTTCTCAAAATTGACGAGGGTGATTAGTGACAATAGTTTTGATAAGGGAGGAACTTACAGCCCATTTTATTTTGACCTCATTGGGTCTTTAACTGTTTCTTGCAGTCCTATTCGACTTGTATCTGCAGCAAACACACAGATATCTGTATACAGAAAGGGTTTTTTTTAACCATGTTGTTTTGTTTAAAGCAAGTACATAATAATTCATTAATTTATAAACCCAGATTCTAGCCTGAACAGTCTGTCAAATGCCTATTTTAGGGAAACGTAAGGCAGCAGTTTCAGAATTCAGGGCTTTAATAACGAGTGTAATAAGGTCGGTCCTACAAGGTCAAAGAATTTTAAAAACCTCTCTTATTAATCCTCATTTTTGGTGGTTTACTTTGCTGCTGGTCCGTCCTCCAGGATACCGCTTGGAGCCTGTGTTTAGCGCTACTGCTGCTCTGACCAATCTGAATTTTACACAGTCAATAAGACACATTTTTCAGTACGATCCAGGCCGACTTCAGCGTAATTACGGCACCGCTGTCATTAAATCGCAAAGAAAAGGAGCTGTTGATTTGCTGCTGAATAAATAAATGTGGGACGTCAAGTGGTTACAGTAACTACTTGACATCGCAGTACTCCACCTCTGCTGTGAATGAAGCATAAAACCATTTCACTTCAATAATAAGCGACCTTCTGGCCGGTCGGCGATACGAGAAGTGAAACCCGATGGTTTATATGAAAAGTGGATTGTGGATTTGTAATTAGATGCCAGATGTTGTCCCATCATACCTCATCATGCTGGCCAAGGGCCTCGGTCTCTGCTTTCAGAGGCGACATTTCTTGGTGGTGCACGCCAGAGACGACTTCACTGCTCTGCACGGTACCACGCCCTACACCCGCAGCAGCCCCGGCACCCCGATCAACATGCCCTGGCTGGGCAGCCTCCAGACGGGCAGAGGAGCGGCCATGGTGAGCATTCTCGTTCCCCAGACGCCTACACAAGGGCTGGACGATACCTCCATCAAATCAATATCATCATGAATTGATTTTTGCCATTTTACCTTGATTTTTATTAAGGATTATTTTGGTTTTGGGCTTGCTTTTGCCCTCATAGTTCACAGACATTGTTTGCACTCGAAATATACTTAGTTGTTAATTGTTGGGATGCACGATAAGGGAATTATAGGCCGATGCGCAGGCGAGGACAAGATAGTCCCGTCGCCAGCGCTCCACTGGCGCGCCTCCGAATTTTGAAACGTCATAGTTTCTAACACAGCACAGCAAGTCAAGCGAGTGTAAAATCAGAGTGGAGCATTTTCAACGTAATGCAGAATATTTTTGTTAGAAAGTCACTTGCTGCCCCTATGGTGCACCATGAAATAAGACGCAGTGACACCCCAACATGTGCACTACCTAGCGTATAGAGAGCCGTTAAGCTACAACCCCGAGCTATTTCCTGAGATGCATACTACCACATAGAAACGTATGATCAGAGCACATTACCTACCATGCTATTAAGTGCAGCAGTGCACGGCTCGGGACACAGCCCGCGTGCGAGCTCACATTCGCTGAGTGAGGCAAACACGCAGTTTGCTAAAAAGCTTCTGTGCAGGCAGAGTTGGAGCGCTGAACGACAAGAGGTTTTGTAGGGTTTGAGACGTTATACCATATGCTCCAGATTTTTGGGTACAAAATAATGCTGCATTTTCCTACCTTGACTTTGACGGCTCTGATGCAGCGCTTACTCTTTCCAATATTCACCAGGCCAAGTTGCTGACTTTAAGAAAAGATTTTCGGCAGATTCTGATGTGATTCCGATGTCGTCGTGCATCCCTAAATGAAACCACTTCTTTGTGGTTTTGAGATGGACCCACGCAAAACTGCGTAGCTGGTGGCATAACGGTAGGGAAGGTTTCCGTTCAAGTGAGCAGAAGGTCCGGGGAGCGTAAAGTTAATACGAGGTACTCATGAAAGGTGACTGGCCCCATGGGCGCATAGCTGCCCGCTGCTCTCACGGATAAGCAATGCAGAGCTCACATTTCGTTGTGGTGCACCATGTGCTGTGGTGCGTTCACAATGACAAGTTATCACTCACTTTCACAAGATACAGGAAACCAGACGTAAATGTGCGTTACGTACTGCACACTGCCACGTTTGAACGCCGTATATTGTAAATATTGTAACTTGTAAACTTTCCTGGACATGGACAGATAGTACAATGACGGTCACGAGACAGCCACGCACTAGTGTGTTTTTAACGGAACAGTGCATGAACACACACTGGAGAAAGGATTAACAAAAATGTTAAATATCGAAATAATTAACTAAATAATGAATAATTAATGTTAAATTATCGGAAATAACAGACTTGGTAAATGACGAGGCTTTAGAGCCTAACGTCATTTTCGATGAATTGGCCAGCCTCAGCCTGGAACCTTTATTTGAACTCTCTGCTGCTTTCTCCTCTCACCAAGACTTGTTTGACAAATGGGGCGCAGAATCCTCAGTCTGAACGCGACGGCCGCTACTTTATTGCCCGTGATTTGCCCAAGGCTTCTTCTTAACACGGTTGCCCTTAAAACGTCAAAGGCGGAGAATGGAAAGAATAAGAGTGTCGTTTAAACAAAACCCCTGTCTGCTTAAGTTGTAGCGCCTTTCCGTAGCTCACATCGCTCCTTGTGCCCTCTGACGCAGCTCATCAAGCGCAACATCAACAACGTGAGGAGGATGACGTCCCACCCGACTCTGCCCTACTGTAAGTTACGCCCGGCCTTTCTTGCTAACAGATGATATAAACTACATGCTAGAGCTTTACTTGGCCTTTGCCAATGACGGATCAATCTGTTTTTTTTTTTTTTTGTTTTTTTTCCGTACAAAGACAACCGCTTAAATAGGCTCCATTATCCGAGCTCTGTAGCCTGTATGTATATTTTCTGGACCGTCGACGGCTGCATCAAATTTTTTTTTTGTGACTGCAGACCTTACTGGAGCTCAGGACGGCAGCGTGAGGATGTTCGAATGGGGTCACTCGCAGCAGATCATCTGCTTCAGGAGTCCCGGCAACTCCAGGGTTACGAGGATCAGGGTTGAATTCACTAGGGAATATGTGAGGGTTATACGGGCATTGCTTTCAACTCTAACGCTCTTGAGTCGCAATCGCCCGGGTACCGGAGACAGAACAGGAAGTTATCATTAAAGGCTGTAAATAGCCGACAAACGTAAAAACAAACATATGCATGCGTCACATCGGCATCACCGAGAGAATCTCGTGTAAAAATCTCAAACAAGTTCCACCAAAACGTAACACAATTCCAACACCAAACACACAAATAAACAAAGAACAAAAACACTGCGTAGGTCTATGTGGAAGAAATACGGTTGTAGAGTTCATACTACTACGCTAACTATGCATATCGATATCATATGAAAGCCCAGACTCCGCAGATTACGCAGATAATATGTTTTGGGTAAAACAGTAAAACAGTCTCAGGGCTTGACCAATCAGGAGTGGGCGCGAAAACGGCTATTTCTGGCAATTGAATACAGTGATCCAGTTCATAAGGAGAACATAAGGTGAAGGTGCGCTACTGTGGCTCCACTGCTGTCTCTTCTGTCTGTACTGTTTGCTCTCGGCACGCTGCTTCATTTAATGTCCCGCCCATAACAGTCTCTGATTGTCTATATGTCACGCGAGTAGTAGCCAATCAACGGTGAAACGGTGATTGTTGCCACTCGTGTGAAGCTCCGAGAAGGAGAAGAGAGGAGAGTTTCAGCTGAACATGGTGTTAGTCAACTTCAGAATCGGCACAACATCGGGTTCTAAAGGGCGAAGCATCGGCGTCATGCATCAGTATTAATCGGTATCGAGACAAGCCCTGAAAACTCAATATCGTCGCACTCTACCTCTATCGTGGCATTTAACAGTAAAATGAGGACGGTACCTTCTGTTCTTTTCATACAGTTTCGAAACGCGCTTCACGCTTAAGTCACCTTTCGAGTTTCTGTGATGAAACAAACGATTCAGATTTGAAAAACAAGCAGTGAGTCACCGTAGTCACCGTAGTCCAGCATGTGTTCCAACTGTTTCCAAGCCCACAGTGAGTCAAGTCGAGTGGAGTTTTGTAGCAAGACACACACGCAGTAGCGCATTATGGGCTTAAATTTCACTTGCAAAGATGTTAAATCACCAGGCGTTCAAGGTGCAAGAGTGGCTTTAGGCCTGATTTGATCTATAAAAGGCAGCCAAGGAACATCACAGGGTGGCGAGCCAGACGCGGACCATAGCCGCAGTAATAACACCTCCTTCGTCTTTCTGTCTCCATCCGTCCCGCTGATGCACTTCCCAACAACCAGTTTAAAGCAGGTTTCAACGCTAAAGGAACTCACAGCGCTACAACCACACACACGCAGGTTTTTCTGAACGGAGATTTTTCCGGTTTTGAAAAATCGCTACCCACACAGCACGCTACACAATATCTCCGCCCACACGCAGTCGCAAAAACTCCCCTGTTCAAAGCATGCTGGCAGCAGGCGGCAAATGTAATCTTAGCACGTAGCATTGCGACCACTCAGAAGCCTCGGAGAGGGGGCGGCCATTACCTGTTTCCCCTGGTAGACAAACAATAATTATGCTAGTATGAAGTATGAGTCAGAGGTGTGGACGAAGGTAACTCCGCATGAGTATAAACACGCCAAAACTTCTAACAAGGTTGAGAGCGGTAGTACTTTGTATACGTCGGGCGTTGTAGACGAAAATCTCATGTAGACACGGCGCATACTGTGACGCTACATGAGGGCGCCAGAGGTGACGCGAACGATCCGCTTTTCGTAACTTCGCTTTTGTCCACACCTAAACGAAACGGAGTTTCAAAACTTCCGCTTACCGACCCAAACGCCACGCAGGGACGAAAGGCCAAAACGCTAAAAAAAACCCCCCTCCGCTTTCACTGACCCAAAACGCCGCCACGCAGGACGCAAAGGCCAAACGCATAAAAACCTTCGCTTTCACTCGACCTAAAACGCCATACGGTGGACGTAAAGGCCAAACGCATAAAAACTCTTCGTTGATTGACCAAAACGCCTGCTTATGTGGACGAAGGCCAAAACGCATAAAAACCTTCTGCCACTGCCGACCCAAACGCCAAGACGGTGGACGAAGGCCAAACGACAGAAAAACCTTCGCTTACTGACCCAAACGCCGCTTACGCAGACTAAAGGCCAAAACGATAAAAACTCGCTTACCCGGACCCAAAACGCCGCTTTCACGTGTGGACGGAACAAACGCATTAAAAACCCGCTTACCGACCCAAAACGCCACGCGGTGGACGAAGCACAAAACGCTAAAAACTCGCCACTGACTCAAACGCTGGCCACGCAGGGATTTGCAGAAAGGCCAAAAACGCTAAAAAATCCTTCCGCTTTCACTGACCCAAAACGCCGCTCACGCAGACGAAAGGCCAAACGTTGCTAAAAAACCTGCTTTCACTCGACCCAAAACGCCGCTTCACGTGGACGAAGGCTAAAACGACAAAAAACCCTTCGCTTTTACCGACCCAAAACGCCCGTTTACGCGGTGACGAAGAATAAAACGCGATAAAAACCTTCGCTTTTACCGACCTAAAACGCTGCTGATGCGGACGAAGTACAAACGCGTTGAAAACTCACACTGACCCAAAACGCCCTTTTACGTGGACGAAGGCCAAACGACAAAACCTCCGCTGGCTGACCCAAAAACGCTGCTGATGCGGTGGACGAAGTACAAACGACAAAACCTCTGCTGCTGACCTAAAACGCCGCCACGGTGGACGAAGCGCTAAAACGACAACCCGTTACGACTCAAAACGCCGCTTTTTACGCAGGGACGAAGGCCAAAACATAAAACCTCCGCTGCTGACCTAAAACGCCACACGCGGACGAAGTACAAAACGCATTAAAAGACCTGAGTTTTCAGAAGTACCCGCTGATATTTATTGTCGCCATGTGAGGTTGGCGAAGTAGTTTAAAATGTTTTAAAGCTGTTTTGACTTCGATACTAACGTTTCCTCTCCTGACATTTATGTCTTTCTTTTTTCTCCCCGCCTTTTCAATGCTGCTGGCCGCGTCAGCTTAACCTCTGGCTCTGTCTGCACTGTAGAGTGGCAGGTTTATCGTACTGGAATGTACAGACGGAGTGGCTGAGCGCTATCACGCGGGGACGGCTCAACTTGCATGCACGGGTCCGTGTTTCCTCATCCGCTTAAACTACTACAAAAGCTGTCTCATGAAAACAGAAGCTACCACAGGTTTTAAACCATAACCTCCTGTTTTGGCTGCATATACAGCAGGTCCGGGTCCAATGGGACAGCTTCAGGTTCGTCCGAGCCGACTGCTGTCCGCTTCTTAGCACCCTCTTGATCTAGGTGATCGGCTTCAAGAAGAAAGAGGCTTAAGCTCACGACAACAGCAGCACGGAGCTCGGGCAGTTAAAGCAGAAGTAGGAGCTGGCCCCTGCGGTTATAGGGTCGCCGCTGCCTTTCAGAAGTTCCTCAACCGCCAAAGGTACCACTGAGGCCTCTTTAACACTAAGCACATAGGGCGTGGTTTACAGAAACCAGGGCTGTATTACAGCGATTTCCTGAATCGATTCGATTCCGATTCACAAGGTCATGATCCATTCAATTTCTCGATTCATTTGATTCGATATGGATTTATTTCTTTTTGCGCTAACGCTTAGTTTTGCTTGGTTATAAAAATTAGGCCGACGGAGATTTGAGCGAGCAGCTTCAGCCATGCTCTATTTTGGTTTCGGGTTTCGGCCGTCTTAATGCTTTACAGCTCTCCTTGCGTAATGCGAGAAGTTAGTGTAGGAAAAGATCGATCCGCAAATTTTTGAATCAATATCGTATTTTTCGAACGAGAATCGATATTGATCGGCGAATCGATTTTTTTTTAACCCAGCCCTAACAGAAACAGCTGTTCCGTTGAATTAGTAATATCCGCTCACGCCAGATCAAGCTCAAAAAGGATTTATTTACACAAATTGGTCACAAATTGGTCATCAAGAGCTGTTATGAGCACGCCAAGCTTAGAGGCGGCACTGTAACTTATCGGCTCACTGTGGGCTTGGAAACAAAGTGACAGCTAGTGGCGTAACGGTAGGGTGTTCGTCCCGTGAGCAGAAGGTCGCAGGTTCGAATCCAGGGCGAGTAAAGTTACCGTCCCTGGGCGCCTGTTAGCTGCCCACTGCTCCTTCACGGAGGGGTTGAATGCAGAGCTCATATGTGGTTGTGGTGCACTGTGCTCGTTCAGAGGGGTCTGAGTTCGCTTACGGTTCATGTGTAATGCATAAGATGCTGACCAATGGATCTGGAGTTCGCTAATGCGAAGAAGAAGAAGAAGAGGAAGAGTGATTGATTGTCATGTTTTTCCCTCCAGTTTGGGATTGTTGATGCGGACGGAGTGCTGAGTCTCTGGCAGACGAATACTTCAGGAAACACCCCCAAACCGTACCATGTGAGAAGCTGTGCTGTGTTCCCTCAACGTTCCTCTTTCCTAAAGGCTTTTTTTTGCCCTTCGTTTTCGTGTAACGTGTCGTGTTCTCGTTCCTCCACAGACTTTGCATTGTCATAACAAAACAGCCCACGACTTTGTCTTCGTGGGCTCGTCCTCTCTCATCGCCACCGCTGCCTGTCTATCGACAACAGGCATTAAAACGCCTGTTTACTCCATAAGCCTGTGGAGGTGGACCTGGGGTCATTCAGGAAACTCCAGCAGAACGACTTCTTACCCATGAGATAATGCACTGCTGAGTGGAAGGCACTGACTCCGCTCTTCTCTCCCCCTCTCCCTTCTTCTGTCTCTCTGCATCTCTCTTTATCTTTCTCTGGCATTCTGACTTTCTTTCTCTCCCGCTGTTTTATTTTTCCTTGCTCTTGCCTTCTGTTCCCATCTCTTTCTCTCCTCCTGTCTTTTCTTTTTCTTTCTTTCTTTCTTTCTTTCTTTTTCTTTTCTTTTTCTTGCTTGCCATTCTTTTCTCTTGATACGTCATTCTTTCTGTCTTATGGAGATTCATTCTTTCTTCTTTTCTTTTCTTTTTCTTTTCTTTTCTTTCTTTCTCTTGCTGCCTCTTTTTCTCTCTTGGATGTCATTCTTCTGTCTTGCTGAGATTCTTTCTTTCTTTTCTTCTTTCTTTCTTTCTTTCTTTTCTTTCTTTCTTTTCTTCTTTCTTTCTTTTCTCTTTTCTTTTCTTGCTGCCTCTTTTCTCTTGATGTCATTCTGTCTGCTGAGATTCTTTTCTTTCTTTCTTTCTTTCTTTTCTTTTCTTTCTTTCTTCTTGCTGCCTCTTTCTCTTGAGTTCTCTTCTTTTGTCGTTTCTCCTTCCTCTCTCTCTCTCTCTCTCCGTCCTTTAATTTATCTGTTGTTTTGCTGCTGTCTTTCTTTCTTACTGCCTGTTCCCTCTCTTGCTGTCTCTGTGTCTTTTCTCTCATTCTATTACTCTCTCTCTCTTGCTGTCTCTCCCACTGACTCTCTGTTCTCCTCTCCCAAAAGAATGTGTGTTTATGGGACACGCTGGTCGCCCCGACTAACAGCCTGGTCCATGGTGAGTACACTCACACACACACACACACACACACTCTGGTCTGTCTGAACAAACCTGATGCTCACTCTGTTGCTGACTGCAGGCTTCAGCTGCCACGAGTCGGGTGCCACGGTGCTGGCTCTGCCCCCCAAGCAGCAGCTGCTGATCAGTGGCGGAGGAAGGCTGGATCAGCGCATGACCTGGCCCAAAAGCAGCAGCGCGCCAGAGCTTCCAGGCTATCACGTACCGCTTCGCTGGCGGCGCCATGATCATGGACGCCTAACGAGGTTCGTTTATCAGCCGAGGGTAATATCAAGGTGCGCTGTAAATAAGGTTTCAACTGGGGCCACCGCTATATGTTTATGCGTGTGCTGTATATTTCCTTCTGACTGATGTGACGTGCTTGACCTTCCTGGACAAACAGATCTGGGTTTGGTTAGAGCGCTTGCTGATTTAATGTGCCGACAAAATTGACATACAGAAGCTGTACTTACTTCCTATCATCAAGATGAGTTAATGGCAAAAGGGACGCTTTTGCCGTCGGTTTAGTTTATCCTTTTTTTTTTTTTTGTTAAGCAGGTATGGAGCATGTCCACCCAGAGCCTGCTGCACACCTTCCCGAACGAACACGCCCGCCAGTCGCTGTTCCGCAACCTGGGCACCGGCGTGATGCAGATCGAGGCGGCCCAGGGCAACCAGGTCTTCTTCTGCGGCGCCGACGCACCATGGTTGCGCTGTTCTTCCCCGATTGCCCTCGGCCGCCAGACGGCAGCAGCAGAAGCGCCAAGAACGACGCTAAGTTCATCATGGCACCTTCCACTTTTTATGGCACGGTGACGAAAGTAATACTGGAGCGTCAAGAGGAGCGATCGCCCCCAAGAAAACCTATCAAAATATAAACCCTAACCTTTTGAACGCCTCTGCTTTGAAATGTGAGAAATACAGGGACTGCATTGTCTGTCTGTCTGTCTGTCTGTCTGTCTGCGATGTGAATCTTCTAAGACAAAAACAACCATTTCATATCCTATTTCAGGACAAAGGTTATTGGCTTCTAGTTACTTGCTGTCAACATGGATACTGCTTCACCAAGGCTTTTTTCATACTTTCAGACCGGGCAGTGGGACGTAGAAACAGACGCAAGCCTTAAGTCATCCCGATGTAACGCTAAGCCGTGTTGGTGATCGTGGTCTAGACTTCAGATAGTGATTAAGTGTCCTTATATTTATAAAACCCATCAGACTCGGACCTCCAAGAACACCTTGAGTATATCCGGTCAGTGGGAGGTTAGCAACCTATTTACATCCTGTAGCTTCAAACCGTATTCAGTTTTTATAGCCAAGAGGAGCGTTTTCTGAAATTAGGGCCTTTAAAACGTCATGAAACAAAAGTGTAAAAGTATTACTTAAGATAAATATATTTAGATCCAAAGAGGCCCATTCTAGCCGTAGAAGAAGTTTCATGTATAAAGTTACATAAACATGGTGAAGATGTACCATAAATATATAAAAATATATATTCAATTTGAAGTTGACGCGTATTTCAGTGAGAGAAGGTTGACAGTGCTATTTTTTTTCCAGCAGAGTTATTTGCCAATTTTTTTTTCTTTTTCCTGCGCTACAGACAAAAAGCAGTAACCGAGCGCTATTCCAGAATTCATTGAGGAATAAACCCAGCTGGCTTCAAATTCTTTCTTGTCCATATGTTCACGACAGCTACGCCACAGTGACGGAGAGAGAGAGAGAGAGAGGTGACTGCAAGGAGGAGAGCGAGTGAGAGAGCGATGGAGTGGGCAGGGAGGGAGGGAAGGAGGAATGGAGGGGGGGTGAGGAAGGAATGGATGGTGGAGGAAGGAGAAGGAAGGAAGGAGAGGATGGAGGAAGGGGAAGGATGGACAGAAGGGGAGAGGGGGAGAGAGGGAGGGAGGGAAGGAAGTGAAGGAGAGGGTAGAGAGGGGATGGAGTGGGGGAGGGGGAGGGGACAGGGTACAGAGGGAAGGGAGGAATGGGAGGGGAGAGATGGAGGGAGGGAAGGAGGAGGGGGATGGGAGGTGGGAGAGGGAAGGGGAGAGAGAGGAATGGGAGGGGGGAGGAGGGGAATGATGGAGGGGTGGAGTGGGGGAGGAAGGGGGAGTAGGGCGAAGAGAGGAATGGAGGGGGGAGTGAGGAAGGAATGGATGGAGGGGTGGAGTGGGGGGGAGGGAAGAAGGGAGGGGATGGAGTGCTGAGGGAGGGAGGGAGGAATGGAGAGGCCAGAGACGGAGGGAGAGAAGTGACTGCATGGAGGAGTGAGTGTGAGAAGGGAGGGATGAAAGAGAAGCAGTAGAGAGGTGATTGGGGAGAGGAGTGAGTGAGTGAGGGATGAGGAGAGGGAGGGAGGGAAATAGTTTTTCACTTGTGGTAAACGACAGCACCGCTGCAGTTTTTTCTGATTCTACACGTCCGCTGCATCATCAAGCTCTTCGGCCGAGCCGAGCTGTTTCAGGGGCGTGGTGGGAGAGGGAGAGGAGAGCGTCTGTGCCGTGGCTCTGCGGGACTCGCTCTAGTGTTAGTGATAGAAGCAGCGCCGTGTCTGTGTTACGCTGCCAAAGTCTTATTACATCTCTGCCTTTCGCTCATCACTTCATCGCCCGTCGTCATGGACGCGAGTGGGCGATCGTCGTTGACGACGGTGATATTATTTTTGGGTGAGCCTTATTATTTATAAGGACTTATTGCAGTCAGCTTTTGCACAAGAATTCAACCTTGATGGCTGTAAAATAATGCACATTAGCTTTCTTTTAGGAGGGGAAGCCGTTGAGAAGAGCAACAAACAAGTCCTTTTATTTCCTGTGTAAATAGAGTATTCGAATATCGAAATAACTTGCGGAACATTTCATTTCAGCCGTAAATGACCAGTATGGATAATAATCATTCATGTTGGAAATTATTTATCAAATATTAATACACATGCTTAGGGTCAAAAAGAAGAAGAAGTCTGAACAGGGTATTTTCTCCCCATGGGTGGTGATTTAGCCACAGCCGCAGAATTGACCCCAAGCACAAACTTTGCACACTGGTGTTATGTTGTAGGTACATTTTAATGAGTTAAAACGCAGAAGTATTTATCACCGTTAGGAGTTTTAAAATCATTACCAAGAAATTAAAGTAGAATGATAAGTGATTTACATAATGAAGCAGAAACAAGGAGGCAAGTGTAGTCATTGTGCAGCTTCTCAAGCTTTCTCCCTTTAATGTCTCAAATGTGAATATGCGCAAATAAATCTAATTTTATAATGAATATAAAGATTATTGTAAATTGGACTGTGTAATATACATCTAATGTAATGGTATAATAAATCAACTTGAAGCAACATTTATAGTTAGTGTGTCAACTTTTTCATTCCCCTTTTTTAAGTAAGTGATTGTCATTGTGAACACGCTACAGCACAGCACACAGTGCACCACAACCAAATGTGACCTATGCATTTGACCCATCCGTGAAGGAGCAGTGGGCAGCTAACAAGGGCAGCGCCCGGGGAGCAGCGCTTGGGGACAGTACCTTGCTCATGAGTACCTCAGTGGTAACTTTACCGGTCCTGGGTTCAAATCTGCGACCTTCTGATCACGGGGCGAACACCCTACCATTACGCCAACGACTGCCAAATAATCAAAAAAAATTCTCTCTGGTTAAACTGGAAGAGTTTCTCACACGATTCACACACTGTAAATGCTAAAAATGAATATGATTTAAAATACGCCTGAACAGGTTATTTTGGCCTCCGTGGTGGTGGTGGAATAATTAGAGATGGTACCGATACAATACGTGGCTCAGATATCAGGTCGATAACGACTCAAACAGCTGGATCGAGTATCAGTGGCACTGGGCCGATCTGTAAATGGGCGCACCGTATGCTTCGTAAGTGGCACTGCGGTAAAGCTGGTTTACTGTTCAACATTCACGCCAATTCCTACATATTGATGTGACAATGAGCAGAACAAGCAACGCAACACACTACAACCCCAAACGCAAATCACACGATTATACTGTTTAATTTACTTAACGACACCGGCAGTCTGTGTTCCTGATGGTTTTAGCGCTGCAGGATTAGGGACCGTCACTAAATTACACAACTGTGTTTACACAAATTATTTTAATAATAAATAATTTTGCATGTGGATGTGTAATTATTGCATTGTTTTAGTTACGAAAACAGTCATAATTAAGCAGAACAGAATAATCTCATGTCATGTACTGAGACATTTTTAAAGCATTATTTTTTGTTTTCTGTTCAAAAAAACAATCCTGTACAGAAAACGGATTCGTATCATAGCGGTAGATATCCAAACATACAATATTGATATCGGTATTGGCTGTAAAAACATAGTATTGTGCCATTTCTAAAAATAATTTAATAATTAAACATTTGTGTTACTTAAATGTGGGATTTATTACAAATTAGCAGCATATATTAAACACACAGTATTTGGATTAGAAAAGCGATAAGGTCATGTCAAGACCAACATTATTATATCAGCTGCAAATTTGAAATGAGTTGGAAAAATGAATTATTTTACATTAGCGAATGTCATGTCAACACAGTCATACATCAAGAGGATCCACTCTGTATTAAAGCATTGCTTCAAATGCCGTAATTAATCAAAATCTAGACTCACTTAGAGCTATTTGCATTCCAAAAACGAGCTATTTTGTTTTGAACAGTGCAACGTTCACATTTTAAAGGTTAAAAGAACATGTATAATTTCCAAATTTTTTCAGTTTCTACAGCATGGGCTGTAATGGAAAAATGAGTGTAATGGACTAAACCATAGTAGAAATTAAGTGTAATTAGAACTATTTTTAAAATCTCTTTTCTTCATGGTTGTATGTATATCTGAAGTTAACATTTTGACTAGTAGTGTTGGACATGATTAACTCTTACTTTACGCAATGCAAGTTTTGCAGAAAATTTTTCTATTCATCCCAGAGTTGAAGCTGCATTGCATACAGAGAAATGCAGAATTTAGCGCCATGGCTTCACCCTCCGCTAGAGTGCGAATGTCATGAAGCCTGCATTTGCATCGCTCTCGGCTGTTGGGTTGTTTGGAGTCTCACAGCTTGGCGTAATCCTTTAGTATCGTCTCCAGCTTCTGGCTCAACATGATATTCCCTCTCACTTTCAGCTTGCCAGCGAAAAATGCCTTCGGGGGGACAGACAAAACAAAACAAAAAAAAAGCCCATTGATCTTTGAACAATAGGATTAATACCTAGATGAATTGTGACATTTGCAGAACTGGGTGAATCCAGCTCCGTTGTTTTTAAACAGGATCCCAGAAATGAACACATCAGGTCTTTTTACCTGCTGGGGGTTGAGTTTCCCCATCACCACGTCCATAAAGTCCTCGTCCGATACGGTGATAGTCACGTCGGCTTTACCGCTGTATGGACCCTTGTGCAGGCTGCCGTTTCCGGTCTTCAGATCAATGGCTGCAAAAAATATTTGATTAAAATCTGTCCTGAAAGCTATAAAGAAAACTCATGTCACACATTTGTGCCTATTGTGCTTTATGTGATCTGCCGGTTGCTATGCAACTTTATATAGCGAGTGCAGCTCCTCAGACACTTAAAAACCATCTCTGCTGCTAACACGCGGAATACAAAGTCGGTTAAAAGCCTTCAAACTCACTCCACTCTGCAGCCGTCTTTCCACCTTTGGTGATCTGCCACCCGAAAATGGCGTTCACCTTCTTGACCAGCTGGCCGCCGAGCTCCTTGATGCGCCGGCCGATTTCACCAAAGACCAAATCACTCTGGAGTCCGTCGCTCTGTGAAGATGCAACGTGGCGATTGTTGAATCCGCTTTAATCTGTGTATCATTCATGATCCGTTTTTCACGTTAAAACCAAAACCCAAAATGAAATAAAAATAAAAACATTAAACCGATAAGGTCATTTCTATGAATTTTTCCGTTTTTACAGGGAAACACTTGAAACGCTACACTTGAAACAAATTTTAATGAATTATAAAATAACAGCTGTTTAACTATTCTATGCTGTATTTTCAAAAACGTTTAGAGAAATGGACAGGCTCTTACAATATTCAATGTCAAATAACACCACCTTTCATTACTAACATTTCATTCTGTTAAACAGTCTATTTCGAAGCATGTTCAAAGTGTCCACCCCCAGCTTTCACGCAAGCTCGAAGTGTCTTTGTGAAGCTCTGTATGGCCTTGTTGATGGAATCCTACAGAAACTAGTGCGATATTAACTGCGAGACTTTTTTCAGCTCATCACTGTTCTTTGCCTTGGGGTGAAATGACGTCCCATAAAAATTAACCAACGCACGCTCTTTAAAATATTGGCAACTTACTCCCAGAACAGTTTGTTTACTATTTAAAAGGAGGCATAGAATAGTCAAACAACTCATTTTTGAAGCAATGTAAACCTGAAAGGATTATTGGAAAATTGACAGAGTGAATAACTGGACATTTGGAAATTGGAAAAACTCGTTATTTTTAAATTCTGGTCATGAATATACATTTTTTGGGTTTTGGTTTCAATATTAAAAAATTAATGATACACAGATTCATCTTGGTACAGAGACTTGGAACGTGTATTTCTTCATTTTCCCTTAACACCGAGGACTGATACCTGCGCAGGAGCCACGCTGGCAGAGTCGCCCGGAGATGCGTGGAGGTCTACGTATGCTCCAGATAACACGATGGCTCCCGTCTCCTTGACCTAGACGGCGAGAGCAAATGGGTGAATTATTTGGAGGGCTTTTGGAACAGTTGGGATGATGCAGTAAGTGCAGCGTGCCGTACGGCTCCCCTGAGAGTCCATGTAGGCACTTCCCAGGAAAATAAAAACAAATTTCTTTAAAAAAACAGACAACACTGGAGCCGCTTTTTGTCAGAGCAAAGCTGTGTGTGATACAAACTGGAGCAAAGAGCTTGTTCTCACTTTAGTCAGCAGATGAACTCTGTTTCCCTCCTTCCACATCTCGGTCTGAAGAGACTGTCCTGGGAGCACGGGCTTGATGAAGCGCACCTGAACACAAAGGTGGAGAAGCCGTTGAGCTGCTCACGTTTTTATGACGGTATATTAGGGCCATTGTAGAAAAACAACTCAAACGGCAAGATTAATGTCTTAAATTATAAAAACCTGGATATACACGAAATCATACGTTTGTGAGAAAAATGCAAAGTTGCAAGTTTACAAGAATAAAACTGGGATATTCTCGTAAATTCACAAAGTTACAATGACTTTGCAATGTCAGAAGAAATTTCCTAATTTAATCCCGGAAACTTTTTGCTGTAATGCAGTAATGTAAGGAATTTCAAATACAATTTCAGTATTATACTCATTACATATTTCAGTAATAAGCGTTACAACACATTTTTAACCCGAAATTTAGCTACTTTGTTTTTATATGAAAGAGACCAACATCCACAAGACCTTTGTCTCAAAAGAAAAATTCCATGAGTAAAAGAGCTATGTCTTACAGACAGTGTTGGGGAGTAGCGGAATACATGTACCGGCGTTACGTATTTAGAATACAAAATATGAGTAACTGTATTCCATTACAGTTACCGTTTAAATAGGTGATAATCAGAATACAGTTACTTTGTTGAAATAAATGGATTGCACAGCGGTCTTTTCCTGTTTCATATGTGAGGCTATCCCCTCTCTATCCCGGCTCTAATTTTTGTAATTCCACGCATTGCCGGAAACCCAAACGAAACACGCAGTAAGAGGCTCTAATGTAAGCGTCCTGTTAATGTTGGTGGCGTCAGTTACACAATGGACCCGGAGCCAGCACAACAGAGCCAGCAGTGCCCGGGCAGGAATGCATTTCTTACTCGGAAATTTCGTCTTTGCTCCTCTACCTACAGTAAATATATTGTCTATTCATGGAGATTTGGGCTTAACAGCCAATTGGTAGAGAAAAACAAACAAGAATTTGCAGGATGTGATTGCTACATTCATGTAGTTGTAAAAAGCATGACAATATATTAAGTAATCCAAAGTATTCAGAATACGTTACTCACATGGAGTAACTTAACGAAATACGTTACAAACTACATTTTGGGGCATGTATTCTGTAATCTGTAGTGGAATACATTTTTAAAGTAGTCTTCCCAACACTGCTTACAGACTTTAAGCAACAGTTATTATTCTACACCACATGTAGAATGCACTGCAATAAACTACATTTTAGCATTTTACAATGCCAAGTCCTACTTCGTTATTTTAGGGAATTTTAGTAACTCAAAAGTTATACAGGAGTCGTGTAACGCATGACATTTCAGAGAGAGTAATACTGTATTGTAACACATTAGTTAAAAATAACATATTACATTTTGGAAGTATCTTGTCCAACACTGATCTGCATCACATGCTAGTTTGAGTTGGTTATGAAAGGGTTTTTTTTTGTACATTCTTAAGCAGAGACGATAAATATCACCAAAAACCTTTTGCATCACTGAAATCTGAATGGTCATGTGAAGTCTGTGCTCGTCTGACCTTGATGGCCTTGAATCTGGAGACGTCGTTGTCTGCGTACTGCTTCAGGACGTGGCGAGCAGCAAAGCCAAAAGAGCACAGCCCGTGCAGAATGGGGGAGTCAAATCCTACAAGGTTTGGTTAATAAGGAGTTAATAGTGTTTAAAAAGCTGTTAAAAGATTTCACTGACAAAACTATCCCTTTGTGCAATGAACAAACTAAACTAAACAAAGACTTAAGTAAAGGGTTTTAACTGAATTAAAACTTTCACAGTTCAGGCTCCATAAGCCAACAGGACTTGATTTAATATGAGTTAAATAAATGTTACTTGCAAATAATATTTTTCATTCCTTTTGCTTCTGGAATCAGACATGGAAATAATAAGGTTTTCATTCTGTTGTTAAATTCTACAAATTCTTCAAATCTGATTTTGCTTAAAATGTATTTACTTTGTATTCCCTTGTCGTAGGGTTCTGCGATATGACCAAAATCTCATATCCTGATATAATTCATTTCATATCCCCATAACGATATGTATCACAATAAGGTACATTTTCAATAAATTCTGTGGATCTTTCGCAGGCCAAATCTCATGTCTGTGGGCGCTCAACACTGCCTACGTGCGCGCTCATATTGATGGTAAAACACCCAATTTTGTACTCAAGTGACTTGTGGTCGAACGCTGCTTTTTATGCTGTTAAATGGCTGTAGAAGGCAGCACTTCTTACAGAGCTCTACTGTAGTACGGTGTCTTTAAGGCGAACTGTGGCACCTTTGGCGCTCCATAGGTCTGCGCACTAGAGCAGGTAGATCGACGTGCACGCGGAGTGTAGTTGAGCGAACGTGTGAACCTTTCACTGGTCTCACGATTCGATTTGATAACGATTATTAGGTCAACGATTTGATGCGATATTTCAATGCATCACGATGCGTGCCATCAATTTAACAATACACACTGCGCACAGATCGTGCAGCCACAGCTGCTACCGGGATGTTCTTTTTAACTAGACTTTTTAGGCTGTAGCCAGAAAATCACCAAGCAACGTCATTTATGATATAATTCAGGGGTTTTCAACTGCTTCTGTCCCAGCCGCTACCACTCAGACTACGCAGTTGGAAGGGAGTATTTTTTGAATTACTTTTTAGATATTTGCATCAAATTCAAGATTCATAAAGACGCCCAAATCATCTGGAAATGTTCTGAAAAATGAAAAAAGCCATTTTATTTATAAAAGTGTATTCAGTAGTGAAACTGTGTTGTATGTCACAGACCACGTGCAATACCGCCGCGGACCACTAAGGGGCAGTCGACCGCCGCTTGAAAACCTCTGTTATAATCTATTATGGTCTGTCATTGCATCGATGCAGTATCATCCACGTCTGCATCATGATGCATCGATTATGCATCATATTCTATGTACGCTCAGAATACAGGCACAAATATAGTATTTTCTCTTCATTCATCCATGTGGTGACTACTGCAAACCCTCATCCAAACCATGACAAAATTACGTAAACAGTGTATTTGGTGACACCACAAAATAAACAATAGAATATAATATTAAATGATATACATTTTCATTTCATCATCAAATATGTGACCCTCCACGGCAAAACCAGTCGCTTGTCTCAACAAGAGTTTCTGAGAAAAACGAGCGTTTATGTTGCGTGGGGTAAAATTTTGGATTTTTTGTTTTTAGTGTTTTGAAACAGTGGAAGGTTGTGAATAAATTTGGCTGAAAAACTTACCCTTTCCATCCTAAAAACGTGACTTTCTTGAGGTGAGGAATTCAATTCCAGCAGAATGTTAAAAGTTTCTGTTTTGACCGCTCTACTTCAATATTTACGCTAAATCCACTGGTTGACTAGCGTGAAGATATTTCTCCGGAATCCATCTTCGTCTCCCGAGTTCAGTTAACCTAACGCAGGTAGGCTATCCGTGTGGCTGTGAATGCAGCGTAGGCTACCGTAAATACAAACGTAGCCGCGACCGCACCAAGCGTCTGTGAGTGCTACGGCGATAGTCAACTTCAAAGGCAGATTTCTCCGTTTCTCACTTGGCGTGACAGGAGAAACCCGACTCCTTTGAATGTTGATATCTCAGTCATATGTCGTCCCATTCATTCCATATAGGTATCGTTTTGAAGCTTGATTTATGCCCGTTCATGAAAACATCATAACTCAATTTTGAAAATTGGCGACAAGCGTCTGGTTTTGCCGTGGAGGGTCACATATATTTCGTAATCTCGCACAGCCCTACTTCTGCATGCAAGCAATTTTAAGCACCAAAAAAACATTTCCGCAAAACCATTTTTCAGTCTTTTACCTCCCATGGCTGCAAAGCTTGGATCTATGTGAAGAGGGTTCCAGTCCCCACTCAGCCTATACAGAGCAGCCTGAAATCCAGAGATGGGGGAAAAAAACTGTCACTTTACAAGTCCAACACTTCTTCTTTTTCATGCCACCCCATTTTGGGTGATTAATTTAAACTGACAGTTCTGACTGCCAAATCTCTATGTTCCTGGATGTACACGCGTCTCTAACATCAATACGGTGTCTCTTTAAGGAGTAGATCTAATATGCGGCTGTCACTCCGGGGCATAACTTGCTGTCAAATGAAGACGTTCTGCCCATTATTGGCCTTCCAAAACGTCACTCCTGTACTGACATCTTTTATACTGTTCCACGTAAAATATACGCAGAGAGCACAGCTGCAGACACACCAACACCTCGAACCTCGTCCTACAGTGGGAATTTTGACGTTTTATACCTTCAGTCTTTGTTACACCTAAATCCGTTGGCATGTGACGACATTTTCTCTCTGTTCAATACATGGACAGTTTTTAGCATAAGGAGCGACTTCCATTTCCTAATTACAGGGCCAGTCTCTGCGGAGCAACTTGAGGTTAAGGGTCTTGCTCAGGACAGAGCTGGAAATGAACTTGCAACCTCGTGGTACAATATCAAATATCCTACCGTTTACAGCGATATGATCAAAATATTACTAGTTTTTTTTTCCATATTGATCTGTCACAATACAGCATTTTACATTCTGGTTTCAGTCTCTACTGACCATCTGTGTTCCTAATGCATATGGAGTAGGGGTGGGCGATATATGGGATATACTCGGCTTGTTCCACGAGCGATGTAGTAAATGACTGTGACGTGTCCGTCAAGTGCAAATCCTCATGTTAATGTTAAACACACAGTATGTACTTCACGTTCGAGTTTAGTTTCTCTGGCATCTCACTCCCCCGCCCATCCAGAACCCTCTCCTAGCACATGTGTGTTTTGTGGATAGCGAGTGTGCAAAGTGATAAGTGAATATCCATGCAATTAATTGGAGTTAATTGGAGGTTGAAGCGGACGACATGGTTCCAAAGATTAACTGCACTGGTTCTGGTATTCTGTGCAAATAAACAGAAGTAAATGCGCAAAAACGCATAAATGACATTCTTGGCGATGTTAATCACCTGCCATCACTCGCAAAAACGCTCATGAAAAACGCTCCACTACTGCTGCCTGCTGAGCTCTCACCTGGTCTCTTGAGGTTTGATCAACCACCACTGCGTCGGGCGCTCTGTTCGGAGTTGGAACTGGCATCTGGGGATGAGGAAGAGCAACCATTTCTTAGGAAAAACACGAGGTGGTGACTTAAAAAGTCTTTACCAAACGTAACGTGCATTACCACAGCTTTGTCTGAGGACCTCTTTCCCCCGAAACCTCCTGCACCGACGATAAACAATGAGAACTGATTGTAGCACAGTAGCTCGTCATTGCTGTAAGTGCGAACTGCAGGAAAGAAAAGAACGGTCACTTCCAGTTGCTTCCTCTAGCACCTCATCTTAAACCAAAGCTGTATTTGTGTAGCTCTAATTTAAATGCACAGTTAGGTATGCAACAGTAGCCGGTTCTCCTCGAAAACAGCAAAAGGAATTCACCGTCCAACAGTATAAGTGCTCCGGACCCTTTGTCGAGAATATCGGCTATTGAGGCCTTCGAGATCAAGGTGCCTGGAGAGTGGGCAGCGAGAGATTGTTAAAATCAAACTTATGGTGGCTTCAAAGTGTTGTAGTTAGGTGGAGAGGAGTTGTTCCAAGCGTACCTGAAGTGGGCAGCGGTTTGTACAGCTCCAGGTATTGCTCGCCATGCAGGAGCTACAGCAGAAGACATTTGTAAGGGTTTGTTTGTTGAGAGGTTTGTAAGTATTAACAATGGCAGGAAGCTTCCAGGAAAGTAAATCCCTTCAGATGCTCCTTGGATCAAGTAAATGAGACAAATATTGGCTGTGTGCTTACTGCATACCGCCCTACTGAAAAAAATCAGTTACAGTGAGCCAGATGCTTTTTGCTAGAAAACCATGTGCTAATCTGCCCATCCACCATCAAATTTTTGCATGTGTTGTGGCTTGTGTGTTCTGTTGAGCGGTCTGCAACGTAGCTCGCTGGCGCTCACCTTGGTGGGCTCAAAATTGAGCCCGGGGAGCGAGCTGAGCCCTCCGTCCATCATGGAGGAGACGGCCGGGATCACGCCGAACGTCGGCAGGCAGCTGAAGTCCTCGTGGTTTTCGTAGAGGAACTTGAGGTGGTCGGCTTCCTTGGTAGACATGCCCACTCCCAGAGCATAGAGGATGGACTGGATGTGGGAGTAGCTGAAGGTGAGTGGTGGAAGCTCTTTGCCAACAGCCTCCGCCTACAAACAAAAAGGTGGACGGAGCATGAGAGACACAGTGGACATGTAACACGCCAATTCAACGATCAACGAGCCCACAGCATCAAGCAAGAGATGAAAAGACAATAAAGTTGACTTTGAAGATCCGTCAGACATCATGCATATACTTTAGATTGCAGAGGAGGTCTTTTTGTGATTAAAAGAGAAGTTTGCTTTTTGTGATTCAATATCAATGGAAGTGATTGTGTTAAATCAGCACATGATATTGTATCATATCAACTGTGGCAGACTTTGTGATATCAGCTACAAAAAAAAAATCAGAACTGGCATTCAGAGCCTCTAATCTTACAATTCTGATAATGCTTTCCCAAGGGTGTGTTCATGTAAGGCTGTGCAATTAATCGAATTTTTTTTTCAATTTCAATTTTGGCTCCAAACAATCACAAAAATAATGTAATCGACAAAAAAAAAATAGAATTATTTTGCCACATTACGCTCTGCAGGTATACTCATGTTTTGTCTTGCATTCCGAATGACACACGCGCACACACACTAACGCACCTTCCGAAGACTAAACGCATGTGTGTGTTCCGGTGGCGGTGTACAGTCTGAGCGGGTAAAGATGACGGAAGGAGGAGAGCATTATCATTTAGTCAGCAAGAAAAGTAAAGTGTAAAGTAATCGTGTTAAATAATCGTGATTTCAAGATCGACCAAATTAATCGTGATTATGTTTTTTTTCATAATCGAGCAGCCCTATGTTCATGTACTGTCCCCTTAAAAACATACAACTGCATGTATTATTACCATGTGACGTTACCACATCCAATCAGCAGTCACATCTGTGTAGCATACTGTATAGCATAATTACAGTACAGAACCTTGGGGATGCACAATGATATCGCACTCATATTGGAACCGGGTGAAAATTTCTCTTTTTTTCACGTCATCAGCATTGGAGTGATTTGCCCAATATTTCCAGGCGCATTTATTGTACGTCAGAAAGGTAGCGCTTGTGGCAGGCATGTCCAAAGTCCAAGGTGCGATTTTATACAGCCCGCACCTTCTGTCTTAAAATGTATGTCATTATTTTGTGCCAAAATTCTGCCTCATTTATTCGCGCCGGCCGATATATGCATTAAAAATATCTGATATTGTCATCGGCCAATAATTCCCATGTCGTGCAAGCCTACAAACCTTGTCAGTTCACTATGAGGTCAAAAAACAGACCTAAAAACTCAAAACTAAATAACTGTTCATTAATCGTAATGTTAATCAGTGATGGTGGTGTTGATTTGAGGTGGTATCGCCCAGTCCTAATATATCAACGTATTATATCCTGATGAAACTCATTATTAACACCCCTACTGGACCTGAAGGAAAACACTTATTCTATAATGCACATGCAAATGTTGCTGCACTCACGGGGTCGATGCCGGAGGCTGCCACGGCCTGAGAGCTGGTGGGTTTGGCTCGGATTCCATCCCCCTCGTCCACTTTCGAAAGCACCTCCACCAGCGTGTGCAAGGACTCTTAATGGCACAGCGGGAAAAAGACGGGGATGTTAATGAACTCCTCCAGGCTGCTCCAGCAACAAAGAAAGCGGTGTGTTCTTCCAATAAGACACAAATGACGAGCACTACAAAGCCATGCTAATGAGACTTCTGCCAGCCGCGCAACGCTGCCCTATGGCCCGCCACTAGTGGAAGCGGAGGCAGAGAGGTGGAGGAGGAGGATAATGATAATGATAATGATGATGATGATGATGACGACGATGCGGCTCTTCCTCCAACATTCTGCCTTCCCTTCTGACCCAGCTAATCATACGTTGCTTGATTTCTTTCAACTCCCTCAGCATTATTCATAAAGATGCCCAAATCATCTGGAAATGTTTTGAAACTGGATTGCACGTCACGGACCACCTGCATTGCTGTATGTATACAGTTATTTATGTCGTTATTTATTTCATTTAAACATAATACTTTTCTAATGTTCCATTAGAAACAATCGCAATACTGTGATATTTTTGCTTAAGGTTGTCATCATAACATAAGAATGTCCTATGTACAGCCATTACTTCATTAATAACTTCAGTGTTTACCCTGGATATTCGCTGGCTTGGTGGCATTGGAGAAGTCGCAGATCTGGTCCCACTTATCTCGTACTTCTTCCGGGCCCATGCTCTTGTTCTTGTGGCGGACGATGCGGCCCAAGCTCCTCTCCCATCGCACTGCAAACCCACATTAACGTCTTTAAACTTCACTCTGACCAAACCTTCCAAATCTCTGTAAAACGATGCAAGGTAAAATCCTCCCTTACATTTACCAATCCAGCCAGCTCCGACCTTTAGCAAACAGAAACAAGAAAATGTTAAGAGTTGCTAGACAACAACACATTCCCCAAAAAAAGAGAGAATACTTTTCTTTCATCACACACCTCAAAAAGTCCTCCGTTCTCCTGACAGTCCTCGTGACACAGCCAGAGAACGAGAGGAGCCACGTATTCAGCTTTCAGGGACTCCAAGAGATCTGACGAGAGGAACAAAGACCATGTATCATCACAAACCAATTACATGAGCACAAAAACACCTCCAAATGGCTCCTCACGCTGCTTTATATCAATATTAAAATCGCCAACTGCAAGGTTATTTGCCACTTTACAATTTCACAGAGTTTCTCTTTACTCCAGAGGACAGCGAGACCATTAAGGAGGGGGGGGGGGTCTACTTCACATGCAGCTGAATTTGAAAGCAGAGTAAAATGATGAGTCTCACTAGAGTCTGTTAAGACTGTTCACACTTTTTAAAACATGACCTTCTGGACACATTGTGAACACAGCCTGATCAATAAACCAATCTGCCGGTATTATGCGCTAACTGGAAAAAATGGTGCCGATAAATAATGACTAAAAAAGAAAATGAAGATGGAAGATGGATCCCTCAACAATGTCTGTTCACTAGACGGCTCATTTTTGGCTTTTGTATTTATATACATTAATATACCAATATAACTAAATATATGAGATGACAAAATTAAAACGTCTATCGCGTCATATTGTACTCGTTCATTTCATGGTGTTGAATAACAACAAAATACACTGTTTACGTCAATATTTTTTAATCCTTTGGTTGGTTGATGGTTTGCAGTAGTTACCACAGCGCCACGCAGATGTAGCCACAGAGCATACTATTGCTGTTATATTTGTGCCTTAAGTCTGAGCACACAGTGGAACTTTTGCAAGCAAAGTCTCGTCTCTGTGCGCACTCTATCCTGCCTACATGCACGTTCAAAAGACTCCGCGCGCACTCAGACTTAGATCATATAGTATACCAATGATCGCCTTAAAGGCAGACATTTTACAGAGTAAAAAGTGGCATTTGACCACTAGTCACTAGAGCGCTGCAAAAAGTGGCATTTTCAGGGGAATAAACAGCGCATTAGAGCATCACAAAAAAATGCTTTAACAAAGAAAACTATGTAAAAAATGGTGTTTTCCTGTCAGTTGCATAAAAATTATAGGTGAATTGATTGTGACCAGAGATTTTGCTTGTGAAAACGCTACTGATATTATCAGGATATGAAATTACACATATTAGTATGATATTTTGGTCATATCGCACAGCTCTATATACCACAGATTTAGTCTTGGTGAGATTTTGGATCTTGGTAAAGACTTACATAACCACACACAAATATTGTGAATTATTATGTCATCACTAACACACCACAACAAAGAAGATTAATTAATATTAACACAAAAAACATAATAACAATATTTCTAAAACTGTTATCAAATTATTAAATCCTCGAATAGTGTCTGGATTCAATTTGTGATCAGCACACTCCTCCCATTTGTCAATATGTATTTTGTAATGCGTCCTGATTCATTCTTGACAATGGAGCAACAGGAAAATAAATCATCAGTGTAGGAGCTGGTGTTTATTTTCCACATCTCGTGGGAAAAAATGGAGCGAAGCACTGAGATACAGATGTGGAGTACAACAGAAACTTGGACGGATGGATAATTTATACGGGAAATTTTCAGCATTTGGATTGCAGATTCAGTCTAAATGTATATGAAAATTTTTTACACAGATCATACACAACAAATTTTGAGTTTGTCCCTTTGACCTTCTAGTGGAAGTGGTTTCTGCAATAACAAAATCTGAGCACAAGTAGAGAAACTGTGAAGTGTCTCCACTGTCCTCTTGTAATCTGATTGACCGAGACGCAAACCCAAGTTTAAGAAAGCGGAAACTTAACCAAAAACCAGTCCAAGTCTCCAAGAAATCCTTGTCAACCCCGCTTTACCAGAATGACTTGCTGGAATCTGGTACCACAATCTTTGTACAATAAAGCTTTCCCAAACTCCTCCCTGAACAGTACTGGGAGCAAATGACCAAATGACTAACCTGGTGGCATGACTGTCTGTGTGAGCCGTGAGCCTGCAGTGGGTGCAATGGTGTTGCAGTGGATATTATACTTCTGACCTTCAATAGCCAGAGTGTTAGCCAAGCCCAGGAGGCCCAGCTTGGCTGCGCTGTAGTTTGCCTGACCAAAGTTCCCATAGATCCCAGCGGCTGAGGATGTCATGATGATTCTGGAATGCGTTTAAAAGATTATTTGTGCAAAAGAAAAACACCGTCATATTTTACTTTATATACTTTATATGTATATACTACACAATATGCACAGATAATGTCACATTACCTCCCAAACTTTTGGTTCTTCATGTGATTCCATGCTGCTCGTGTGACCAGGAAAGAGCCTCTCAGATGCACTCTATGAATGAGGTCTGAAAACATAAAAGCCATCAAAACAGTGTCAAATGGCTATGGGAACTATAGCTATGAGAGTTTTATGAGTCCACAACAATCGATACATACCCCAGTCTAGGTCACTAGTTCTAGCAAACGATCGATCGCGCAGGATCCTTTAGTAGTGGAACAGAGAAGAACAATATGTCCATTATCGTAAATTTGGGAGTGAAAAGTAAAAAGTCTTAATAAAACAGTTAATTATCAATTGCAAGCCCAAGACATTAACTTACCCAGCATTATTGATGACAATATCTGTAGTAAAACACAGTGTTAAACATACAGCAAGTCACAACTCTTAACCTCAACTTTACAAGGAGTTGTAAAATGTTTACGTGGCCAAGATAAGCTGATAAAATTCATTAACAACTTCATAAAACAAAGAAAAAGCACCTATTCGCCCAAATGCGTCCAGAGCCGTTTGGATGAGCTTTTCACCGTCTTCTACAGAGTCTTAAAATGCAAGAAAAGGAAATATTGTAGCTTATTTAAGACTCAGTATTTAACTACTTATATTACACTGATGTCTCCTGCCAACTCATTTTGCAAAAGAAAAATCAGGGCAATTAATAAGAACACCAACCATAATTTGCCACAGCTTTTCCACCTTTCGCATTTATCTCTGCTACCACTTTATCGGCGGCCGCCGAGCTCTTCCCACCTCCCTTTATATCTCCTCCAAGGTCATTCACTGCGTATGAAAAAAGGGATTTACATCCTCAGACAAAAGTCCATGCTACACTGACTTGAATGGAGTGGGTCGACTCAATAGAAAACCTACCGACAACCGAAGCTCCTCTTTCACCAAAAGCCAAGGCATATTCTCTTCCAAGGCCTGAAAAATATCATGGTACTGAATTTGAATAATTATTTAAACAATACAGAAGGTATTTGGACATTCACAGGTAAATGTAAATAATTTAGAAGGATTAACAGTTGTCAGTAGTTTAATTAGAAATATGGGAGTGATTCAGCTCTGATACCCTATGTACTGTGGCAGTCTCAATTACCCCTGGGCACTATATTGAGTGCCACGAGTTGAACTGGTTTTAATGTATTGGCTGAAAATCTATCGTAATCCTGCTGATCATCTTTAAAGCCAGAAGCAGTCGACAGACTTGCACAACATTTGGGAAGTTGCTTGAAAGCTAGTACTTGCTGTGGTTTATTTGTTTACAAAAGGCAGCTTAAAATCAAAGCTTTTTCTGGCAAATCTACTAAAGTGTACTACTAGAAATGTAGGATAATATTTGTATGTGTTTTGGCATTAATGTGTATATTTTTATTTAATTCTGTCATATAAAGCTGTTTCTGTGCAATTAGATCCAAATAATGAAACTTTTAACAGAACTGTGAATTTTCTCCACAAAAGATAACGTAACTATATAGGCTTACATTTCATTGTTAGTTAGTTAGTTTAAAGAAAAACCATTTTACGCTCTTGCAGAACAAAACTATCCTGGGAACATTTCATATTCTCTGTTGTAACTGCCCTTTGCTCTACAAACTTGCCCACTTCACTGATAAATGCCTCTGTTGTAACTCCGACCTGCAGAACCTAACCCGCACACGACCTTTATAACACTGAACATCAACTTCTGCCATTAGCAAATACACCTTTAAAAGTCTACTTTGTTAAGCAGATGGGGAACCCAGTATGACAAGGGAACTTTAGGAGTAATCAGAAAGAAGACAAGAACCACAGACTCTCTGTTTTGACGGCATGTATTTGACCAGAAGTGTCAGAAGCCTGGCAAGAACTGTGTTACTGCTAAACACTTTATGCTAAAAGTTTTGCCTCATTTCTGCCCATACCGTGTCTTCTGCAGAATGCTAATGCAAGTGTAAACAGCCAGGTGTCAACAACACACTAGTTAGTGGTGTAAAGGCTAACTGCCCCTTGTGTCTCCCCTTGGCACGGTAATATGTGCATCTTTTTTTTTCTCGTCCTTCTCGAACTTTTCGTACCGTTAACTTTTCCCCTCGCCGCCGAACTAACCTGAATTAAGGTAGCCAGCTTAGCTAGGTTAGCCCGCAGCAGCTAACAGCAGAGTCTCGGAAATGTTTACACGGCTACATTTGCAGATACGACGAGTGCGTCTTCCTCGTCACTCACCTCCACCGGCTCCGGTCACCAGAACCACTTTCCCAGCGAACGATAAAGGCACCGACATGGCGAGCGCGGAGGGAGACGGTGGGTGAGCGCGTGTGTGCAGATACACTTCGCTCGCGGTGACACTTCACCTACTTCCGGCTGTGGACTTCATAACGACACGTCATGGCGCCAACCAATCAGAAGCTCCCGTCAAACGGGGCCATACCGCCCATGACCTACATCATATTTGAGCCATTTTTTTCCTCATTTGTTTTGGTTTTCATGAAAAGTATTTATTATTAAATAGGGGTATTTCATTTCAACTAAGTCAATGTGTCAAAGCTTTGATGAAAACGTGACTTGATTTCTGAATAGGATAAAGGCTAGCTTGTTGAATAAGACTGGAAGGGTCTAGACTTTCACTAACTCACTTTCAGAGATGCTAACGGAGACCTATTAGCGGAGATGCGAGTATGTCTTAAGCAAATCGTTATATAGTCCGGTTTTTCTGTACCTGTTCAAGCAACCAGGAGAACCGATTTGTTATCCCAGTATAAAGGGTGAGAGCAAACCTTTGGCCTGGATTTTGACTTGATAGACCTTTAATAACCTCCTTTAATCTCAGTTAGACTTTACATATACTGTGGAAATGTCAGTCTGCCCACATTCATAATTTCTTTTTAAGCAGTAAAAACGTCAAGGCATGTAAAACTTAAGAAACAAGTGGGGGAGTGACATCCAGGTTCATTATGTCAAAGTTCTAGCCAGAGTTGATTTTTTAGAATGCAAAATCTACTGCAGACTGAGAGTAATAATTGGTTCACCTGCCTAAGTGAACCTGAAAACCTGACTGGATCATGCCTCAGAGTTATACAGACGTTTATCTCCTTATTGTATTCCAAAAAAGTATGAATCAAATGGATAATTAACTAGGGACATGTTGAATAAATAAACGTGGCAGAGCATTTATTACAATCTAACCTGACATTTGTAACATAAATGTACAGGTTGCTAATGGGTAGACATGCTAAAATCTAGCTTTATCAAGTAATTTTCCAATCTAGCTGATCCTTTCATTCATTTCAGACTACCTGATCCATTAATGGAAGATGTAGAAAGGAAATCTGCCTGGATAATGTCTAAAGACTAATAATGACTTGCCAAATGCTAAATGATTTGCTAGGTACCTGTTAGATTTCATTCATTTTCAAGAATGCATGATGATTGAGTTAGCAGAATAGCTTATTTCAAATGTCAGGAGTCCTCCAGTTTTATTGAATAAGATAGACTTTGGGGTAAGGTTAGATGGATAAAATGAAAATCCTATTGGCCTCTGATAATCCTGTTTAGTGAGAAATCCTATTTTGTAAAACTACTTTGTGTACCTGCAGTGCAACACTGCAACCTATTCAATGCATACAGGCCTCATCTATGGCTTTACCCACAAGAAATAAATGTAACTCCTTAGTTGTTTTCCAAATTAATGTCATTTTCTATACATTCCATGAATTAAATCTTGGCATTATGTCTCATTCAACTTTGTACTGTCTCATTTTGCAGACATGGAGGGTATGTGGAGGCATCAGATCATCAGAATTACCAAGACTGTTTTCTTGTTAATGTTTGCAGGCATGCTGTGTATTTACATTTACAGCATTTGGATGATTCTTTTCTGTGACAGTCTCTCTGGAGTAATGTAGGTTAAGTGCTTTACCCTGGGGAACAGTGATGATAGTGCTGGAGGGAGGAGGTGCAGCAAACACCCTGGAGAAAAACTGTGACCTCCAAACACTCACTTTCTCCCACCGACATACAAATATTTTTAGGATGCATTTATGTATTATAGTGATGCTGTAAAATAAATATATATATTTTTTTTTTTTTGACCAGGTAATAGGGGTGTATCAATAGTTAAATGTATCAATATGAGGAATAGTTTAATGGGTATCTGTGTATGGGAGAAATGTGTGTTATTACTGAAAAAGATTTTCATGAAAATCTTACCTTCTGGACTCTAGTTGTCAAAGAGAACATTCAGGCAGGAAATAAGGAATATTATACTGTATAGTAGTGCTGTCTTGAAACGAAGCTATAAAAGCTCACAGGGCATTTTTCCTAATAGACGATATATCCCAGTCCATATTTCCACATGCCCCTTTCTCACACTTTTAACACCTGACAGCTGGTGTGTGGTGTGTGTACTGGTGTAGGTTGGATTGTACCACATCATCCAGATGGGTACTACCTTGGTGGTGAATGTGGTGGCTCTCAAATGTCTGTCAGTGTTTGGTGAATAGAACTGAAACTATATATAACTGCAATTTCTGCAGAGCGAGATAGAAGAAAAGGAACTTCCGTTATATAAACCGGTATGTCTTTCTAAATCGTCCCACTTTATTCTCTCACACTTTCGTTCACGAATAAAACTCGCTTATTCCTGAAAGAAAAGCGCTTAAGCAGCAATGATTCCCGGACTGACAGCGCAGCATCCAGTCAGCCGGAGAGGCGGAATCAAACCGGTGTTCTGTAATGTACAGATATTTTTTTTTTTTTGCATTATTTTTTTTTGCATTATTATACTTTTAAAACAATAAATCGTTTTTGAACATTTTTTTTCAAAGAAAGGCAATTCCGGACAAATGACAGCAGATGGTAAAATGTGGCGTTTATTTTTAAAATTGTCGGACTATTTCTACTCTTTAATTAAGCAAAAAAGATATTTATTTTGAAACAATACATGCGAGGTGTCATTAACATGTCCAAGTGGATCGTCATTTAATAATAAAAAAATAATAATAAATAGAAATCATGATTATTGCTCTTTCCGAATGGTGGTGTCGTAGTGCGCATGCGCGTGTGGACGCGTCCACCGCGCTTCCCCCAGATTCTTCTGCAATGTAGAAAGAGAGATAAGAAGAAAACACATCAAAATGCATGAACAAAGTGCGCCAGTCGCAATGAAAGGAGACATTCGCAATCCTTGATTTTTTCGGAGGGGGGGATCTGGCAAAGAATGTCAGCAACGGCCAATGTGGAATCGGAGGGAGTCTCCAAAGTTCAAGTAAAACGGCAGATCAAGACAATCGTGGATGATTTGGAGAACATCTTGGGGGACTTGAAGGATGTGGCAAAGGAACTAAAAGAGGTTGGTGATGATCCCGGTCCGACCTGCCTGAATTAAAGTATTTGACGGCCGGCGCTGTGATTTTTCCCTCTGTATTTCTCTCTCTTTCTCGTTCCTGAGTGGTAGCTGAAGCATCTTTGCATTGCAAAGCCCTGATATGATTCATCGGATGCAAGCACATCTGGAGAGCTCTTATTCTTGCCAACTAAGCAAGGCCTTAGAACGTGTCATTTTTTGTTGGAAGACAGCCGATAAGAGCTTTTAAAAGGCTTGGAGATTTGAAACTGTCATTGCCCTGATTGCTTGTGTGTTAAAACTCTGTGTAGTCCCGCAATTCCGTTGCCATTCCTTCCTGGGGTCTGTCAGATGCAGCTCACTTCTGGCTGATGTTGAACGGACATTGCATGTTGATAGCCTTTATAACGCCAGTTAATGTAGCCTTCTGTCGCCTCCGTACAACAGTGTGTTTTTCCTACATCCTCCTGTATATTGCGGCGTCATCATTTGCCTTTGCTTTGATATCTTCTATAACCTTGTTATAAGGAGAGAGAAGGCAAAATGCAACTGCAATGTTTTGGCCTGTTGTAGCCCACACATGTCCTGTGTGGTTTGTAATGCAAGAATAGAATGTGTGTGTGTGTGTGTGTGTGTGTGTCCAAGTATGAAGCATGGAGATAATACAGAACAAAATGGTCACGTTATGGATGTCAGTATGGCATGGACCACAACAATAATTCGACAGTGCAGTCAATGCATAGCCTTTAGTGCTGCTGTTATGTCGAGGATTATGTTTAATCATGATGCAAAAGCTGTTTTGCAATGCAAATGTTGGTCCCCCGCTTGATTGCAAGGGTGTGTAGGAAGGTTATATACAGAGCTTTATTGCAGGAGGGGCAGAAATAGGGAATTTTGCTACTGAAATCCCTACTTTACTGTTATATTCATAGCTCGCAAGTGCACCATAACAAGTAGACAGTCCCCTTGAGAACATGCCTTTACATGACTTGCTGTAAACAAGTATTTGTTCATTTGGGCACAATTTAGTTTTGTCATTTCGTTGTCACCACATACCCCTTACCCCTAACTTACACTTGAGATAAAGCACAGAATCTATATTTGAAACTTTGCTCGACTTAGGACTCAGGAGCTTTGTCATTGAGATCATGTCCTTGAGATCATAACATTTCTCCTTCTTTCCCAAGGTTGTCCATGAGATTGACTCTCTGACCTCCGATCTCCAGCTGGAGGAGGACAGTTCCAAGACGGACACGCTCAACAGCAGTTCCAGCAGCACCACCACCACAACTACGGCCTCCAGCGTTGAGAAAGTCAAGATCTACCCAGAAGACGCTTTGCTAAGACCCCCACCGTCCACTGCGGCCGGCGTGCTGACGGTCCTGAAGAGACCCCATCCTCCTCTTCCGCCCCCTCGCCTGACGCCAGCCCGGGTGGAAGACCGTGGCATTAGCCCGTCCTCAGGGAACCTCGCCAGGGCAAACGGCACGCTCATGCGGAACGGCGTCCTTCCTGCCAAGCCCCTAAACGTTCCCGGCAGAGACTCGGCTCGCGGGCCTAAAAGTGCAACAGAGAAAGGGCTGACGCCAATGCCTCTCCTGCGGCATGAGAAAAGCCGGTGTCCCCAGGTGCCACGGGAACGAGTACGCTTTAGCGAGAAGGTCCAGTATCACGGCTACTGCCCCGACTGCGACCTGCAGTACGACATGAGCAACACAGATATGCACTTACATGCTGAATTTGTCGGTGCCGGCCTGAGCCCTGTCCATCAGTGCTCGGCCCTGTCGCCAACACATGTCCTGATGGAGAACGGCGGCCTGAGCCTCAGTCGTAGTTTCCCCCCTTCCACTCCACCTTGTGTGCCTCATCACTCTTCTTCTCAAAAACCACAGAAGACCATCCTACGCAAGTCCACCACGACGACGGTTTGACATATAATGAATCCATAAAGTGACATTTTATACTCTCTCTATTTTTTTAGTTCATGTCATGAGCACTTTCTACTCCAGAGGAAATAAAAAAATGGATTACCTGAAGACTTAAAAAAACAAGACGGCAACAGAGGACGTCTGGCTCGTTTTCTGTAAATCTGAAGAGAATAAGCTGAATGGTGAGTGCTTTTGAGTATATCCACATAAGCCTTGAAGAGAATCCGTTTAACAAGTTACAGAAACATCCATTAATGGGTTCTAGCAATCTGTGGCAATGAGGGAGAGAAAAAGAGAGAGAGGGACAGCAATACAGAGGAAAAAGAGATATTAAGGATTGCGAATGCTGCCAAATTGGTGAATCCAAAGGCGTAAAACACAAATACGCACAACACCCTGTTCCGCTGGGCTGCCATTGTGGCTTTGCTTTGTTTAGCGGCCCTGTTGTATACAACAAATATTGGCCAGCGGGTAGTGGTAGTGGAGATTAATGCGCCGAATTCAGTTTGAAGGGAAAATAGTTGCTAAATCAAATAATGGCTTAATCAAATCATGCCTTAATCCTTTCACATGCCTCTCTGTTCCCATACACAGCTTTTCTCCCTTTTTAACAAATCATTCAGAATGAAGTTAGCTGGACCAGAAACTGTGAATTATATATAAAGTGTACAAAAAAGAAAGGGTGATACGATCCATGCACACATGCACAATACACTCTGGACAACGCTGACCTGAAATCAGACACTGCGGCCTTAAAACTTTTATAGGAGCTTATAAACAATCCAAATGGCTTGTGAAAATGGGATATTATTTACGAAGCTTGACTCTATGAAATCAAGGTGCCCCATCAATCAATAAGTCTAGCGAGGTGTCCCATTTGCCTCACATTTGATGAAGGTGCTTTGACATCTCAGGCAGGTATCCAAAGGAGTTCAGTATAGGGGAGTCCCTGGGCTTTGGCCATTTTTGTCAGCGTTCTTTTTTTAGTTAAGACAAAGCACATCAGTTTGGAGAGGACTACGTTCATCTTTTCATACAAATGATCTTACGTCTGTTCTTTTTCCAACAATTATTTAGGGTCTTGGTCATATCCTTTGTAGTGTAAATCAGTTTTATGACGTTGTCTTACTGAGATTTTGTCGTTGAGTCTTTAGTACGAATATTCAGTGAGAAACCATGTGCTGCAATCTCTGTGTAAATGTATTCGTTACTACTGCTACAATCTGATGATACTGGATGTTTAACAAGTCAAGGAGCATGAAGACACCCCGCCCCCATTTTAACACTTAAAAAAAGGCAAGAAGACGAGCGCATTCAAGTGCTGGGGGTTCGGCTAAGCGGGCGTACCCTGGAGGGCGATGAAAATAGCAGCCTCCACTAATTAGAGAAATTAAGCAAATACTGATTACAGAATTTCACTCTGGCTTTGCATCAACCCTCCAATATCAACTTGAAAATCAAGTTCATTCAATTCAGTAAAGGTTCAGAGGCGCTTTACAACCGCAGAGGCAGCTTTGGATTCTTTGGATACCTCACTTTCTTGGGAGAGATTGTTGTGTGAAGGTTTGATTTCTCTTTGATATTTTCAGTACAAAGAAAGGAATTTATCAGAACACATATGGTATTTGACTGAAAGACTGAGATTTGAGGTGCAATCTAGTTTGTTCAAGTTATAGAAGGGATTGCACATTATTGGAAAAAAGGTGTACCACATCACTTGAATAGCTCTGTTTAAAAAGATTGATTAGAATGAAATAAAAAGAATTCATCCGCTATGACTTTTAAAATAATTTGCAAAGCTTATGAATGTTTTACTTTGAAGAGTTTTTGAATTTGACCCACCTTTTCTTAATCTTTATCCAGTAACCCTTAAATTGAGTTAATGAATGTATGATCAGACATTCTTCTCTTGCAGATTAGTAATGGAAAATGAAAAATGGGCGAATTTTCCTTTTGTATCAAGCAGCAAAAAAGTTGTAGCATGACAGTGAGTGATTATTTGTTATAGTGAACACACCACAGCACAGCACATAGCGCACCACAACAAGATGTGAGTTCTGTGGTACCTGTACCATTCCAGGATTTGAACCAGCAACCATCCGATCACAGGGCAAACGCCCTAACTGTTACATCAACTGTGTTTTATCTGAAAGGTTCTTTCTGACACTCTCCATAAAGGTCCTCAATCATAAAGGATAACTTTCAACAACATAGAAAATATGATTCAAAATAGACTGCCTATTGTTATATGTATGTCACCAGATATGTCAAATTATATTTAATAATAGTTAATTTAATAATTATTATAATTATAAGGAAAAGATGTTATTTACTTAGACAATCTTTTACAGCATTTAGCTGAAGCTAAACAGTAGCTCCATGAAGCAATTTGGGTTTGAGGGTCTTGCTTAGTTCTAGCAAGTAGTTCTAGCAGTGGGATAGAGTTGGATTTAAACCTACGACCTCTTGGTGGTCCACTAGTTCCTTTGTGGTGTCCTCCCACTAGGCCACCATCACCCTCTTTACTGTACTCTTGTTGTACTGCTGCGTGTTTCTCTTAGATAAAAAAGATAAAAACCAAAGCTCAGATTATGCTAAACGCAGTTAAAGTACAAAGCGCTTTGTCAGTTTCATTTTTTATTTATACTTGCTCTCTGCCATCTGCAACAGCTTTATCCAGCCTGTGTTTGCTCAGTTCATCAATGACATTTACATCCTGAAGAAGGTTGTTTCTGACATTTTGGGCAAAAAACGCCAGTGTTGTAGTGCTGCCTTGACACACTTTACATTTATTAAAACAGCTGGTATCTGTGTGCTTCTCCTCAATGATTTATACAGTAACAGCAGGAGAGAAACTCCATTCAACAACCGACTGTAAAAAAGCCATTTGAAGTCGTTTCATGTAGACTGTTAAATGAATATGCAGATGAACACGTTTAAAAATGAAAATCTGGTATTCAGGCCTCATCACAAGCCTCTTTTGCCCCCATTCTGTGGAGATAAGCAAGTCAGTTTTGGCACTACTTGGTTAATGGTACAATAAAGATTTGGGTAGAGGGAGCCACTCTTACATCAGCGCTAAGAAACCACAGAAGCTTGTTCTAAAATTGTCAGAACAGTTTATTGTTCTTTAGGGAATACTGGGAGGTTGTCCCATAGAAACCCCGACTGTATTTAAAACACAAATTCTGCTGAAGGCTTATGTTGCTGTTCCTGGTTGGATCTCAAAGAGCGAATAAAATGAAAAACCTGAATGATATATGCAGAAAGGAAAAGTCTAAGAAAAGGAAAGATTAAGTCACCAGCATTTGGAAATTGTGCAAAAATACTAATAATTGTTTTTTTTTTAGAAAGCAACGCTCTCAGTTGTGATGCTTCCTGGGCTGCAATTATAACAACGATCTTCTCCTGTAAATTACATACCATTTGTATCAGATGGTGTCAAAAAGGTATTGCACGGCAAACAGGAGAAACATGAGATTATGTGTTGAAAATATAACTCTTTTGTCTACTTATCAGTAGACATTTAAAATAATTCATCCGCCTTTGATGAGAGAAGGCGAATGTCAGCACATGGAGAGTGGGATGGAATCAGAAACACTTATTCAACAGTACAGAGGTTGTAGCCAATGACATCATAACATGGCTGGCGTTTGCCCTTGGAGTGGGCACCTCTAATGCCAAACCAGAGACAGAGAGTACGCTTGCTGTGATGTTTTTCACTCTTACAGGATTATTTGTCCCATTTAACTGAGATTATATTTCTTTTTCTGATCTGTGTGTCTTTTTGTTTGTAAGTGTAATAATCAGCACTGATAAAAGTGTAGAGATAGTTAATCTATAACACTGTAATACATGTATATAAGCACATATGAAAACTGAAGAAAGAAAAATATAATATATATAAACAAACATATAAAGACAAAGCAATATAAAGTGATGTGTCAGTTTCTTTTTTGTTTGTACACGCTTTCTGCCATCTAAAACAGTCTTATACAGCCTGTGTTTGCTCAATCATGAATGCCATTTGTGCCATAAAGGACATTTCTGTCACTTTGACTTTTGCATTGTCAAAAAAAACAAAGCTTAGGTTCTTCTGTTTACATCATTTAACACTGGATGTAAAGTAAGTTATGTTGTGAATCTTCTTGAATATACTATATTGTGAAATATAAGTGCCGTTGGGGGGCCGATGGTAGTACTGTTTCTTTGAGAGTTTTGTTGTGCGCTCGTCCTGACAGTGAGGGAGTGTTAGACATCTAAGCTCCGGCATAATACACACTGACATTCCTGTTTAGAAATTGTTGAATCATCAAAAAATGGAACAGTTCCCCATCATTCCACATGCTGCAAAGACTAGGAAGGTGTAATGGTCTGCCTTTTTTCAAGATACATCAGCTATGAGTTGGATAAAGAGCTAGACAGACTTAAGCAATTAAAGACAGGAGACGATTAGTGAGACAGTATTGAAAGGGCCATAGTGGGAAATTTTGCAGGAACATTGAGGTCACCAGGGATCTTTTAGAACCTCAAGAGTCAGGACCTCAATTATATGTATCATGCAAAGAAAAAGTGAAGCTTAGTAGTTGTTGAAAGTTTATGAACTTGTGCGCTGTGTTGAAAAAATTCTGAGTATTCTGCTTCATGAATTAATCAGCCAGAAAGAAACCTTAGGTACAAACCTTCTATTCCTGCTTCCAGTTCACTTCTCAGTTGAATGGTTAGTGACATATTGGAAATGAAAGTTTAAAAAAATGTGAGAATGGAGTGTTTCTTGTTCCTCTTCAGTCTTGACAGCCCCATTCATATCTTTTTTCTCAGATTTCAGACGGTAGGAGCCGCTTTGAAAAAGACAGTAGGTCAAGGCCTCATTTGGTTCCTGAGAATGCAACTGCTAAGGACCTATAGGTGTTAAATAGCACTTAGAGGTGTTGCATAGACCCTCATGACACATTTATCTTAACGGTCTCTTATACGGCTGCCCCATTAAACTGAAATGTTGGATGAGAGTAGAGTAAATGTAGTGCCCGTCACTGACTTTCACAGTGATATTGAGTTAGTTTGCGTCACGTTGCCATTTACATCCGCTTGGTTATTGAGAGGGCCATGTACAAATGTGAATTTGTGTGGTCTGTTTTGGGGAAATACACTTTGGAGCGATATTTAAAAGCAAACAGGGGATTTTGAAGTTAAATCTATAGAAACAGAAGTAGCCACATTGAAATAAATGTAACAACTAAATATAATAAAAATGAACTGTTAAATAATATAATATATAAATGAATATACATAAATTCTCTGAATGATGCCGTTCTCTTTTATCTTCGCTTCAACATTTTAAAAAATTGCAGCAGAGTCCAATTTAGTCGCTAAAGAGATGAAGTGTGTGATTGTTTGTCATTGTGAACACACCACAGCACACAGTGCACCACAACAAAATGTGACTTCTGAATTTGACCATCCATGAAGGAACAGTGGAGAGCTGACGTGCAGCACCTGGGGAGCATTGCTTGTTGATGGTACCTTGCTCATAAGTGCCTCAGTGGTACCTTTAACCCTTCCGGGACTTGAAACAGCGACCTTCCAATCATGGGGCAAACTCCTTAACCGTTATGCTTCCAGGACCGGTTACCAAGGAAAGTTACCACTGAGGTACTCATGAGCAAGGTACCGTCCCCAAGCACTGCTCCCTGGGCGGTGCCCTTGTTAGCTTGCCCACTGCTCCTTCACGGATGGGTCACTCTTACTCTTACTCTTGAGTACCTCAGTGCTTCGTTTACTGGTACGTGATCGCATGGCAACCACAAGCAAGACAAAAGGAAGGCTAAATTACCATTAGTAGGGGAGATATTGTTTTTAATATTGTTTGTCCCTGTAGTTGCATTAAATACATGAGAAAATGTGTTGGCTGGAATCTTGGCTTATTCTACCTTGATTGATAGCTGGTTGAGATCATATTTGATTATTTTATTTTCTAAATTATTTTAAACATCTTTCTTTATGCAGTACATGCCGTAAACACAATAGATAACATTTGATTATGTATTATTAAATATTATTATCTCCAATGGAAAATGAATTGTTTTAACAAATCAACTAATTGGTAGAATAGCCAATTGCGTTCAAAGCTTTAACCCTGTCCTGCATGAATTTTAATTGAAAAAACAACGCTGGCTTCACATCTCATCCAACTAGAGGATTTTGAATTTAATCTGTCCACTCAAGGAGAAACCATGCATGAAATGCTTAATGATGATATGTGAAAGCAGTATGGTACAATCAGGCATCAGCCGTGATAAAGGTTACAAAGATCAAAGACCTCAGCTGTTCTTCCAGAGGTAAATGGAGGAACAACTGCAGCTCTTCTCCCACACAGCTGTATAGGTCTGTTAGGGGAAAAGGGATTTGGTCAGATAGAAAATATTGCTCAAGACTTTATGGCAAATCAGCGGCGTAACGCTGTAAGAAATTATAGACGCCTGGGAGCATCCCAGGGTTTTAATTCTGAAAGAGAAACTTGAGCTTTAGCTGTGAGGTTTGGGACCTGGGTGGAGCAGCTCGAGAATTTCACCACTAACCATTTGTAGGACGATTTGTCACAAGTGTTCGAAGACAAACGAAGGGACATGATTTCACAGTTTCATTGTGATAGCTCGAATTAAATGTCACGGTGCCTGAGTGGTATCGCTCTCATCTCACTGAAATAACAGATTTAATCTTTCTGTGCTCCTAGATGCCTCCTCAGAGATGCCAACCTTCTTTTTTTTAATGCACTTTCCCCAGTGTGGGAGGAAAAAAATCAATGTCCTTCACCACTCCCGTCCCACACACCACCGGCTTATTTTTACTCAGGAATCCCACTGTACGTTAGATAAAAATATAAGCAAAAAGATCCTACTGATGTCAACTGATGTGAATACTGATTGCATAGAAGCTAAAATTATTTTGTCATTTTGTCTGAGGTAAATGCTCGCTTATTTCCGCATCCTTTAAAGGTTTATTATTTCATCGTATTTCTGTGATAATCATAATTGTTTATTTATACATAATTAGAGCATACAAAAGAAAAAAATATAGCAATTATGCAGGTGAATAATGTAACAACGATCCAAATGTATACCAAGAATGTTAGATGTGTGTTAGTTACAAAGCTAACAAATGTGATGGAAACAATAATTGTTAGAGTGCACAAAAGAAAGACCAGAGCATTGTGAATATGCGGTTATACACATGACAAATACAAATGCATATGTTAGACATTTGTTAGCTACAAAACTAACTAGCTGCTAGCAATGTTGCTTAACATTTCTAGCTACTGAAACTGCTAGCTTATATTTAGCAAAAACAGACAAACATGACTGGTTAATGGAAATATAAAAGCTGCATCCTAGATATCTAACTGCACTAGCGTAACTGTGCTAGTTCATTTTGTTTTATTTTTAGTCAGACAGATGAAAGTGAATATGAATGTAATGAGGCACCGTGTCATGAGTAATACAGTGGAGAACATTAGTATGAGGTATGGGACGTGACCTTCTTCTTGTAAATCTGTTCAAAAAGCATGCGAAACAACAAATGTGATTTTTCAAAACTGTTTTGTAAATTGTGCCCTAAAAATGTCACAGCAGTCAAAATGATGCTATTAAGCAAGAGAGTAACACATTCCTATTAATGTCATGTCAAAGCAGTGTAATTATACTACTCTTACTACTCTGTATTAATTTATACTGTATTACTATGTAGTAAAATAAAATGCAGCTCGGGATGCTGCCTTTGTCTCGTAAATCTATTAGATCTGTGTTCAGAAAGCCTTTTCCGATAATTCAAAATTTTGCAGTTCTAGTAAAAGGACAACAAGCAAATAGATCATATTAAGCAAGAGAGTAAAGCAATCAAATTAATGTCAAGTTACATACACTTTATGTTTCACAGCGTAAATTATACTCATTCTACTCAGTATAAATCTAGTTTGGGCGCTCCCCTCATCTGTTAGATCTATGTTCAAAACAAATGTGAATCATCAATGGTAATTTTTCAGAAAAAGATTATATTAATATAAAGTTAAGTGATTGTGTAGTACTTCTCAGTACAAAATTATGCTATATACCACTACTTAGTAAAGTAATATGTGGTTTGGAGCGCGTCTCCTGTCAGAAAGCCAGAAAAATGTGTTTGAATTCTACTAATATAAGTCATAGTGTGTATAAGGTATAGACATCATGTCTTTGTAGACTTCATTTCGGTTTTATTATTTAATGTTAATCGTATTTTCTTTATTTGCCGTGTTCTGCCCCATTTTTGCCTTAGTCCTGCTCCTCATGCTAATGCGGTTCTTGTGTTTCCCCTGCAGGTCCCTTTGTACGAGAGCAGAGGCATCATTCACCGCCAGCCCTCCCATCATCTTGTGACGCTCGGCGAGGGCTCGCGGAGCTGACAGAAAGCCCTCGGAACCGCTACCAAATAACTTACAGCCAAAGGGCCCAAAGGCTCCATCGTAGATGAGGGGAAAAACCGGATGACAAAAGTAGAAATCTTGCCCGAAAGAGCCTGCAACCAAGACTATCCAGCTGAGTCATCTACAATTAGGGGTTATGTTTAATCATCCTGCTCACAGTGGATGAAAATGTTTTTCCTTTGCATTGATGCGATTTTATCAGAAGGGGAAAAAAGCAAAAAAAATCTGAAATTGCAGAGAAGAGGGGAGAAAAATCAATCCTTGGCTATCCTTGGAGCATTTTGCTATTCACCCCATATCTTTGTGATTGACAGCATTCCATTTGGTTTCTGTAGCCAAAATGATAATGAGAATTTGCAGTCGATTAAGTCACTTCCACATGAAAAAAGTGGCATTTTTGTTTCTGCTAAAAGTGTAATCGGATCCACTTTTAACTTGCTGACTACACAGGAATATTTAGCTGTTATAATTATTGTTATTCAAAGGTATTTAACTGACAATGGATGGTTTCATTCAAATAATAGCTTTCTACAATGTGATTCACCTCCGAAGGATATGGATTACGGATTATGAGACTAAATTGAAATTTACACGTCCAAACACAGTATATGTTTTTTAAAGAGGATTTTGAAATATAAAAGCCTATTTTTGATATTTCTCTAGATGATTTTAAAGATTGCTTTCCATTTTGCCGGACAGTGATCTCTGCAGGGCGTATATTTGCATAATTTATTTATGTATCTTTAAAACATATAGAAAAAAGTCTGGGAATTTTATTATAAGAGGCGGGGTTATGTGTGGTTACGTTTCTAAAAACCAAATAAGTTGTTGTATGTCCACTCCCTCACAGAACTGTAGAAAGGCCTTTTGAGTGTTACACACTTATAGTTGGGATATAATTGCAGCTAAAACATTCTAAGACACATTTCCACATGATGCCTCACACAAAACTTCCATTTTCTAGCATGTAATCTTAAAAAGCCATTAGGCCAGTGGTGTATAGTACTTGAGTAACAGTACTTGGTTGCTATACTTGTGTATTATCTTAAGTATAACTGAGTATAATTAATATCAGTAACTTTCAGTGTCAGCTTGACTGCAATTATAATGAAAGTAATATGCTCTTTTCACCTGATACAAGTACCACAAAATATTTTCACAAAATATCTTTTGATATTTTCACCTGCAATTTACAGATCACAAACCAATATTGACTCCATGCCTCAGTCTGTCAGTAGTGACTGGTGCCACAGTCTGTTCTAAACATGTTTGGAATTAAAGGAATTTGATAATTGGTATCACATTTTGAAAACATGCAAATTAAAGCACTTTAACCATACAACTTTTCTTGTAAGGACTAACCTCTGTCAGTACAAGAAAAACAAATGCTTAAGTACTGATAATATCAGATACTTTAGTACTTTTACTCAAGTAATATTCTAATGATTGGCTAATTTTTAAGATGTTTTCTCTTAACAAGTCTTTACATGAGTGTGAATTTTAGCTACTTTATACACCACTGCATTAACATTTATAAACCACATGGCTACTCTTCTATATCACTTAACTATATGTGAAGTCCAGTGAATACCAATTTGATCAGCAGGCTTTAATCTAAAATCTGTGAAAAAATCTGGATGAAGTGGGCTGTCACATACTCAACATGTCTTTATTTTGTGCCCTGTACTAACCCTCCTCTGAGCCAAAAGCTAATTTTAAAGAACAGCTAGACAACCATGATAGTACCGAAAACATCTGTGGGCTTTTGAGATGTTGCCAATCATAGCACTTTGCACTGTAAATGGTTGTCTTTATACTTCGGGAGAAGAATCCACTCTAATTTGTGAAATACAGAGTGATTTCAAACAGATTTGCTCTCTTTTCTGTGCATGTGTTTTCCTTTATAACCACTTACTGTTATAGGCATTGTGTTACTGGACAATACATTTCTGTTAAAGAAATTACGTTCTTCAGCTTGGCCGCTTGCTACTCTTAATAAATGCAGGAGTTGAGTAGTGCAGTGGATCAGAACATTCTGTCCTGTCCGCCAGTTGGGCACACAACGGTGCCTGATATTTTTAAACTGTTATAATAAGAGAACAGGTAGAAAACAAAAATCTGCACGTCACAGGTACATGTGTTTCTTTTCATTAGAGAAGATATATTATCAGAGGAATTGAAAGTCTCATGAAAGCAAATGTGTAAGAATTCTGAGGTTGACTTATTAAAAGATTCATAAACACACATAAAGGTCACTGCAGTACTCCAACCCTTCTTAAACACAGACACGTACAAACACAGAGTAATGTCTTGCTATCTTGAGAGTTACTTCATTTTAGTCGATATAAGTAAAATTTACACATTTGCCAATAATTTGTGGGATAGTCATCTTGTAAACACACCTACACATGACCTTAACCTCTGTAACCAAGTAATGAGTCTACTGAGTCAAAAAAAAGCATGATTTTTTCATTCTTATCAAATACCTAAAAACTTAATATCAGACTTGCACACAAACACGCACACAGGGTCAGATTTTGCTTTCATTGGGAGGTCCTTTCACTGGCACAAATCTGTTTCGTATCTAAATTATATATAATAATACATTCACCTAACCATGACCTTAGTAGCCAAAAAAAATCTATTGACTCAGATAAAAGCTCGAACTTTTATATAAAAACATTTTTATCTATAAGATTTGTCCTCGAACGCAACAAGCCTCACAAAGCTGTAAAATTCTATCAAATCTCAGATTATGCTATCATTTTGAAAGAAACTGGGTCCTGACACATACTGCATACCCACAGATTCTGAAATACACACACTCACTGTCTTTGTAAAGTCATTTAATTGGTGCCCTTATGTACTATTTCTAAATAATACTAACCTATCCCTAACCCTAACCCCAAACTCAGTAACCGAAAGACATGTTGGATTCAAATAAAAGCTGGAACGTTTGCATAAATGCATTTTTCTCTGTGAGGGCTAATTCTCACAAAGCAGTATAAATTTGACACAAAGCAGTATAAATGTATTTTCAGAAGACAATCAGTTCTTCACAAATACCTACAAGCTTGATCACATGAACACACACGGAGTGGGAGACATAGTTTGAGAGCTCACTTGTGGCATCACCTATTTTGACTATTCTTCTCCCCGTATCAGTCATGCAGCATGTGTAACTCCCCCAGCAATCATGGTGTTACTCTTCTCATGAAGTCACTCGGAGTGTAACGTGAAGCTGGCGGTCGAGCAACAGGGGTTCTTTTATGTTGGGTTGTATCTGGCTGAGAGACACATACACTCAGCGTGTTCTACAAATAGGAGTCAATCAGTGAGCTCGCAAGTTTTGCTCAAGTGTGTGGAACTTAAAGTCTACATAGATATGCCAGCGCACCACATGATTTCTCAGGCTTGTCTGCTAATGACTGCAGTGGCCCCATTCTGCTGGAACACACATGTAGAATCCCCCCCGGGGCAAAAGCACAGAACCTCTCTTGTTGAATCTTCTTGAATGCATCACTTACACTAAGAAACACAAAATCCAAAACCTTGTTCTGTTCTTAAGCTTATAATGTCAAGTAAAATTAAGAAATTGCCCTCACTTGCACTAACAAGTAATATCAATTTAATGCAATATTAAATTCGTTTTAAATGTAGAGGTGAGCGTAAATATCAGTTTAAGCAAATGGCTGACCAGCATTAAGAGTTTCATCACTTGGCGTCAGAAATTAAGGTATAATTAAGTAAGTGTTTCTTATTTAAATTAAAGGATTGCTATGAATTAAGGCCAACATAATATGTTAAGCTTCCTGGACACATTATTGCTCCATCAGAAACCATTTTGCAAGTGTATTTTATCGTTTGAGCCTGTTCGAGTAACAATACGACATTTTCTTAGCGGCGGATGATAGTGCTACTCCCCCTTGTGGATGGTCAAGATATTGCAGGGAAAATCCATGTTGCAGTACTGCAATAATGTTAAGCTTCCTTCTTCTGGAATAAGCTGCCACTTTTGGAGCGAAGTTAAACTGACCCAAATTTGTCTCTCAGTTCATGATTTGAACAGTCTTACTATATAATAAGGTGCATTCTGCAAATATGACCATAGTTTGATATGAGTCAGCTGTCTGTTGATTTTGCAAGAAATCTGCTGTTAAAAATATTCCCCTGTCAGGTTGTCAAGTAGCAATTGATAAGGCTACCCAGATAGCAAGCACAGTTGGCCAATTCTGGCCAATCCTGCCAATTTGGTTGACCTCTGACATTGGCAAAGAATATTAGGGCCTTAGCCAAACTGATCAAAGCCTCTGATTTTGCCTTACATTCAGCATTCTTTATGTGGACCTGTTTTTCTCTACAGGATTTCTGCCAAAGAAGTTCAGATTTCAGATCAAAACAAGTTTTCTTTTGGCAAAAGGTTTTGAACCAAAGCTGGTGTTTTGGTACTATTACATGCAGTACTTGTCTGTGGGGCAGAACAGGACAGAAAGAAAACGACTTACTAGTGTGTGATAATATTATGATCCATTTCTGACCTGGTTTAAGGTTCTTGACCCTGGTTAATCAAGAACTGTCATTCCAAACCAAATCCGGGACAGGAGAAACTTGTGAGGTAGGGCAGGACTCGAATAAGAAAAAAAAATGTTTTCTGGGATTCAGTATAGTCTGTATATGGGCTTGTTTGTGAGAGGTACGCCAGGCTAAGCTCGTTTCATGTGCTCCGCCCATTGTGTAGTGATAACAATTGCTCGTTTGTGCAGAGCTGGAGGCGTGTGCTGAGTGCCACGTAGCTACACACATACACTGTAAAAGAAACCAGCTGAAAGACTGCTGTCAAACTGTCAGAAACTGTGAGAAGTTTAGAAATATGGAACGTTTCCATTTAATAGGTGTTTATCCCTTATGTAAAGTTCCTGTTCCATATGTGAAGCTCTCATTATGGTTTCTCTTTGTACATCTGAGATTGTTGCAGCACCATCATCGTGTGTGTGCACAAGCCGCATTGCCGGACAAGCAATTTGAAGTTACAGTGTTACATACTGCAATGTTTTGCTCCTTTGAAAAAAGGAAAATTTACCCAGTTCTTATGATTAATCTACGAGAAAAGTCTTGTACAACATAATTTACATAGATTTAAAGGTTTTTGGAGAAAGATAAAGGAAATTTTATAAGGTTCTCCACACATAAAATTCTAGAATGATGAGTTTCAGAATACATACGTATATACAAGTCACTTACTAAAAGTCATTGAATATATCATAAGAAAAATATTGCAATGTTTTTACCATTATCATGCAACTGTAATTCCGAGCCATAAGCACCTTCTGCGTCCCTGCCCAGACAGACAATAGAGATCATCTCACCTCACCCTAAAATACAAGTTTATCTAAGTTCCAAATGCTCATCAAACTTAAATAATTAATGGCTCCAAAAGCAGTTTCTTGCACCTCGACAACAGTATAGGGCAAGTCCCCCTTGTATTTTTTATAGCCAGTAATAATAGATGGAATGATCTAATGGCGTCTTAGTTTCCACGTATTTTATATGTCCTGTGGGGGTTCCTACCAGTCTGTGTTCCCTGTTGAGAGCCGCCTCATTATTATGGAGATAAAAGTGCCGAGGCCAACATCACACACCTGCAACTAATTGCCACGTGACATCCATGCCTTTATATTTAGTTGGAAATACCTTTGGTGCAGTAAAGTCCTCTAACTTTGATCTTTATACAGCGTATAAAAAGTGTCTTGTTCAGTAGGTTCTCTCCTCCTACGTGGAGAGCTGCTGAATTGTTTGACCGCATTGGCATATGGCATGCAAAATAACGGTGGCATCCATGTCTGTTGCAAAGAAAGGGATTTTTATATTTTATATGCATGCATATGACTCTAAAATATGTAGAATGTATGCATATGATGCATACATTTGCATTGATTTATGCATTCATATGCACATTATTGAATTCTTTCAAACCTTCAGTGTATATACACATTCAAGTGTAATATGCATGAAGATGCTAAATTTGGTCACATCACAAAATCCAGAAAGCTGTGAGAAATGCTACACTGCACTTCAAGGTACAAGACAGTTTAATGACAGGTTTACTCTGTAAAATGGCAGAGGGGGAAAAGAGAAAGTGCACATTTGCAAGAGCATACTGGTGGCTTATAGAAATGCTCTGCAAAACAAAAACTCTCAAATATATCCAGGAACGACAGAAAGGAAACCTGGAGACAGGGACATTTTGTTGACTTTGCATGCACAATGGCTTCATTGTGACACTGTCCTCTATTTTGACAGGCATAAATAATTAAAATGACCTAAAGGTAATAAATCTCATCAGCTCTATGCATGATAAACACTATCATTTTCTTTGGTTTCAATTATGTTATCTGTATCAGTATTTGTTGCAAACAACATGCCCAGTTTGTCATTGTTAAAGGACATGCCAAAGACAGAGGGAGACTTTCCATTATGTAGGGCCATTATTTTCAAAAGAAAAGGTCAAAAGACCTAAAGACTGTGTGAAAACAGAAAATAAACTGCTTAAATTATAAGATATTTTCTTATAATTTACACATTTATTGTAACTAATATAAAGTAATTACATCATTATTAAAAAATAACCATCCTGTTCTTCCCATTTCTTAGCTGCACTGTAAAAAGAAAATCCCCAGTAGTGCCTAGTTTATGGAGACCACTTATTCAATTTAAAAGAGGGGAGGTCATCCTGTCAGAGTGCAAGGTTTCATATAACTCCACTTTTAGACCTTCAAAGTGTCTTAACCCAGGACCTGGACTGTCAGGAACAAGGGAGGAAAGAGATCACAAACTACACCAATCTATAGACTCAAAAATATTTACATTGTTTAATATGTACAATAACAATTATATTGGTCATTTCTAACCAGTATGACCGTTCCTGAGTACAGTGACACAACAACTTGCCATAAATGCTTGAAATGGGAAAATACACCACTAAGACATGATTAAGAATTAAAAAAGAATAAATAGATAGTACAAAGAGTATTTGATGAGGTGCATTTATGCAGCTAACATCTTGCACTAATAGATGTGTGTAATATAATAGCAATGTCCATTGCTGCCAGGACAGAAGAAAACCAGCCAAGTCATGAAGACCAACAAACCTTTAGAGTCTATGATACACACAAGTCTATTATACCTCCAAACTGTATTTTTGCATTAAACCCCCCCAGAACTATGCAGGTGCTTGTAACTGGCATAATTATATAGTCTTTATAATCATAACTTTACAGTCATATAATGGATACGGCATTAACAGAAATCATATATCTTTTATTTGTCAGGATTTCTTGCAGTATAGGATAATTCAAATATTATATATTTTTAATTCAAGTAGATAAACATCCAGCTGTGTGTATGTGTCTCTGTTTATCTGCCTCTCTGTCTGTCTATCCAAACTGAGAAACATAGACGTATTGATTTCCAAAATCGCAAAACTTTCTCCTGATCTTGAAAGATGAGCCCAGATCCTGAAAGATGTGCCGCTCTTCACGTCCTCAGCTTGTTAAGACAAAGGCCATGTGTCACTTGTATAACCTTGAAACCGATCCAGAAACTTTAAAAATCTCCCTCCTCCCTGCCACACATACAAGGCGCTTCTCACATGCTATGCGACTTCCAAAAAGACACAACTTTTTGGGCATCCAGGCTCTTTAACCCAATATTAACCATTCTTTTTAACGAGGAATTTTTATGTAGATGAAAATGAGAGATTTTTTTCTCAGAGTGTCCTTGTTTGTATTCTTGTTCATATTGGGTTGCGTTTTGCACACCGGTTACTGTCAGATGCGGGAGCCGGCAGCAGCGCGCGCGCAGCGGCCAGGTGGAGGTTTGCGCTCCCGCATCCAGTGGACCAACAACGGCCGCGTCTTTAATCTGCTCAGCCAGGGCTCGGAATATCTTCCACCGGGCCGGAGACGGAACGCGAGACCGAACAGCCCGGTGGTCGTGATTGGAGACGGTAATGAAACCGCTCCCGTGCGCCCCGGAGCGCATGTGGCGTCTCCAAATTACGCACCGACTCCGGGGTCCGAGGTTCGGCAGGCGCGCCGGAACCAGACCGAACCGAACCCGAGACGGGAACGCCCGGATACTGATATGATGGCCGCCGATGACCCATACGACCCTTATAAATCATACAGGAATGGCGGTTATAACCCATATCACAACTATTTCGACTCTTATTACACGCCTCGCTACCGAACCAGGCAGAGACCCGGTTATGGAACGAGGTTTTTCCAAAATGGTAAGATAATTTTTAATATAAATTTGCATTATTTTATATTTAATACGAAATTATATTTTTCATTATGCTTACATCACAGTGTTGTAAATGGTAACAAATTATTATGGCTTCACATGCTTACATAAGGTATTACCTATGAGTACAAACAAGTTCTCATAGAAATATTAAGGAATATTAAAAACAATTGGGAACACAAGGAAACCAATATAACATTTGAGGGAACATAATCAATATAACAATACAATATCACTCATATCACTAACGACTGTCAACAGGTCTTCCAGATCTGGTTGCAGACGCGTATTATGTGCAAACCACCACTTACGTGCAGAGGGTTCCAATGTACAACCTCAGATGTGCTGCTGAGGAGAACTGCTTGGCCAGGTTGGTCTTTTGGAATCATTGTTCATTATGCTTTACTATATGCAACTGCTTTAAAAAGTTTACATATTATGTTATACATATATACTATCATATATTACACTAATAATCAATTATTTTTCACACAGCTCCGCTGCGCATGCGCATGATTACGACACGCGGGTGCTGCTCAGGTTTCCACAGCGCGTAAAGAATCAGGGAACAGGTGATTTTCTCCCTAGCAGGCCGCGCTACGCTTGGGAGTGGCACAGCTGCCATCAGTAAGTAACTTTAACCGTACGATTACAGTCGTACTGGAGTTTAGAGGTTGGAATGGAACGGTGACCGATTTTTCAGAAAATCACGGTTAAAATACAGTATTACAGTATTACTGTTTAACTCATCAATGTGCCTTGGAAGAAATATATTTAGTTACAGACCAAGAGGTTGCTCCAGGGACGCTGTGCCAGTAATAGGAAAATACTCCCCGGATCTGATAAACGCCAAAAATGTATATCAAATGTGGTTTAGTTCCGCACTCAGTGATAATCAAGTGTATCATAATTAATGCATGAAAGGGTTAAAAATACCACTATCAATTAAAACAGTCTTATGACCTCAGCTAGGTGCAACGCGGATTTATTTTGTGATAATCAAAAAAATAATAAAGTGCAGTTAACTCCCTTTGCCACATAGTGGCTCCTTTAAATTGACCACAAATGTAAGCTGGTTTTATTTGGTGATAAAAAATATTAGATATGTTTTTTCTTGTTTATGCAAAATGCTTTATGTCTGTGCTATTCATTTTAATTTCAATAACATATTTTTAGATTGCTAGATTCAAGGTTAAAGATTCTTTATTTGTCTCAAAAGTGGTGTAATAACATATAAAATAGTCACGTCCCTTAGCCTATGCGGGCAATTTTGAAGTTAAGCAAATAGAATAAATGACAGAAAAATGTTGACCCAAAGTACTATAACAATACATTAAATATATTTTACCCAAAATAAACATAAAAATATCATATAAATATTTCTGCGAAGCACAAACTGACAACTGTAATAACAGTACTGTCTACATTACGTCTTCATAACGTTTCACCGTTATGAAACGTTTATTACTTTTTATTGCATGACTAATTGTGATGAAATCACAACCCCTAATTCCTGCTTTGTCCACCAGATGTCAGATGCGTTCGTTAAGATAATAAGGGGTTTTCGTTGTTAATTTCTACAGTAGGATTAAGTGCTGATGTGAAGGCTTTGGTTCTTTCAATAAGCATTCACATTTTAATCAATTCTTTTGATCTAGTTCAATGATTAAAAAAATAATTAAACTTATATTTACATATAAGTGAATTCAACACACTTATACAATAGAAATCAAAACCGTGTTTCTTATGCATTAACTGAAAAGGAAACAATGTAAGATGGAATTAAAGAAACTGAAACTGTGAAACCATTTTGAAAGCATTCAAGTTCATATCTATTAATAAATTGGTTTGGAACATGGAACAGGTGCAGCATCATTCAAGAGCCTTTAAAACCAAATGATCTAAATCTGGGTCTTCCTGGGTCAGCCTTTTTGCATAAATCATGGTAATATCCATAAACTATTCCACTTTTGGCCCTTCAAACATGGCTCTGTACAACAATCTACATGGAGATACATGACTGCATTTGCTTGAGAGAAAAATCAATAGACTCCCACACAAGAACTTGCAGGACCTTTGTGCATCAGTGCTTTTGAGAACATCTGATTCTTTCTGCACAGGCACTACCACAGCATGGCCGAGTTCTGCCATTACGATCTCCTCGATGCGACCACCCAGAGTCGAGTAGCTGAAGGTCACAAAGCCAGCTTCTGCCTGGAAGACACCTCCTGTGATCCTGGCTACTACAGACGCTACGCCTGTACTTCTCACACTCAGGTGTGTTATTTACCCCAGATCCTCTTTGATCTCATGATCTGCTGAAATTGTAGCTCTGTAACAATGGCAGCCTATGTGGTGAGTGCTTGAACTTGCAATTTTTTCACATAAACATGAATTTAAAATGGAGGCACTCTCTGAGGTCACAAATGGGAGAAAGTTTCAGCTGAGATGCTCCATTGTTGTAGGGCCATTTTAAGGGCTTGAAGCCAAACCGTTTTTTTTGTGTACATTTGGGGATTATACATATATATACATATATATATATATATATATATATATATATATATATATAAATAATATTTTTGATTTGCCAGGGACTGAGCCCTGGGTGTTATGACACTTACAATGCTGACATCGACTGCCAGTGGATTGACATTACAGATGTCAAACCTGGAAAGTACATCCTTAAGGTTAGATATGACACATTTAATATCTGTTATTTAAAACTGCTTCAACTGTAAAAATCTACTGGTTTGAATCTCATGAAATTTCATGTGACTGTGTTTCAGATAACTGTGAATCCAGGTTTCCAGGTTCCAGAGTCGGACTTCAGCAACAATGTTGTACGGTGTGACGTTCAGTACACGGGAAATTCTGCCCACACATCAGGGTGCAGTGTGTCTCAGTGAGTACTTACACAACACAGAAGTTGTCATTTGTATTTTACAGCTGAAATGTCAGCTCTGAAAGGGCTAACAATAAACTGACCTTTTACAACCTTCTTACAAATATCTTAGGAAAAACAGAAAGTGAAAGTTATACACTGTAGTGCCCTCTCGTGGGCCCTACTGGAAGTACAACACACTTACAAACGACTCCTCAGAATCATGTTGAATATTTAGCTATTTACCTACATAATTTAGGTAATTTGCAAAGCATTAAACTTGCCATATTATTATTATCCTCCTTCAGATACTGAGCGTGAAGTACTATCACCAAACGCAAAACTTCATTTATCCAGAAACCTCATTGCCCTGTGACAAGCTTTGGTGGTGTCAAAGAAAATCAGAAGCCAAGGGGAGAAATTATGTGTATCATCTCTGCCATTTTTAGCCAGTCCAGCCCCGTCAACATTCATGCATCAAGACTGCATTTAGCAAGCAAGGAAACTTGTCAAGTTAACATAACAGTAGAGCTTTGACAACGGTTATAACAGTACAAACCAATTACAGCAGTTTTGATAGTACTTTTATTTTTTTTGCTGCATGAATAAAAACCCTTAAATACTCTGCTGTTAATGTTATTTAATGTTATTAGGTCTAGCATAATTAAAACACGAAGAGTTAGTGTTAGTGCCCAGTTTATCACAGCAACTTGCCTTTTTGCTCCAAAATGTAATCCTGGGAGAATTTTCTCTTTCCTCAATAATAACTAAATATGCTTTGAGATTGTGTGAGTGATTTTGGCTATACACAAGTGAACTATAAACAGCTTGTAAATGCTATGTTGAAATGTCCAAATGAAAAGCTCAACCTCTTAAACTCTGTGGGTTCAAGAGAAGCTTCTTTTCTCTGCTGAATCATCTGCAAAAATGTATTTTTTTCAGGTCTGGGAAGGGTTTGAAAAACATGTTGTGCCTAGAACCAGCTTAATAAACTTTGCTATTAAAGCATTATTACAAAAGTTTTATTTGTTTATTGAAAGTAGCTCAGGTTAAAAAGTCTTTTTACAGGACTTGCGGTTTAAGAGGTTGGGGATGTTTTTCTGTACATTAACTATCATGTATGCTAAGGCTTTGTATTTCTAACATGGTGCTATATACATTGAAAATCCTGGTGGTATGGGTGGCTAATATTACTTGAATAAAGGATATTGAAGTTCTCTGTTTCAGCCCTGTGAATTTTTCAAATTAATTATTTAATAAATGTAATATTTGTTTTGAACAAGATGTGATTTATGTGGTTTGGAGAAGACATTTGTCATATATTTATATGACATCTGATCATACACTACCAGTCAAAAGTTTGGACACACCTTCCCATTCAATGTTTTATTCTTTATTATCATGATTATTTACATTGTAGATTCTCACTGAAGGCACTATGAATGAACACATATGGAATTATGTAGTTAACAAAAAGTGTGAGATAACCCAAAACAGGTTTATATCTTACGATTCTTGAAAATAACCACCCTTTGCTTTGATCACTGCTTTGCACACTCTTAGCATTCTCTCGATGAGCTTCATGAGGTAGTCACCTGAAATGGTTTTCCAACAGTCTTGAAGGAGTTCCCAGAGATGCTGAGCACTTGTTGGCCCTTTTGCCTTCACTCTGCGGTCCGTCTCATCCCAAACCATCTCGATTGGGTTTGGTCAGGTGACTGTGGAGGCCAGGCCATCTGGCGCAGCACTCCATCACTCTCCTTCTTGGTCAAATAGCCCTTACACAGTTCATTCATAGTTTTGATGCCTTCAGTGAGAATCTACAATGTAAATAGTAATGAAAATAAGGAAAAAACATTGAATGGGAAGGTGTGTCCAAACTTTTGACTGGTAGTGTAAATGACATTAACAGAAAACATTAGATTGCAGACTTCAACTAAACAGTGTGCACTTTAATATTATGGGTGTTTCCTTTAACTGCCATTGTGATGGAGTATACAGACTACAAGATAGAAGGCGACTGAAAAAATCCACAAAAGTGCAGTATAGTAAAAATTATGGTAAGTTTGGGCATGTTTTAGTCAGAAAAAAACCTAAATACAAATCTAGTTCCCATTGCTGTCAAGTTGCATGTTCTGTCTTATGAATGAATACACACATATATGTGGTCATTTACAAGTAAATATATAATTGCATTTATTTAAAGAATTACAGACGTTTTTATTAGCAAAATAAACACGAATAAAAGAAAATCAATTTGAAGGAGTCGCGGTCACAGTAGAAGCTAACGACTGCTCCTTTACACTGGCAAAAGACGTCTTTTCCACTCGGTGTTTTCAATACATTCGGCCATTAAATCCAAACGTCACATGTTGAAGTGATTATCTTTGACAGTTGCATTGTAGCAGAATTTTATATAATAATAACAACTCAATAATTAGACCATACTATAATATAACTTTACAGTGCAAACGACGTGCGGCCCACTAACGGAGCCGATAGTGTACATCCTTTTGGAATAGGCAGGAATAACGGTGCGCCTCCTTCTCGTGAGTGATTTCTACAAAATCGCTTCTTACACCCTAGGTAGTGCACATCATATCAAATAGCTCGATGTACGAGTAGCTGTTCTAGCCTGTATACAGTGCACTACGTAGAAACTAGAGCAACGTTTGGAACGTGTTTCTTGTCAAATTCTTGTGCGCTTGCGAAGTCTTTCAAAAGGAACAGCTGGAGAAGCGAGCGAGGTCAAAACGCATCTTGTCTACAAGGTACAGCAAACGTCTTTATTCTCTCCTTTTAATTTTTTTTTATTTTCACGAGAACCTAGGTTAAAAGCGGAGTGAACCATATGATGGAGGTTTTAATAGCCACCGCACGTTTAACGGGCCATTCAGCTAGGCTAAGCTAAGCTAGCTTATCATTTACACAAACAATAGGCAAAGCCTCATACGAGACAGCCAGATGTTTTTTTCATTGTGCTGCTATTTGCTACTAAAGCGAACTCGGAGCTGCTAATAAACACATCTGTACAGAGACGCGAGCGGTGTTACGGAGGCATTGGAGCCCATTTGTTGAGTCCTTTTACCGAATAAATTAGCCAAAGCCAATTTGCTCTCTGGATGGCTGCGTTGGTGATGACTAGCTAGCTGCTTTTCAGGCTGCCAGCGTCAGACAGTGTGATAAAACCGATAATACATGTAAGACGCTTCATTTTTCCCCCACTGTGATAACCTTGAGATGGATAAAAATGGCTCAGAAGTTTATGAGGAACATATAGCCAGTAGCTACACCCTGTTTGCTGTTGCTTTAGAGACTACAGCCCCTACGTTGCCATGTTCGCGATGTAACCCCTCATCAGTGGTCAGTCTCACACCACACAGACCTTCCTGCCTGGGTATTTATGGAGCTGTGATACTGACGTGTATAAAAATCCCAGAAAAAAAGCCCTGCTTTCTTTTATTCAGTCTGGCAATACACCGATCTGATTCTAATATCGGATATCAGTCCGATACTGCCACTCAGTATGACGGATCACAGAGGCCAACGTGTTGCATTAACGTGTTCTATGTTTATGATACTTGTGTGATTCAGAATTTCATTGATCAAGACTGTTTGCAAGTTTTGCAAGCCAGAACATTGTAGTTCCTGCTCCATTTCCCTGATTGTTGCTTGTTATACAACATTAAGGAAGTCTAGACTGACACCTTCCACATAAAAGAATGATTCCAGTCTCTTCCACACATTTGAAACATGCTGATTATTCATAAAACACTGGTAACAGATCCGTACTCAGTGTCTGTCCATGCTCAAAATTCTAGGGATCTGTATTGATATTGGAACTGAGGAGGTTAGATTGGTGCATGTCTAAATTCAGTCATACCAGCACAGACCTACCGCATCACGTCAGTGTTGAAAATTATCTGCAACTTAAATAATGGTCAGTAATCCATTTGGTTATAAACTTGTCAACAAAGTGCATGACCGGTTTGAATCTGAGACTGAACTCTGCAATGTGTTATTCTTAAAAAAGTTTCTTAAGTGCATTAAAATGGTTAATAAGTAACTCATGCATGGAATTATTTAATTGCCATACATCATTTTAGAAGACTTTATCTGTGGGGCTGCACAATATGAAAAAACAAACCTTGGCAATATATTTTTTTCTGTTATAGACTGTAATATCAAAATTATATCAGGAATTTTCACCAAATGACTTTTACCAAACTTTATTTGGCCATAATTCATTGTTGGATTTTGACAATTTTTTTGACCACTTTAAAGCTATAAAAAGCTCTGCAATAGGTTTCAATGCACCAAACACAAAAGCAGGTGACTCCTCTTATGTGATTTTTGAGGGAAACATTGTCTAATTTATTACATTCATTGACTCTACTGACACCATTGCTTCCATGGTACAGGCCAAAGCCAATGATCTGTTGTTGTATTAGTTGGTATATTTAGCATACTTTTCTTGTAGATTAGGAAACAAGAATCAGATGAATTTTCTTTTTATATCAAGCAGCAAAGAGAGTAACATGACATGTTTGATTTAATTGGTCTTACTTGACATTACACATCCTGCAATATGACTATTAAGATATTATGCAGCCCCAGTTAGCCTCTGTTGCTAAATTCAAGGACTGTTGGACTTTGATTACAGCTCATTTCCCAAGGTTAAAAATCACTGTTGACGTGCATCTTAACCAGACTTTCCATCTGGTCTGTAACCTAAATACACCAGTGGCCTAATTAAACTCTTAATCTGCTCTGTTCAACATTGTAACCTGAGTTGGAATTGTAAGGGGCTTTTCAGGATAGACCTAAATTGTGGAGGCTTATTCTGAAGGTTGTTAAGTTTTACTTAAAAGTCTGTGAGTATTTTTGTGCCAAACATATCTTGAGCCTTTGTTTGATATGAACAGCCAGGTGCATCCTACATTGGTGGGTTTTTGAAGGACAGTTTTTTCTCGTCAGTATCACCTGATACTTCAAACCAAGAACTTTTACAGGGTTTTCACCTTCCAACTTACACATTTGATGCTTAGAAAGTCAGTGCTCAATAGTCAGTAGTGTTCTAATGTGTCTCCAGGTTATTTGATCTATCCCTGCTGTCCATTTCCTGGATTTACTAACCAGCTCTTTGTAACTAAGGAGGTACTATAATTAACCTGTGATAAATAATTTACTGTGTTAGCTACCAGACTTGTAAAGCTGGAATACAGGAAGGTTCAGATCAAAAAAGGGGAAAAGTGAATTACTTCAGTTAACATAATGCACGTAATGAATGAAACTATAGACAATTAAACTGTCTCATTCATTCACTGTGACATTCCAAATGATTTAGGACAAGTTCTCCTGAATGTCCTATTAGAAAATCAGTCACATTTGTTATTTTTGAAATCACATTGGTCACATTGTCGTTAATCCGTCTTTTGTGCCTTTTCACCAGGGTTTCCTTGGACATAATGCTCACAGAAGATGGACGCTCCTGAGTATTTGGATCTAGATGAGATAGATTTCACTGATGATTTATCTGTAAGTATGAAAATCTATGAAAACTCTACAATTGAGTCATAAGCTGAAATTCATCACAATACATTACAAGATTGGTGTAATTATTATTTGATTGATGTAGTGCTGGGCGATAAAACGTTCTCGATATTTTATCGAGAAAAATGTGATGACGATAACGATGATAAACTAAGCTATAAAATTCGATCATACTTGTTTGTCCACTGTGCGACAGCGCGTTGAGATAGACAGTATCTTTGGCCAATCACGTAGCTTGGCCTAACGCCAGCACAACAGCCAATCGCGCCTAATGATGCAAATTTGCCCATAACACACGAAAAAGCCGCGTGGTAAACATTAGTGGTCGCGTGCCGAGATATGCTTAACGTTCAGAGCGCTTATGCGCGCGCATCATGGCTGGCACGCGTTCTCAGCGTTCTCTTGATGCATCCGCTGAGCATCTCGTCATAAATTTATGAGAGTTGCAGTACCAGCAAAAATTGGGGCGGCTGTATGTTATAGTTTTGCCATGTGACGGCAGCATCGTTGTTTACTATCAACACGGCTGAACGGTTTCGCCGTTTTTTGTTTTTTTTTGCACCTTTGTAACATCCGAATGCAAATTATTTTTTATCTTCCTCATTTCACTGCCGTTTTCTACTTCTTCCTCTTCTTCTGTCAATTAACGGCAGACTGGCGCTTTTATGGTGTACACTGCCACCTGTTGGAGTCCTCAAGATTAAGCGCAAGCGCACCCGTCACGTAGCGTTGAGCATGTTGCAACCCTTAGAAAATATGTCGCGGTGAGTGAAAAAGGCGATGAAAATGCAGCGCTTTATAGTTACGGCGGACGTTTTGACAACAAATGCCGCCTGGGAAAAAACGAATAAAATACGAACGTGAAAGTACCAGATGACGCTTTTCGTAACTTAGCAACAACAAGCACAGAGAAAGCGCTCTGGAAGTGAGGTGTTGACGGCTCTCTTTAGCTGTTCTTTGGCAGCGTCAATTTTTTTTTGCCCCAGTTCTCAGAGCTCTTCAAGTAGAAATTTGTTGAAAATTATTTGTTTAATATTGTTTGATTATTTTAACTTGTTCATTCAGTCTGTATAAGAATCCCAAAAAACAAAACATTAAAAAAAACACAATGTGACAATATATCGTGATAATTATCGAAATCGATCAATATGACAAAAAATATCGTGATAATGTTTTTGTTTATATCGCCCAGCTCTAGATTGATGTAATCAGTCATTATCTTCTTTACAATGTGATCTTAAACTTGAGCAAGCCAGAGAGACCAAACATGAAATAAAAAATCCATATATAGGCGTATAGCTATATGCACAAGTGGTCATCAACTAAAGTTGCTGTGTAAAAATTTTCTGGTCTCTGTCACAGTACACATCGAAGAACATTCCAGAGCTTTGTCGCAGAAGTGATGGCCAGGCTGAGGAGAGACAAGGTAGTGAATATTCTTTAACATGTCAAAGTACTTGTACTTGTCCAGTGACGATAAAGTTGAATTGAACAGAATAACACTATCTAGGCTAGTTGCACAGTTTTAAAAGATGCACACGCTATTGTTAATATATTAATAATCATAATTGTTATAGTAGGTCGGCACGGTGGTGAAGTGGTTAGCGCTGCCGCCTCACAGTGAGAAGGCCCTTGTTCGATCTCCAGGTCGGCTGTAGGGCCTCTCTGTGTGGAGTTTGCATGCTCTCCCCGTGTTCGCTTGGATTTCCGCCGGGGTCTCCGGCGATTAAGGTTAATTGGCAACTCCAAATTGGCCCCGTAAGGTGTTACTGTGAGTGTGATTGTGTCAGTGTGCGTGCCCTGCGGTGTGTTGGCACCTCCCCAGGGTTGGTTCCCGCCTTGGGGACTGGTTCCGGTCTCCACTGTGACCCCGGTTGGGATTAAGTGGTTTGGATAATGAATGAATGAATGAGTGAATAAGGAAATGTTATAGTAATTCAAATCATTCAAATGTTATGTTAATTGTTATAGTAATTCAGATAGTAGTAGTGTGAGAATATAGCTAAAGGGCCTTTGAATGCATGCAGTTTAACCCACACCTGTAGAATGATTTGTCTCATCAGAAACATAACCTCACTGTACCGTTTCAGCTCCAGGCATCAACTGGGGCCGAAGTGCCTCAGCACATAGCGGAAGCGGAATCAAACCCACTGGAATTGCCGAGGTGTACAGCAAATTCCGACCTGTTAAAAGGGTTTCACCACTTAAACATCAGCCGGAGGTTTTGGACAGTGAGACCGAAAGTAAGAGTTCTGGGCCAAATGTAGAAGGAAACAAGGAGGAACCGCCCACGAAAGGGGTCCAAACCAACGCCAGTCAGTCCGATGTTCCTGGCCTCAAGTGCAAAGGCAGTGGCAACGGAGCCCTTTTTGGGGAGCTGGAGCACTATGACCTGGACATGGATGAGATTCTGGATGTGCCTTACATTAAATCCAGCCAACACGTGTCGACTCTACCCAGAGTGTCATCTGAGAAGAGGATGGCAGGGAGCGCCGCCGCCGTCGACAAGTGTCTAGGCATCAAGGCGACGTCCCTGACCCACGCTGAGAGCCTGGGCGGCAGCGGGACGCAGTTCTGTGTTCTCTCACCCGTCAACTGGCCAGACATGAGGAAGTCAAAGTCCATGGATCTCAGGGCACAGACGGTGGGATATGACCACTCCCCAAGCTCACTGCACTGCTCCGTATCTGAAGCAGACAAACACTTATCAAACAGACCGTTTCCAGACACACCAACCCATAAGACTGTGGCTGACAACCCCAGCAGCCAACCTTTGTTCCAGATTCCGGGTGGTCCTGTGGCAAGGTTGGACGGTAGCAAGCTTTGGAGTAGCACAAGAGGCTTTGGAGAAGGTGATGAAGAAACAAAGAAGTCTCAGAATATCATCAACATTGTCAGAGAAGGGCAGATCTCACTGTTGGTAAGAAGTTGCAGTTAAAACGTTTATTAGACGCTCTTTTTATTAGATGTTTCTTGATGTTGGGGACGGTCTTCCTGGAGCAACTTTAGGTTAAGGGTCTTACTCAGGGGTTTAGTGGTTGAACCCACAATGAGGGATGCAGCGATCCAACTTTTTCAGTTCCGACACTGATGCCGATACTTGGGCTTTGGGTATCGGCTAAATGCGAGTATCGATCCGTCACCAGTTTTAATGAATAAGTTGTGTATTTCTCTGTGAGGAGGAGACTGAGATTATTCTCTTATGCTTAAGAAAATACTTGACTTAAATACTGTTTTCCTAACAATTTAATAATTACACACCCAAATGTATATGCTAAGTTATACATTATTAAAATAACATCTCAAATATTATTTGTTTAAACACAGTCCTGTAATTTTGTTACGGTCCCTAATCCTGCGGCGCTACAACCATCAGGAACACAGAGCTTGCGTGCAAGAGATTAAACAGTATAACAGTGTGATTTGTCTTTGGGGTTGTATTGTGTTGCGTTGCTTGATCTGCTCATTGTCATACTTATATCTATTAATTAGTGTGAATGTCAAACAATAAACCAGTTTAACCGCAGTGCCGCTTCCAACGCATAACAAATTGCGGGTGCATGCGCGCATCTAGCTATTTGAATCGTTATTGGACCAATATCCGATCCTCATATTGGATTGATGCGTCTCTACCCACAACCTCTCGGTTCATAGCCAAGTGCTCTATCATTAGACCACCCTTAAATCTAGTCTGGTGTAGTGCTAATACTTTTTTACTGTACTTAAGCAGTTGTGAGTGTGTTTGTGTATGTTTGTACTGTTGTTCCAGAATAGGCTACCCATCAGCCATCCTAATTAAGGGCAAGTTCTTTGCAAAATTAATGAACGAACAAATTTCTACTTTTACTTCCTCATTTTCAACTACAGTAATACCTCACCTCGTTTATTGGTTCCAGAACACGTGACTTAAAATTAAAAAAATAAATGAATCAAATAAACTCCTAAAAAGCTGACCTAGAGCCCCTATAAATATCTTAAAATGTCTTTAACAGTCTTTTACAATTTTGTTTTATCGTCATCGTTAGAGTATATTAATCAAGGTATTAAACTTTTATCCGCTTGCTTTAAAAAGGCGGAAGTCTGAATAAAATGACTCAAGGTTTATAGAATTTAAAATGTCGTAACGCGAGGTATTACTCCATGTACTTTCTACTACGTATCTTTTCAAAACAAGCTTGTCGTTTTATGCAAATACATTTGATTGGAATGTAAACTTAATACTACTTCTTGTTAATATGTGCATCTTATTTACATCAAGACAGATTTTATTTTAAACCCGAATGTACAGTATGTTGGAAAAACGCATAAAACTACTATCCAGGGTTTTATCAGAACTTATCAAGTATATCAGGAAGGCGACGTAAAAGACACAAGAAGAAAAAATGCAAAAAAAAATGTGTTCTCTGTCCTTCCTCAGCCCCACTTTGCCACTGAGAACCTGGAGCTCGTTCGGGACGAGGACGGAAACAACCTGCTTCACGTTGCTGCCGCACAGGGGCATGCGGACTGCCTGCAGCACCTCACCTCCCTCATGGGGGAGGATTGCCTGAACGAACGCAATAACCAGCAACTCACTCCTGCCGGCCTGAGCGTGAGGGTGAGCTAAGGTTTCACGTTCTTGGAGAAGTTTCTTCATTGTTTCTTAGTCTGTTTTGATGCCTGTTCTTGAGTCAATTTTAACCATCCCTTGTGGCTGATGAGCTACTTGTGCTTCTGTTTATGGGGCATTTTTGTATTTCTCTGTAGAACGGCCACTTGGAGTGCGTTCGCTGGATGGTGAGTGAGACGGAAGCCATTGCTGAGCTTAGCTGCACTCGAGACCACCCCAGTCTTATCCACTACGCGGCCCGATACGGCCAAGTAAGGAGCAAATAACGCCGAATAAGGAGCGAATTAGCTTTTGTTTTTTAAACGAACACATAGTAATTCAAAGTGTTTCTTTTCCTCAGGAAAGAATTTTGTTATGGCTACTGCAGTTCATGCAAGAACAAGCCATTTCGCTGGATGAAGTGGACCAGAATGGCAACAGCGCAGTTCATGTTGCTGCTCAGTATGGTCATCTGGGCTGCCTTCAGGTATAAACTCCAGCTTATTTTTGCTTTTACACAGTCCTATGGTTTTTAACAAAAGCTTCCAAAAAGTCTTTTTGGGAATGTTTTTTTTTTTGCTAAGGGACAATGGAAAAACTTGGAAACAGGATGCCAGTCTCCCTCGTGCTTCCTGTTAGTGTAGGCTAACCAAGCACTTTTTTCCCCTCAGTTAGTCAGCAGCAAGGGCAAAAGTGTTGACGCTAGGAATAATATCATTTTGAGCGGAAAATTAGCTTTTTTCTAAATATAGATTTGTACAGTAGTCACATCTTACTTAAGATCCACCAAGAAAACATTCAGAATAACCCAGAAATTGTTCAGTTAAAGCTTGAAAGAGAATTCTGTTAAGCATGAAGATTTTTATATATTTACTTATTCTGCTTTGCTTTAAATAACCAACTAAATGTAAAACGTATTTAATTGAACAGTAAAGCGTTTCTGTTTAGAATTTTCCAAGCATGGTGTAAATAAATAAAAGTGATTTTGTCAATTGAGACTAAGTTTTTAATTTAAGCATCCAAACCTTTTTAACAGTACTCATTCTTGCTTTACGTCTCTTTAATCCAAGACCCTGGTGGAATATGGTTCAAACGTCACAGTTCAGAATCAGCAGGGCGAGAGGCCTTCCCAGTGTGCCGAGCGGCAAGGTCACACCACCTGCTCTCGGTACCTGGTGGTGGTGGAAACCTGCATGTCTCTGGCCTCACAAGTGGTCAAGCTCACCAAACAACTGCACGAGTAAGCTGGTTTATAATACAGTCACAAATGTTTCACTGTAAAAAAATGCTGAACCAGTTCATGATTAAAACTCCTGAACATTTTTGTTTCCAGACAAACTACAGCACGAATCGCACTCCAGAATCAAATGCAGCTGTTATTACAGTCCCAAGATCCTAACGGAAGACCGCGATCACCCAGGTCTGCTGTTCTCTCCTCACTATATCGAATAGCTTTGTCTCGTTGCCATTCTGCATTTCACTGCCAAACGACTGCCCCCTTAAATTTATGTGGAACATTTTACATTTTGTGTAGTAAAACCAACCCAAACTCTCCCATGTCTTTTTGATTAGCTCGCTCCTCCCTACGGTGGAAGCCTGGCCTGAAATGACCCTGACTGCGGAGGTTGCACATGGTGATGGCCAGTGGGTTTTGAAGCAGAGGAACGTGGAATCAGACGTTGTGCTACGCAAGCTGTTGGGAAAGGATATTGCGGAGAGAGTGGGCTCCAAGGAGAAGCTGAGTCTGGAGGGATCAGCAGAGGGCGCCAGCGGCACAGACTCGGCCTCAGGGCCTGGGTCGGGTCCACAGAGAAGGCTGCCGGTGGCGGAGAGGCGCGAGCTGAAACTGGCCCGCCTCAAACAGATCATGCAGCGTTCCCTCAGCGAGTCGGACACGGACTCATACCCTCCCGACGAGTCTAAGCAAGCTTCCAGACCTGAGAGACCCACTCAGCTGCCGATAGCCGAGAGCGAGGAACCGGTGTCTGGGGTGCATTTGGTGATGAAGAAGCAAACCTCGACTGCTGATCGCAAATTCTCCTTCGCGCTCAGGACTTCCAAATCCGTGGACGGATGCAACCCCTCGCCAACGTCAGACTGCAATCCCGAGAACGAAACAAAAGCCGACCATTCAGGGGAATCAGGGGAGTTCAACAACGGGCAAAAAATCACAACGAGTCCAAAGAGCGCTCTCAAGTCCCCTTCCTCTCGTAGAAAAACCTCTCAGAACCTAAAGCTCAGGGTGACTTTTGACGAAGCGCCTGTTGTCCACAAGGATGGGCAAGCAGGAGAGGCCAAAGCAGCTCCTGCTAAAGAAAAAAGCTCGGAATCAGGGAAACGACCATTCGGAACATTCCGCTCTATCATGGAATCACTGAGCGGAAATCAGAACAGCAACAATAATAACCTTCAAGCCGCGTCCGCCAGCAAGCACTCCGGTCCGTCACAGGGGCTTTTGGGGAAAAAAACGGAGGCCAAGACCAGCCCAGGGGGGCTGTCCAAATGCAAAACCAAGACCAGCGCTGTTTAAGTGCCTTCCTTATAAAGGGGTGCTGAGGGAGCCCCTCAGTTGCTGATTTTCATTTTTCAAATTGATTTAGAATAGAACATGAGTATGTTCAGTATTATCGGTAATTGAGGTCCAAACTGGAGCCTGAACCGATACAGGATTTTTAAGACAGATTTCAATATTCCAAGTAAAAAAATCAGCTGATTTCTTTCTTCAGGAACACATTACAAAAATATTTTTCATTTGTTAGGTGTAGCTATTAAAATTCACGACCCAAATAAAAATATAATGCCATTTCTAAGTAAGTGCATTTTGTCAAAAATAGTATTTTGAACAAAACAATGCTACTAATGTTATGTAGTCACAGTATTGTCCTTCCAGTGGGCAAGTCATGCAGCACTTTTCACTTTTCATTGAAGAATGCAATTTTCATCTCCTATTTTTCTTTTTAATTGTCATTTATCAGCCATTATTAACAGTGACACTAATTAACCTGCATTTAGTTAATATTGGCCGATACTATCATTACTCCAGTTTATCAGTTGGGCTCTGTCCAGGTATTTGACTGTCTGAACTAGGCATAAATGACCAAAAACACACTTCAGAGTATACGAGCACTTGTTGAAATGCAACTTTGCAAGAAAGGTAAAAATGTCATATCACACAATCAAATTTCCAGCATTGTTCAGTTTATTTGGAACTATTGCAACATGCATGTAACAACACTGTGATTTTGTATAACTCTGATTTTATTTTACTGTATGGGAATCAACTAAAAGCAAGAACACTTTCACCTTGCCTCACGTTGTATTTTTGAAATTTGAATGCAATACAAATCATAAGTAATAGCTTAGTGATTTTTCTAGAGGTCTCTGTGTTTAGAAAAAGGCATGAATGTTTTTGAGTGTTTATTACATTGAGAGGAACACTACATCACTTTGCTCCAGTTTTACTACAAGGAAAAGCATATCCAGTCATTTTTCCTAACAAAAAAAAAAAAACACTTCTATATTAATAACCGTTTCACATGAGAGGGCTTTTTTGGATACAAAAAGCTGTACACTTTTACATTCATCAAGAATATTTCCTAATTGCTGTTTGTATTTCCAGTCCATTCTTCATTAAGCATATGTGTAATCTGTACTGTATTTTTTTCTTTTTCTTTCAAGAACGAGTTATAATTTAAGTATTATGTTTATGTTGAAGGACAAGCATTATTGCAATCATTGTAATATCTGAAGATAAAAATAAATGCATTTTACTTACTGCTCTTTGTCTGCACATAATATTAAAGGATCGTGCCAGTTTCCAACATAAGATCATTTTGAATACATTTTACCTCTATTTATTAGCATTCGCCCCAGTAGCTGTAAAATTCACCAAACTTCGGGAAATATTCAGTGGACAAGACAGCCGTTCGTACATATTTTTTTCTGGGATGGCGGTGGTCCGAGCATGTCAGAGACACCTTGTTTTCCTTCTCGAACCACACACCATAAAACACGAGTTTTATGTTCCCCTCCAGCGAGAGGAACGTTTCATTTTTTACAAAAACCAATACCTGGGGAGGCTGGGTTTTTGTAAGTGAAGTTAAGCTGATGAATTAGCCCTCGTTTATTGGACAACAGTTTGAGGCAATGTCCAGGGGAGTCGTTCCACACCTTTGAAGAAGCGGGCAGTTTAATTGGTGATGGTGTGCGGCCGTGAGGGGAGCGTTTAAGCACAGGGTCGGCGGCCTGTTGTGCAGCATGAAAATGGAGGAGACAAGCTCTTGATTTGACAGGAGGAGTCATCTATAGATTTTTGTGTCCATTGTTTTGGCTTATTTGTGTGTGCTTTACTCAGTCAATCAAATATAATTGACACCGCTGGGCTCTGTTGTTTCTGGGATGACAGCAGTTAATGCCAGTGGAAGGGGAAAAGAAAAAAAAAAAAAAAAAAGCAAAAAGGCCGGGAGGAAAGTTCTCCCGGTGAAGGATGGGAAAAGGTTTCTGCCAGACCTGTGACAATTTTTCACCCTTCAACGGCATTAATTGATGTAATGGCAGCGATGATGGATACTGATATATGCAACCTTTCAAAAAAAGTAATTATGCCGCACTCGTTCATTTTTTATGGTATGCAAGCTAAATTGAATGATAGAAAAAATGAAACTGGACAAACATTGCCATTGTATTATTTATTACTTATTTTATTATTAAGATATGCAATAATCAGCATGCAAGTAATTCATCTGAAAAGGATTGAATATGAAATGTAGAAATATGGTATAATTTAAATCAGCACGATTGCAGGATCTTTTTCTGTCCACAAAACTCATATTAATTCTAGTGTCGGAATTATATGTACATGTAGTTGTATTACTGTGTTGGTTGTGGCTTGTCCGAGTGATATGAACTTCGAATTCTTGACGCTTCTTTGTTAGACCAGAAGAGGGAAGCATTGCTGTGCATAGTCTGCTACTATTCAAAAATAGGTTTAGTGTTTTTCTGTCTAAAACTTGTTAAATTATTATCTAAAATAAACACTTAATCATGGGTACCATAATTTCACCAGTGTAATTAGTAAATTAGATTATGTAAAGTGTGTAAATCTTCTCATCACAGTAAAATCATGCAAATGTGCACGCTTGTTATGTCGTCATGAGAACCTGATATTAGGTGCTTTAAATTAAATTACAATAATTTTTATATTAGCTCAAGTGGACACAATGCATGGAGATCTTAAATAATGGAATCATTGGAATTTCTTTACTCCAAAGTAAAACTTGTTTCAAGTTAAATTATTGTAATTTAATTTAAAGCACCTAATATCAGGTTCTCATGACGACATAACAAGCGTGCACATTTGCATGATTTTACTGTGATGAGAAGATTTACACACTTTACATAATCTAATTTAGTCCAGTTAAAACACCGAAACAAATCTGGTTTTGACTGAAAACAGACGAATAAGGCCTTTAATTTTGGTGACAACTGTGCTGACATTACTCAAATATGCAGAGGGTGAAAAATTTTATTCGTCTGTAATCCCGAGGCTGTAACTTCAGGCACCAACTAACGCTGGCGGGGCGGAGAGACAGCGGTGGAGCATCTCATTCCTCCAGCCTCATGTCTGTCAGTCCGCAGTGTGTATGTTGACTGAAGTTCCTGTCTGTGGAAAGATGCCCTCCGACCTGCTGTCAGGCCCCGAGAAATAGTTCAGGAAGAGACAGATGACAGCTATCACTGCTGCTTTTATATAGCCTTATATTCAGTTGTAAATTCCCACAACAAATAGACCTAATTATTAGTACAATTGGCCAAACACTGATTTTCGTATACATATGTTGCTTAACTAAACACAAACACTGACATGTAACAATATTTCCATATTTTTTGGTTGTAATGTTTGGACTTTAAAAAGGTCAATGTATAATAATAATAATAATAATAATAATAATAATAATAGTTATTATTATTATATTCAATAGAGATATTCTGGTGAATAATAATAATAATAGTTATTATTATTATTCACCAGAGAATTCCCTAAATATTGTAACAATTAATTAATATCAATGTTAATAATAATTAACAATATTGTTATTCGAAGGAAATATTATATATATATCTTTTTTTTTTTGTATATGTATGTATATTTGATTAAATATTATTATTTAGTTTATTGTAAAGACTCTTTAGACTCGATACAAGAAAAAGTCTATTTGAGCTCAGTAAACGAATGTAAATTGATGTCTGCAGAACAATAACAAACCACAAAAAGGTGCCACCTTTTATATTTAACTAGATTTTATAGGTGTATACAAATGGGATCAGATGTGCCACAGTAAAGGGTTAATAAGCTCTTACTTATTAATTGGGGATCACACTTGACACCAACATATACAGTATATATATTCTATGACCATGTGGAATTTAACATTTTATAATACATTTTGATAGAGTGGATGGTTATTATAATAATTAATCAGAAAAGTAACCCAGAAATGAACAGACATGCATCCTGTGTGCCTTTAAATGAATCATGACTCCCTAACATAGTCATTTCTACACAAGATACTTTGCTTCATGGTTAATCACAAGATGAAGAACTGTGCTATGTACAACAATGTGATAATTCTCTGTGCTTAGCGCTCTCATCATGATGTCCCTATGACAAATTAAATTGTAGTTTGGGATTACCCAAACATAATGTACCCAGCATATTTCTGGTGATGTGTCCCAATGCTGTGCCTACCTTCTCTATAAATCTATGTCACAGAGAAACTGCAGAAATGCTTTGAGAGAAAACACAGACATTGCTCCAAATCAAACATGTGATTATTGAAATAATGTCTGAAGAATGCAATTTTTACCTCCCAGTGCTTTTATTGCCCAGGGGAAACACTAAAGTGAAGAATTGCCTCCATGCTTTTGAAGAAATTATGGAAAGGAATGTAAGGAATAAAGTTGTCATCACTTGATTTCATGTTCCCTGTTAACCAGCTACACTCATTTTGGCCAAACTGTCCTCATGGTTTTGACAAAAATTAAAATTATATAGCGTTTATTATATACTAATACACCGTTTTATAATTTTATTATATCGTGTACATTCTTTCTAAAAATAACCCACATAGATAAATTATGTTTAAGATTAATATTAAAGTAATAGAATGAGTGCTCAAAATCAATTATGATTGTTTAGCATTTACCAAGTGTCTCATGCCAAATATGATTTTTATATTTTCAAACAGATGCTTTTAAACTCATTTGCACGAAGTATGATAAACAAACTTCAATTCTCTTAAAACGACATTATTTAAACACAATTTTTATTTTTATATAAAAATGAAGTTTGCAATGTTTAAAAAAACATCAAGGGCAAAATCACTGATATAATTTTACTAATTTTTAGTAAAATAGTTACTTATTAGTCTTTAATAATCAGTTATTTTTAGAAGAATCTTGTAACCATAGGTTTCTGGTTTCAAAATGCTACCAAAAATGACGAAGTCAGTTAATGAATGTGGCAACTTAAGGTATAATTAAAACAGGAGTACTTTTTAAAATACATACCGTATATATAGTTTAATACTTTGCTATAGTATATTCTTCTTTTAGCAAAACTTTACTTCTGTCCATGTGTCCCAGTCGCCTTTGTCTGCTTAGGTTCTGCTGTCACTGCCACAGTGTCATTTATTCATTGGAATGCAATGGCTCCTTTAACCTATTCCATTGATCTCTTGAGTATCTCCCATTAAGGCAGGCCGCTCAGTCCAAGGGGAGGGAGCTAAGGAGTCTCGAGCTGCCAGTGGAGGCCCCCCTGCCTTGGCCTCTGGAGAGTGGCAGGAACAGTGGCACATCATTTAGGCCTGTGTTCCTTCGTCCACGGTATTGGCTGTAAATAGCAGTTCATTACGGCAAGTCAGACATGTAGTGTGTTGTCATGGCTCAGTGGCACGGTTCATCTCGTTTGCAATTCTGTTGTCGTGGGATGGCAGCCAGACGAGCAGGAGGCGGTGAAAATGTAAGAGAGTGGGGTGGGGGGTGTCCCTCAGGACTCAGCCATGAGTTCTCAAGCTGTTAGGACTTCGGGCGACAGGCTAGTTTGGGGATTACAAACATTTCTCCCATTCTTTGTCCCATTACACCCTCTGGAAATGACTTTTAATGTTGACATCACGTTAGAAAGAAGACAGATATAGCCTATTCTCAGTTTTCTCAAATCACTCAAGCCATAAAGCTGAAAGATGTATAGAACGATGGCATTCCGCAAGGACATAAAACATCGCAGCGCTATTAACAGTCTGCAATTTGACATGCTTGAAAAAATGAGTTGCCTTCAGATTCTTCCGACTCTGTTCACATGGTGCACAAGCTTTAAGAGTTTGTCCCTGACAACACAGATAATTTTATGCAGAGTCCATCTCCTAAGTTCTGTGATAAATGCAGGGCACAACACTTATACATTGCATTAGCTCTTAGATGGATTCCATCATCTGTGAACCAACCAATTAACATGAAAGAGTTTCAGTCTGTAAGATTCTGCTGTAGTGATCTAACGTTTTGAGTTTATGCAAACAATTTATTGAACTTTTATTACAAACGCATGTAGGTAAATAGCTTGTTGCATGACTCATGCTAACTGCACTAGCTCTTATTAGCGCTGTAGGACTGCGACTGCTATGTCATGGAGTTCCATAAGCCAAGATGTTTAGACATTAAACTAACTTTATTTCAATTTTACTTCTATAACATTAAAAAGCCTAGGCCCTGTTGCTAACCAGTAGAAACCAAATTTTAGGTCCAGTCTCTCAGAGAAAAGCTATAAGGTGGCAGCAATCGTGGCAGACAACATTGTAACAGTAACCTTGATAGGATTCAAGACTAAAGGGAACCCATTCTCCTCTTGGCAGCACTGGAAATGCTGCCAAGACTCTTATCAGAGTTTATCTCTCTTTTGTGTAACTTTTTCCTTGTAATCTGTGTTTTCTAAAAAGGAAAATGAAGTGAAGTCCATCTAAGGGGAGTGTTGCCCACAGAGGCCTTTGGCTCCTGCTCTTTCTACTCAAGAATGCTGTCACTGACTTAGCTTCATAAACTCAGTCCGGCAGCTTTTCTGTGGCTGCAATTGAAAATTGATGGTGTTGTCAGCCACGGGCACATTTATCTTGACAGGAAAGCCATGAGGAAAATCACAATTTCTTAAAATAAGCTTAAATTCTGGCATAAAATCAGTTCCATTAAGCAAAATATGTCAAGACACAAGGTGTTTAAAATCACAGACTTGACTGATGCTAATGTTTTCCATATTTTTATGACTGAGCCAGGCAATTTGCGGCTTCAATAATAGACATTGTGTTGTTGCTTAAAGTCAGAACCCAAGCAGCATCATAACTTTGGAATAGTCCTCTTTGTTGATATTGAGGTCAGGTGGCCTGCTTCAACAGTTGACTGTACTTTTTTGGTGTAAGTTTATTTAGCATGCTGCACACCCTTCATAAAACCTGTAAGTGACATTAGCAAATGATCTCATTCAGTTGTTCAATTTATTGGTCTTGGCTAAGGATGAACTGAAGCATCTCTGTTAAGAGAAGAAACTGTAAGTGATCTGTATTACACTTGCAAGTTTACTGAATGATTTAAGTATTAGGTGCTTAGTGTAGTTTTCTCTGGACCTCTTGGTCTTTTATGCTAACCTGCAGGCATTTTGAGCTTTGTTCAGTTGCACATCTTCCCTAATGAAGATATTTAATATTGTTTTGCCATGGCTGGCCTAGATTCAGCAGATGACGAACAAACGTGGGTGGTATTTCTTATTACAATAATACCTGTTCACAATAAATAGGCATCTTCTGTATATATAGTGCACGCTTATGCATTTTTGGAAGACATGAATAAGAGAAGTAAAATGATACTCACCTTATCACCAGAAATCTTAAAACCATCTGCATATCAGCTTCTTACTCTGTGCCTGCAGGGAGAGAAATGAGATTCTTCAATGTGGCCTTATTAACTGTCATGGTCTCCTTCTAGCACAACAAAAACACACATCTCAAGATTGTACTGTATGATATTTACTGCTCTGTATGACATTTACATTTATGGAATTTATTAGATGCACTTACTCTGAGTGACATCCATTTCCCAATTATAGTGAGAGTCTCCCTCAAGCAACTTGGGGTTAAGGGTCTTGCTCAAAGACCCTGCTGCTCTTGATCAGTCTCACCATCCTATGAGATTTACTAAGACTACTTTTAAAAACTACTACCAAATTCAGTTTCAACTGTAACTAACAAGACCATATTAATTGATTCAGATTGCAGCTGCGAGACTGGTCTTTAATGTTTCTAAATTCTCAAATACCGCCCCACCACTACAGAACCTGGCTCCCTGTGACCGCTCGCACTAGGTTCAAATCATGTGAACTTACTTTGAATGCCAGGAATGGACTTACTTATCAGCACTGATCAAGCAGCTTGTCAAGTAACACTGCTCGTCCTCTCAGATACTGCTGATACTGAACCTCTGCTACTCAAAATAAGAGGAAGACCTGCATCGGGACTCTTTCCAGTCATCAGTGGTGGAATGAACTTCCCCTAGCTAATCTGCTGAATCCTGTATCCTGCTGTCTTAAAATGGCAGATGAAGACCTTCTTCTCACACTCATTGTTGACTTATTCTACAAAAATATTTTCCTAAAAATGTATTGATCACTTACCCATTAACTTTCATGTATGTAAACTTTTGACTTGCACTCTTTTGACTGGGTTTGTAAAAGTGTGTATCTCAGTAAATTATTTGAACAGCAACTGTTGATTAGTTTAGATTTACAGGTATGAAAAATAGATTGGACTACAAAGCACCAACGTATGTCCCTTGGGATAAGAGTGTCTGCTAAATGATGTAAATGTAAATAAAAGGTTATGAGTGACAGCATGTCTAAAGTCATTAATTTGGTCATAACAAGTGATGTGAAACTCTCAGTTTCTTAAGCAACTGCATCTCAGGCTGAGGCACTGTCATTCTTCACTGGTATGCAGTTGACCTCCGGCTGTTTGTTTTTTTTCCATTGGCAGGAAATTGACCTCCAGCTGTATGTTGTCCTGTGCTGGCTTTGCACTCGACCTCCAGCTGCATGTCACCCTGCCTAAAGAAATTATATTTTTGCGATTGGTGGATACAGTGACTTCTGCAACATGAAGGAAAAAACACTTTCACACTTGTGACTGGGTCATAGACGATACCTTTCTTATGAGTACCTCAATGGTACATTACTGATCCGGGACTTGAACCAGCAAGCCTCTGATCATGAGGCCAACTCTTTAACTATTACCCTACCAACTGCCCCACTATGCAAGCCTAGACCAATTGCACTAGAGCTAGAGAACAAGAGCAAATAGGCAAGTGCTGGAGAGTTACAAAGCTCTGGCACCTGCAAGATATAAAGTGCAGGACTAGGAAGATGAGAATGCTCTTACTGAGTAACTTCTGCACATATTTGAAATGAACCATTTTTATTTTATATGTTGCTTACCATTATTAAGCCAAGCACAAGAAGTTTCATACTGAAAAAATACTTAAAACAATTAAAAACAGATAAAGTCACTTATTGATAAAGCAATGTGATGGAGGAAGATGGAAGTACACTGTACAAACATAGTTGAACTGATTTAACCATCCGATCCTCATTTTTTGTTAAAGAGGATCAAATAGTCCTAGGTAAGGCAACGCCAACTCCAGTGAGTTTGTACAGGGTCTCCACCTTCCTTCATCACATAGCGCCATTATAAATGCCAAGTTAGCTTTACTAAATATTAGTGGAGAGACATTTACACTGTGTGTGTTTTGATTGGTCACTTATCTAAAGAAGAGCAGGGCTGGAAAAAGATGATCCCAAAATTATAACACAAACTAAATAATCAAAAACTGAAAAGTATACCACAGTAACATAGCACTGTGACTGGGGGGCAAATATCAGGAACAAAGTGTCACTTTGTATGCCTTTCCTAGTTTGCAACAGTGTTTCAGTTGTGCTAAATAAGTAATCATAAGTCCACACTCGCCAGCCTAGCACCAGTCCATCTGGCAACCACAACCGCAATAAAAATATTAATGACAGGAAACTTTGTAAATTGCGAAACCCTTTGGGAATGCATTTGGACCACATGTTATTTGGCTACAAATTTTCCATATTTGCTAGACTAATGCAGAATGAAAACGCTCAATGGCCATGTTCACTGATTCTTTAAAACCTTTCAAAATCAGTGGCATAGCTTGAGTATTTGAAGATATTAATTGTTTTAAAATTTAAATATATTCTAGCTAGTCCATGTATATACATGAAGAGATTAAAAAATGTTGAAATACCATTTTACTAAATAACTTACCCTTACACAACTTAATCCTATATAGCCCTGCTCTGTTTCTCTTTCTAATTTATTTATTAATATTTATTTATAATGTCTCATTGTTGTCAAATTTCAACTTAATAAAATGTATATTACATATGCTTCTTTGATTCTTTGACTCACAGTTGTAAAGAAAATGACTGTCTTAAATATGCTGCTGTTTCTTTTTGTTTGTATCTGTGCAATCAATAATGTGACTATACAGACACTAATAGTTAGCCCATGCATGACTAATGTGTGACTACATGTTAAAAAGAAGTCATTGAAATCCTGTACGCCAAGCTGTTTGTCTAAGAATAGTTGCATGTTTTTAACATATATAACGTCTACCAAGGCCTCAACATTACAATTTATGAATAGATTGCAAGAAAAAAAAAAAAATCAAATGACGTGCAGATAATGTTCAAACCACTTTATTCTATTCATTATTATGTTCATTTTTTATTGTGTTTTAAGGTTTGACATTTCTATAATCCTTTGGTATAGCGACAAGAAACTGTCTGAGTGCATAAATCTGACTCCAGTTTTATACATTTTAGTAAGAGCCAAATAAATGATACACTGTATGTCAGTTTTATTAATTATTTCTAAAGAGTAATAGAAGAATCCAGATCAGAAACCAAAAGTAAAACCTCTTCTCTGTACTCAGCACAGATGTTCTGAAGGGAAACTTTTAAACTGAAGTCTTTCATCAAGGCGTTTGGCTTTGTACAGGGTACCTATGCACTGCAGAGTCTATTTCCCACCTGTCAGTGAGGTGCCGCTCCAGCCCTGCCTATTTTACTGTAGCTTGACATGTACATGAACACGGTCATGCCTAAAAATGTTCAGCTGCATTAATCTAAAAGTGTCATTGTGGACATGCACTGACAACTTAGGAGGTGGTTAAAGAAGTTACAAACTCTCTGCACTGTTTTTATGTAATGAATATGCATAGATGTCTGTGTCTGTGTGTGCTTCCGCCCCAAAAATCACAAAAATAAATATTAAGTTATATCAGGAGATCTGGTTATCTATAATGTAAAGTGCTACGCACAAGTTGTTTTAAATATTTACACACATATTAATTATTAACACAAATACGCACTGACAAATGAGCTCACTCTCAAGAACTGACACTCACACTCCTGCAATGACTCAGTCTGTCAATCAAAAGTCATCAACACCACCATCATCTTTCACCCCCAAAGTTAGTATCATACTTTTAGCCCCAGTCCAGTGAAAAAGGCGTGTTGTAGATGATCAAGTTTGCTGTGATCTCCGTTTGGCGATGCGCAGGGCGGAGCGACGCCCAAGAGAAAAGCGCCACAACTGTCATAAGACTGAATTGTTCCTGCGAATCACATGACAGCCTGGGAACCTCCTGACTCCAGCGAGTTGGCTCGGTTATTATTGTTAGGGGAAGATGGCGGAAGAGAGGGAACCTCCACCGTTGGGAGATGGCGAGCAGACAGACTTTAGAGAGGTGGAGGACGGGGAGGATCTTTTTGTCAGTAGCATCTCAACCATAGAGCAGGTAGGAGCTTTGTTGGCGGTTTACAGCCATGCTAAACCTCTCAACCCAGAAGCTAGCATTGCATCTGCTGTCTCACAAAGTCGACGGAGAGCGTGTCGAATGCCTGGAAACTCAGCAGACCACTGCCCGTTAATACTACACTGACAATCTGTTTAGTTTCCCCTTCAGCAACCCCGATTTTGTGCAATTACGGCGTAGTCAACAGCGTTTCTTTGAAATGTATTAGCCTACAAATATTTCGTAGTGCGCATGCGTAGGCCGTATTGCCGAGCCTCCATTCTGCGCTCGCTTTACGCAGAAGTGCAAAGAAATTGCGAATAGTGTCACGTCGGCATTTGGCTCAGATGAAATGTTTTTTTGAATAGTTGTAACCCGGTAAACTTATTAATAACTATTACTAATAGACTCTTATTTGGGATCAATCTTTTTGGATAGTCAATGAAAATGATAAGAATATAACACAAATTTTATTGCCAAAAATAGTAAATATAACATTGCCGAGTTTCCCTACAATGACGTTTTACAGAAGGGGGTGGACATATGTGTAACATCTGGAAAACGAGTACCAGATTGTTTTTAAGGGAAACTAGTTTTTCTCCACAATCTGACTAACTAGAACTTCATTTTACTTTGCCGGCTTGGATTCTTTTTATACTGACAACTACATTATGTGCACATTTTCCTAAATGAATGACACGATCAGGCTGTGATCATGTGACAGTCTTCCAGTGAGGCTAGTTTTGTTAATTTGGGTTGCCAGGTCATTTGTATTTTACCCTCTCAGCAGTTCTGGAATTCTGAAAAAGGAGGAAGGAAGGAAAATAAAGGAGGTGGCAGAGATGTTGGACGTGTCCTCTGTTCCAGCCTCTACCCTCTATTAAGAAAATCATATGTTTGGCTTGTGAGCTGCACATTGTAGGGAGTGTTTATACCATAAACAAAGTTCTTTGTGCAATATGCCGCTGGAAAGTTTGTGAACATTAACTGACCTCCCACATTAGCTTATGTAATGTGCTACAACCTGAGCTTTTAAGACAAAGGGTGAATATGACTGTTTATTGAATATTAACTCTTGAGTGTTCTCGTCAAGACGGTTTCCCAAACTCAATGAAGATTACAAGCTCTGAAAATATTAAGTGTAATTACAGTTTACCCAGGTGCAATGACTGTTCTAAAAATGTTCCAAAATCGGGGAAAGTGAGATGCTTTTTCTCCCTGAACTTTTGCTGAAGCTTTTTGAGGAAGCAGCTTGTTCCGTCTTCCCTTTCATCCTCTCTGATGGCTTGATGAGCCAAAATACCTTGCTCTCCACACAAAACAAACCATTAATCATGGACTGTAAAAACACACACATTTCACAATAACAATAATATCTTTTGAATGTTCCTAAGAATTGTAGCAATGTCTGAACCAGTATACAATTTCCAAATGACAGCATATGACAATTCCCCATGTGGATTGAGTTAAGAGCATCTTATAGCATTATTACAACCCCTCTTCATCATTGTGACTTTAACAGACACAATATTATGTCGATGTTTTAATGGCAGGAAAGGGTGTTATTTAAAGTTCATATCAATGCCTTCTGATAACTGAACTGTTCTACTTTAGACTGTTTAACTAATGAGTTGAAGTTGTCCTTGAGCTAACCTCCAGAACATATCCAAATACAATTCTGAGGTGGTGAAAACTTGTTTATGGTTGGTTCTTTGTGTGAGAGCTACTGATACATGTTTTAGCCTCATTTTGTGGTTAATGTTCATTAATTTATACAACCTTTTGCTGTTTGTAATGGCATTTTATGTTTAATATTACAGAAAGAGTTTTTGCATGGATAAGTATTCAGATCTGTCTATGTTTTCAACTCTGGTTTCTTTCCAGCCCAGCCCGACATCCCCAGAGCCAGCCAGCATGCCTGCAGAAGACATCAGCACCAACTCCAACGGTCCAAAACAAGAAATGTTATTTGACGATGACCAAGAAGATCTTTTCGCTGGTATGTATTTTGGTAGTAAATGCTGATATTTATTTGAGGCTTCACAGGACTACATTTAAAGTTGAAGCACAAACCGGCACAGGGAAATACTTTATTTATATAAAAAAGGTTGATAAAAATGGTTTTGCAGTTAATGATTTGTCTGCAGCAGAGGTTGCATTCTTTGCTCTTGGAGAGCTGGGGTCCCAGTTTGAGCAATCATTAATTTGTGCAGGAAACCAGGCCTCCAGGAAGTGAGATGACAACCCCTGATTCTTCGTTTTAAGTTTTATGAATACTTGATTTTTTTATTCACACACTGCTGTTTACATTGTAGATAAAAGCATTTTCATTTCAAAAGTTTGTCAACCAGTAAAGTGTAGGGTGTTGAAGAAAAAGAATGTTAGAATGTTTTTACAGAGTCAACTTTTAGGCACTTTAATTTCACCAGTGTTGGGCATGTTACTTTAAAAAAGTAATTACTTATAGTTACTAGTTACTTATTCCAAAAAGTAACGAGTTAAGAACTGAGTTGCAGCATTATAAATCTAACTAGTAATTAGGGAGAGTACCTATTGCATTACATTTTTTAAATATTCAAATATATCAAAGAATTTGGATCCCTCTCCTTAAATGGAAGCACATGACGATGAGAGGTGCTTCATGAGATTAGAACAGTTTACAGTCGACGTGAAGAAACGCTTTGTTCCTGGTGTCTCAACGCTCCCCCAACCAAAGAAAAGAATTAAAAACTTGAGAGAGCCTGGTCAGATGAAAACAGCTTTAATCAACTTATGTATAGTAATGTGCCACATTTAGTTCCAAGGATTGGTAACGGCATTGTAACAATGGAAGTAATTTAATAGATTACGTAGTAACACCGTTAGTAACGCCATTTATTTGTGGCTCGGTTATTCCCATCAGTGAACTTCACAACTGGTAACGATACATCGGAAGTGTCAGGCTCAGGATCTGGAGGACTACAGCTCTGCAAGGATTTCTGTTTTCCCTGTTCTAACACTGTGAATTCAGCTCACGAAGGCTTTGCTAATTTGTTCCTTAATTGAACAAGGTGTGTTAAATTAGGTAGGGCACTAAAAACTGCAGTGCTGTGAACCCCATATACCCTTGCTTTACACACTTTTTATTCAAGAGAAATGCACATATTCACTCCTAGTTGAATATATACTGTATTTCTCAAATCCATATTAATCTAAAGGATTGTGCCTAAGTGCTGTACTTGAATTTGAATTGAATGAGTTTAAATGAAATAAAATACAATGAAATATAATAAATAAGCAAAAAAGTATACTTAACACTATTGGAGAATGCACAGAGATGAGTTAACGGAGGCTAAAAATGAAGATTGTCACTAACAAGACAAACATTTGATTAAATAAATCTAATAAAAAATAATTAATGACAATTAAAGATTAATGACTTTTAAATACAATTACAGAATGAGTGGATTTGTCAAATCTTTGACTGTCAGTATATATTGTGTTATTTGTTATTGAGGTAAAATTGCAATAAGCAATGGTTATAATCACAAAGCCGTGATTGCTGCATGAAGTTTTTGTCGTTCTTTATTCTTTTATTCCCACAAGAAGCCACAGAAGAGGTTTCTCTTGACAGCCCAGAGAGAGAACCCATCCTGTCTGATGGTCCGTCTCCGGCCATCACTCCAGTCACTCCTACGGTCATTATAACGCCTCGAGTCGATGCATCCATGTTTGACAGATCTCTGGATGAGGTAAAGCAGGTTATCAGCTTCTCGTAAATTAATCAAATGCAATAAGTAAACACAGCTGGTTCTGATTATTGTGTGATTGTTACACAAGTAGGAACGTAATTCAGATATTGCCATTTCTGGCCAAAAAATAGGAGAGAATCATTAACTTCAAACAAACTTAATTCAAAGATATTTAAAGGTATTCCTTGACTATACAGAAATCTAATAATCTACTTCTTGTTACGTTTGTCGCGTGTAGAAAGGATAAAATTCGTTTAGATTTAGACTGGAAAGGGAAGTGGACCCATTAATTGGATAACAGATAGCAAGTAATTGTAGGGAGTTTTTGTAGCACAGTGACAAATTAACCTACAGTATCGGGGATTCCAGGTTTGCAAGTCTTTAGACATTCTCAGCACATTTGCAGGGCTCAACACAATGGCCTGCTGAAAATCTGTAGCCATTAAAAAAACAGATTCAGTCTTTTTGATTGATGTATATATGTTCCTCGTAGTCCAGCACTGTCATGTAGTTACACAGTGATTTTTTTTCTAATATCAGCAAATGATTTTTCATGCATGTGACAGTGATGTTAACTTTTGCAATGTAACGGTACATTGCCAGTTGTGTGTTGTATGTTAGCGTTACACCTGCAAATTTAGCATATGGTATATATTGCTAAGGGTTAGATCCAAGATCTGAAATTAACATCTTAATAAAAATTAAGTTACTGGCAATTGTCTGTCATAATATTTTCCTGTTTTTAGATAAGATGCTCATCAAACTGTTACCCTAAAATAGAATTGGGTTAGTTTAGGTTAGGTGAAATAGAAGAAAAAAAAGCTTAAAAAATAGGTAAGAAGAAAAAACATATATTCCAAAATTAATATCAATATATTTTTAATTGTTCATGCTATTTAGGAAAGCATTATTGAGAAGTAGCTATTTTTATTCGTTTTTGATGTAAACCAGTACACAGAACTACAGAACAGGACGGGAAAAATCTGAAGCTCTGCTCAAAACTGGCCGATGAAAGAAAATCTCGTTGTGGGGCCCTGATTTGTGTCGAGTTTGCAGACTTATTTCCTTTTGCTAATTCCTGTTGAGATGCCGATTCATTTCCTGGAGAATGTGTTTTGCGCAGGATGAAGAGGCGGAGGAGAACGGCGATACCTTTGACGTCCAGATAACGGTGTCTGATCCGGAAAAAGTTGGTGAGTTCAGTAGAGCGCTCTCCGCTTTTAAAAAGAGTCTCCCGGCGTGTGTAAGAGGCGCTCGTCTCCCGAGGCCGCTCCGTATGGGCAGCTCTTTTGCGGGAGGTTGCTGTACATTGTAAAATCAATAGACCTTTTCAAATGTTATCAGGTGTAGGATTTGGTCTCTCGCTTTCCTGTGGGAGGTGAAACACTTCGGGCTTTACGCCGTCACTTCTTTGCTGGGCTCGGGTTAAAAAAAAATCATTAAACTACGAATAAAGTATTAGGAAATAATATTAGAAACAAAACCAAAAATTCATACATACACACAGCTAAGAGAATGTAGTTCCTTAATCATTTATACAACTACAAAAGTGACATGTTTCTGCTTTCTGTAAAAAGACAAAAGAAATAATGAATGGTTTTAGAGATCAATACTAGAAACAAAACACACTTCAGCTTGCGCCGCAAAGAATCAATTTTATGGCGTCGGCTTCACGCCCACAATGCTGCTTTTCTTTTGAGTGGAGGAACCAGATTTTTCATTGATGCTCTAAAAGAGTTTGCGAAATGTACCGTACACCTGTGGGTTTGTGATGATTTTGTTGTCTTTTTCTCATTAAAGGAGACGGAATGAACGCATACATGGCCTACAAGGTGACCACTAAGGTGAGTGTTCCCTGTTCACATGCAGGTGGTGTAGTGTTCGTTGTGTAGACAGCCGACACTGTGTTGACACTTTTTTTTCCCCACTTCAGACATCCCTGAACCTTTTCAGCAGAAATGAGGTTTCTGTTAAAAGGAGGTTTAGCGACTTCCTGGGTTTGCATAGCAAATTAGCGTCCAAGTACATGCACGTTGGATTCATCGTCCCCCCTGCCCCAGAGAAAAGCATTGTGGGTACGTTATTTTTCACATACAAAGTTGGCCTCAAAACAATGCATGTTCTCCTAATGCCTGTCAAGTAATTTGACAAACATAGATAATAAGAATTATATTTATTTATACGTATATTTTATTAGCACAAGTTTTACACCATATTTGTTTCTCTGCAGGAATGACGAAGGTCAAGGTCGGGAAAGAAGATTTGTCATCTACAGAGTTTGTAGAGAAAAGAAGATCAGCTTTGGAAAGGTATTGTGATATATACTGTATAAAAATAAACTAGTACATTATTTTTTTGTTTTATATAATTTTGGATGAGACTCAAGCTTTCACACCTGCAGCTTTGACAGAAGTGTTTCCCTTTCTCCCGCCCATCCTTTTAAACATGAAAACAGTTCAAGTGGAAAGATCATTCTTGTTCTGGTCTTTTGTGGATGAAAGGTTAACCAACAAGTATTAGATAAATAATTATCACCAAGCTCAGGAGGGCTCCTGCTGTCAGGTCGGCCGAGTCTCGGCCGGTAGTTTTCTCCCGAGCTTTGTCTCTCCCGCGCCTGCCGCTCACTGCGGGGCTGATTGCCGCCGTAGTCCTGGTTTTTGCGCTGCCTGACGAATCGAATAAAAATTAAAGTTAAGTGAGGCGCTGACATTTCTCTGCCCTTTTTATCAGCCCATTGATTGACGTGAAGGTCAACAGCTTGGATGGGGGCCCCGGACATCGGCTTATAGACTTCATCCGTTAAAGAACTGAATCTTGATGGCCCTGGCCCTTAATTTACGAGCAAAGAGCGTTTAACGCATGGAGAAATAGTGCCACAGTTTGTGCAATTGGAAGTTTTAGACAAAATTTGATAAGTATCAGCTACTTAGGGCCTATCCGTATGCGGATATTTTTATAAACACATTTTTTATATACAGTATATTCGGTGTACAGAGATTTTCTAACCGTATCTTGTGTAAACACAATAAAAAAACAATCATATAAAAAAATATCGTTAATAAAAATATCCGCCTACGTGTAAACAGACCCTTAGATAACTATTATTTCAATGAATGGAATAGTTTGAAAAAGAAAAACAGATGACTAATGTCGTAACCTGTTAAGAGTCTTTTTCCATTATGTATGGAATTAGTTGTTTAAAAGCAGCAATAAATATTTTTTACTTTTTTTGCATAGATACCTGGTCAGAACAGTTAATCATCCTGCACTGCTGAAAGATCCGGATGTCATTCAGTTTCTGGAGAGCTCAGAGGTACATATTTTAAGTTTTTTTCCTTTTTAAATGTAGCTTAGTTGTAACATAATGCCATTGAATTGGTTATTACAAAACACCAATACATATTTACATTTGTAAAAATAAGTAATATTTTAGTGATGCATGTCATGAAATTAAGATTAATTTTAATATTTAAGATGTTTATTTTTAGCGAAAAAAGTTCAAAGATGAATTATTTTTGCTGTTATTTTTCTAGTGTTATATAAAAGACTAAAAATGAATTCATACTTTTAAGCTGACGCTCCTTTTAGTATAGCATTTTTAGCTTGCCATGCATTTTATGGAGAAAAACAACGTGGAAATATGGCATCATTAAGCGTAAATTGTAGTATAAAATGTATCATGATGCAAGTGAGTTGTCAAGGAGTTATTTTCAACTGAACTCTGCCCCCTTTTTTAAATCCTCAGAAGTAATATTTATACTTAATGTCAATAACTCTAAGGCCATGCGGGTGGGATTATGGCCATACGGAGAAAACAGTATTAACGCAATTGTAATGCAAGACCCCAGTGATTGTACCAGGCTAAACGCTGGGAGGGCAATTGAAAGCTATTTTTGCTTGTCGTCCCCTTGGAGAGTTTTCTGGGGCCGAAATGCATTAAATTGGATGCAGCATTGAAATGTATGGGAGTGGAGAAAACCCCAGGCTTCTCCCCCCGTTCCAGACCTGGGCTTGGTGGTTGGGGATGGAGTTGGTGGGGGGAATGAAGCTCCCTGTGGGATTGGGTCCAGGCCCCGGCCTCTTAACCGGTTTGTTTGCCCTTATTTGTCATTTTATCCCAGCTGCCGCGAGCAGTTAGCACCCAGGCACTGAGTGGGGCCGGAATATTGAGGATGGTAAACAAAGCGGCCGACGCTGTCAACAAAATGACAATCAAGATGAATGAATCGGATGCGGTAAGGGGCTGATTTTTGGACTTGAATAATGAGACGAATTAATGAGCCGCTCTCTGGCTTGAATCCTAAGATCCTCGAGAGGCAGAAGGAGAGAGGGCACGTGCCTCCTCCTCCTCCTCCTCCTCCTTTGCATTCGCTGGGCTTGTTGTGCGCCTGGGAGGTGCAAAACATCACAGAGATTCTAGTTGTTTTACTGCATTTTATAACTTTTATAGCACATTGACTTGCAACCTTGCTTACAGATTAACTGTGCATGCTGCTTTTTAATGGTGTGACCCTCGCCAGTATGTGTTGTTGTTGTCTCTATTTTGTCCTACATTACCATAATTTTTTACATTTTGATTGTGTGGATGAAGTGGTTTGAAGAGAAACAGCAGCAATTTGAGAACCTGGACGTGCAGCTCAGAAAGCTTCATGCCAGCGTGGAGTCACTGGTGTGTCACAGGAAAGGTAAAAACAAAAGTTGTGAGTTTTAAACCTAGTGGAACTGTTGTGTTGCTTCTTCTGATGGAGTCCATTTTGTGGTGCTCCGTCATATATCCACTTTTGCTTATTTAAATGAATGAAACAACACTTTTTTGGTAAAATGTATTATATATGTACAGTACTGTGCAAAAGTTTTAGGCAGGTGTGAAAAAATGCTGTAAACAAAGAATGCTTTCAAAAATGGAAGTGTTAATCATTTATTTTCATCAATCAACAAAATGCAGTGAATGAACAAAAGAGAAATCAAATCAGTATTTGGTGTGACCACCCTTTGCCTTCAAAACAGCATCAGTTCTTCTAGGTACACTTGCACACAGTTTTTGAAGGAACTCGGCTGGTAGGTTGTTCCAAACATCTTGGAGAACTAACCACAGATCTATAATCCTATAATCCTACAAAACAATATAATGACTACAAAATAATATAATGACTATAATCCTACAAAATCCCTGACTTTGTGCAAGTGTACCTATAAGAATTGATGCTGGTTTGAAGGCAAAAGGTAGTAACACCAAATATTGATTTGATTTAGATTTTTCTTTTGTTCGCTCACTTTGCATTTTGTAAATTGATAAAAATAAACAATCATTTTTTATATTTCTGAAAGCATTCTTTGTTTACATCATTTTTTCACACCTGCCTAAAACTTTGCACAGTACTGTATGTATATCATATATAATTATACATATACAATTCATTTTCTGCATCTTATATAAGTATATAATGTGTATTATATACAGTATGTATAATGTATATAACGTACATATATGATGTGTATCATTAATGTATATGCTCTGTGTAAGTGATATGTTCTCTATAGTTATACATTTATAACATCCCTTATTAAATCTGCTTTAAACTTCCATTCCGTTTGCTCCATGTATTGTAACTCATTTTCCATGACTAATGTAAAGGAGAAGTTTGTTCGACATAATTTACTCAAATGTGAAGTTTGTTTGATAACGTTCAAGGAAAAATGGTTCACATTTAAAGAAAAGAGTGTTGGCGATAAAAAGTTTGAAATTCGCTCCCCTACAAAAAGTTACACAATGGGAACAATATAATGCAGCATAATGCATATAAGTTGTGGGTTCAAGCTTTGCCAGCTGTACCACTGCTGGGCCCCTGAGCAAGACCCTTAACTCTAATTTGCTCCAGGGAGACTGTCCCTGTAATTAATAAATAGAAAGATGCTCTGGATAAACACATCTGATAAAATAAGATAAATGTTAACCCTCTATTTGCTAGGATTTGCCTGAGATTCACTTAGAAAGTGAGTGACATCAATGGCATTGTGATTAAGAGGGTAATACCTGCTCATTTCGGGCAGTTGGTCTGGTAACGGTTACCCAAACTGGTATAGGTACCACTGAGCTACTCATGAGCAAGCTATCATCCTCAAGGACTCCTCCCCAGGTGCTGCCAAAAAGCTACATACTGCTCCTTCACTGATTGGTCAAAAGCAGAGGTCACATTTTGCTGTGGTGCACTGTGTGCTGTACTGTGCTGTACTGTGTTCACAATGACAAATATTCACTCACTATTCATTCACCCTGCCACATGGCCTGACTTGTTCCCATTTTCTACAGAGTTATCAGTCAACACGGCTTCATTCGCAAAGAGTGCCGCCATGCTTGGCAACTCGGAGGACCACACAGCTCTGTCGCGGGCCCTGTCCCAGTTGGCCGAGGTGGAGGAGAAGATTGATCAGCTGCACCAGGAGCAAGCCTACGCTGACTTTTACCTGTTCTCCGAGTTGCTGGGAGACTACGTACGACTCCTCACCGCTGTCAAAGTGAGCCAAAACCCGTCTTTCCAGTCAAAGTGTGGAATGTGCAGTTGATGTTGATGATGAAGTGTGTCTGTGTAAACAGCAGCTGTTGTGTGATTAATATCCAGCACCATCTGACATCTTTCCATACATATGAGAACTGTGCTTTCAATATCCAATTCATTCAAACCTGTTGAATAAGGATATCATTTAGAACATCTTCATGCAGAAACTTCACACAGTATTCAATCTTGTCTGCAAAAAATGTGCAAAAGTAGTTTCATAAAAGCAAACAAAATATGGAGGTTGAAGTCTGAACACTTTGTTGCTATGATGTATGTGGAAAATTTAATTTGAGCACAACAATTTAACATGCCATCGTGGGACCTAATTTGACAAATGGATTCAAGATTCAAGATTCTTTATTTGTCATATGCAAATTATACAGGTACAATATGCAGTGAAATGTATCCTGATCTGCTGATCTGATAGGCAAAAAAATTAAAATAGAGATACAATATACAAACTTAACAAACTTAAAATAAGGAGATAAGGGAATAAAATAAAGATAAATAAACTATTTCTTATATTACAATAAGTTTAACCTAAGTACTAAAATCTGCAGACAGATAACAGGTGCAATGCGAGTGTTTTTAAAGTGCCAAGTGCAGCTACACAGCAGTGAACAGTATAGCATTTTAGCAGACAGAGTAGGAGCATGTAATATTTTGGACAGTGAAATATGGCAGAAGTATAAATGATCATAACAATATGGAGTTAAGAGGCAGTATGGAATGGCAAATAAGACTTTTTAGAAAAAAGGCATGTCCTTGTTTAGGAAACGGATGGCCTGAGGATAGAAACTCCTCCTGAGTCTCTCTGTTTTGGCCATGATGGTGCGGAACCTTCTGCCTGATCGCAGAAGATGAAATAGTCCATTGCCGGGATGAGATGAGTCCTTTATAATCCTAATTGGTCCTACATCTCTTGGCGTAAATGTCCAAAATGGAGAGCTGACGTACAGCAGCGCTCCGCTGGCCAGATCATTCTCTGGAGAGCTTTCTTGTCCTGAACACAGCTCTTCCCGTACCAGCACAAGATGTTCTGTATGACAGTGCTCTCCACAGCGCCAATATTTATTTCATAATTTCAGTAAACCGTGAGCTAAGTGTTGGTAAGGTTTAGAGGCAGATTTAAAACATCTGTTAGGAACTAGATTTGTAGCCAGTTGTGAACATGTGACAAGTGTGTGACAAGTCCGATACTGCCCGTGTGTATTTTTGTGACTATATATGGTATAAAATAATTTGATTTGTAAATGAATTATTTTGTCAAGGCTAACCATAAACTTAGGTGAACCTTATGCATATGTGAAGGTACGACTCGTCTAAGCAAAGAATTTAGGAAACTTTAGCTAAAGCTATTGTTTGACTTCTTCTACAAAGCGAGAACCTAGTTCATAGATGCTATCATTATCACTCTTTAAGGGACTGACCCCTAAATCTCTTTGTATTTGCAGGGTGTGTTCGACCAACGCATGAAAACGTGGTCCAAATGGCAAGATGCCCAGGTCATGCTACAGAGGAAGAGGGAGGCTGAGGCTAAGCTTCAGTTTGCCAACAAGCCGGACAAACTTCAGCAGGCCAAGGATGAAATAAAGGAGGTAAAACGTTAGCAGCAGTACTGAAAACCAATTCCACATTATGAAATTGTTCACATTGTATTACATTCTTAAACAAATAGGAACTACATAAAGAATTTTTTCCAAGTTTTTCCGTTAAGAATTTCACGTCAAAAATGTTCAGTTAAAATTTGATCCCTGATTTTCTATGAAGTCGAAATATACTGCAGTCCTTGTAAATTATCCCTTTGTGCATCATAGAAAATAGGCCTCAGACCATGTTGAAAATGGTTAGTTGTGTTTGGCATCAACACATTAGCCTGAGGCCCTTGCTGTTGGTGTTGATGCTTTGATGGTGATGCCTGCTGCTTTCCTATCACTTTATTTCATTCATATCTCCTCCGAGGCCGCTGTTCCACTTGATATGAGTTCATGAGTTATTGATTACTTTAACCACAGTACATTATCAGCCTTTTTTAATTTTTGCATTTTCCCTGTCATGCTCCACAAAGGAGATTGAGGAGGTAGGACCCTTGGCTCTGATTTCTGTTCTGTTTTTTTCCCCCCTCCCACTTTTGATTTGTCCCATCACATATGCTGCATTAATATGTGCCCCATTCTGGGTATTGTTTCATGCTGATAATGACATTCACTGTGTGTGACATGCTTAAAGTGTGTGCTTTTAGTTAGATACCATTGTGAAGTGGTGATCAACTAACATTGACTTAAGAGTTAGTTGATAATCTGCTTTTGTTTTCTTTTGCCTTTTTAGAGCCTCATGGATTTGTAGTTGTAGCTAAAACATGTGATCCATCTTTTTCCATTACTTCCATTATTGTGTTCTCAAAACATTTTATCTGCTATAATTTACTATAATCTGTCTTTCGTTATTTTAACTGCTTCTTTAATGCTATAGATTTGTGTTAACAATAGATTTGTTGTTTTGTTTATGGTTAAACCTGTACAGAGATAGGGTAATCTTTTGTTAAATTTGGGCACTTTAAAGAAGCTCAGGCAATGATGCTGATTGTCATAAGCTAGGAATCTTAAAGTAATTTACTGAATAATGATTTTAATGCTTTGATTTTAATCAAAATGCCTTTCAATATAGAGATTTTACTTTCACGTTTGTGCTAATTAATGACTTCTTTATTAGTTGTACTTAAAGTGGACCTTTTTATTAATTAAACTAAATTTATTTAGTTTAAAGTTATTCTCCAGATATCATATTTGTCACTTTTTCTGTGTTTTCTCATCCAGAAAGACAAACAGAAGAATTACATTCTGAAAGATAGACACATAGTCCAGTATATCTGTCAGAGTGATGCCTCCTCTTGTCTGTTTGACTCCTTTTTTAGTGGGAAGCTAAAGTACAGCAAGGAGAGAGAGATTTCGAGCAGATATCTAAAAACATACGCCGCGAAGTGGGAAGATTTGAGGTGAGCTGCCATGTCTGGGATTTCTGCCTTGTGACAGCTCTGATATGTCTACTATGTGTTTTCACATTGTACTCCGAGTCAAAAAAGAGAGATTTCCTTTGTTCTTGTTGACACTTGAAGCCTTTTTCTAAAACCACACTCTTTGGGGGGATCTTCTTGCTATTTCAAGTGTTTTGTGAATCACCAAATTGCTTTTGCCTTAACTTTTGGTTTCAATTTTTAGAAACAAAGAGTGAAGGACTTCAAAGTGGTCATCGTTAAATATCTAGAATCACTAGTTCATACGCAGCAGCAAGTAAGTGTGATTTGTACCTCATGATACTGGAATTAGGGTGCACCAATCCAACCAGGTGCAAATGTACACTTCATATTATAAATACAGTATATTGTCATATCATATTTAATGTCTACCTATGTCATACATCATATCCTGTATCATATCTGATGTCTCATCCCATGTGCTCTAACATCAGCTCATATCCTAAATCAAATTTAGTCATCCTATATCATATCTATATATAATTATAGTAATTATCTACAAAATGCACTGGAATTACAGTGTAAGAAAGGTTGATGTATTAAATTGATATGATTATATTATTGTATAATTATGTAAATATATAAATTATAAAGTGATAAATATATGTGATACTGAAATTTGACAGGTTTTGAACCTTGCAATGATTTTTTTTTCTCTTTTTCCTCTTCAAGCTGATAAAATATTGGGAAGCATTCCTACCTGAAGCCAAAGCTATAGCATAAGCAGAAAAACCCCATCGTAAATGCATAGGGATTGACGATCACATAATTTTGTTTCTTTTGTTTAACATTTAACATAATCAAAAAAGGATGCACGGACTTAAATACCACTCTAATAAAAACACTATAAATCTTTTAATTGCTCAGTCCTTACTTTTAACATCTTGGTGTGGTAAGGAGATTGGCACAGTTTATACATATTTACTGAGTGAATGGTGAGACATTGCACTTCCAGCTTAATGATACACTACTGCTTTGTCTTTGAATGGGTTCAAGCACCGTAGTACCTGTCTGTCTTTTTTGTTTAATCGTCAGCTGAATATCAAAACTATGACTGATCTGATATGTAATATTTTCCACATATGCAATGATCCAAAAGGGGATAGCCTTTGAAAGGACTTTTTGGGGCTGGTTTAATTTTTAAATGAGCAGCTAGATTAAAAAGATGCTCTGATGACACCCTATGTAATGTGAGGCAGACTGTCTATCATGATTAGAAATTGTCATACTACAGACCTGATTTTAGTGGATTTTTAAAAAAAGGGTTTTGTTTGCTAATTTGAAATTTGAGAGGATACACAAGGCAGAATTGTACAACTGACAATAATTACCACAATGAATTTCAAACAAGCTAATTATCATTCTTTTATGTTGGCTATTCAAAAATAGTCAAGTGGAGTGACCATGAATGTCTCCTCCATAATAATTGGTCACTTATGGATGATGTTGGGCACTTCTAAGGTATTGGCAACAACATTTTTTAAAAAATGCTATAAGACTTTCTTTAAATGCTCCATAATGCTTCTTTTCTTTATGAAGAAAATACTGAAGGATTTAAAAAGATTATCGTGTTTAAAAATGAATTTCGTGTTGGTCCTCTACTCAGAATGCAGTGTTGCAGTGCTTGGCCCCAGAGTTGCTGCTTGCAGCTGTATACACATGTATTTTATTTTGCTTTTTCTTCCGTAATGTTTTGAAAGTCTTAAATTGATTCTTTGTTTTAAAGACAATGATATAAAGATTTTTTTAATTCATGAATTTTTTTACTTTACATTCCTGTTCAACAATGCTGAAATTCTAATAAAGGAATGTACTTCAGTATTAAACAAGCACAATTTCTTTCATTTTTATCATCTTTATATAACATTTATTCCATGTACAGTATAAGTGACATGAAGTTTGTTTATATTCACATTAATACTCAGGTTTTACACCAGCATAAGGTCAAACCTCTAGTGATACGTTAGGTTTACTGATTACTTTATTTGGGCTAAGTGCTTAACCTGTTAACACCCCTAGATCTGACCCCTAGTACTTCAGTAATGTTGTGTGTAAACATCTTTGTCAAGCTTTTGCCTTTTAAAAAAACAACTTAAAATATTTTACAGGTGGCCCAGGGCTAGATTAGAACCCACAGTCTCCTACCACTAAGGCCCTTACACCCCACTTCGATGATGTTCCTCATGACAGGTGCAGATCAAAACTGAACAAGTGATAAGTGTGTGACAAAGGCAAAAAAAGGCCTTTGTCCTGGCATAAAAAGGGAGTAACTGTTGCAAGGTAATTTATAAGCATATAACAGAAGAAATATTGGATTAAAGTGTTAACATTTAGAGAGCTGGCCAGTTCATGGTGTTTCTAGAGAAGCTGACGTTCTGCTGACTGAAAGGCTTCTTCCAGTGTGGACGTTTGCAGTATTGTGGTAGCTCCTTTTAAACGGTAGCTTTCCAAGCTTTAAGCTAATCGTGATGGAAAGTTTTGTTTTAATGTTTAAGTTAGCTACACTACAAGCTACAAAGAAAAGTTGTCTAACTGCACTGAAACTCTTCCACAGCCTCGGATTCCTGTTACAGTTTTCGGCAAGGTGCACTTCATAGGTATCAGATTCCACTTGTGCTAATTCAACACCATCCTGAAACGGCTGCCAGTTGGAAATAGACGTCTTCGTAACGCCAGAAAATAGACATTGTTTTCCTATTGTAATGATGCAGCATTTTCTATTAAAAAGTAGTAACTTTAAAAGCTGCAGCATTTTAAAAGTGGCCTAGCTACTAATAATCTGCTGAGCTGCTGAAGAAAGGCAGTCATTTGGGCGTTATACATTGTTTTAAGCGTGTGTGTATTCATATAGTCAAATACATTCATTCATTATCCGAACCGCTTAATTCCAGCCGGGGTCGAAGTGGGGACCGGAGCCTTTCCCGAAAAACTACGGGTGCAAGGTGGGGACAAAACCTAAGCAGGCGCCAGCACACCGCAGGGCACACTCACACAGTCACACTCTCATTCACCCCTTAGGGGGCAAATTTAGATTCTTTAATTCTTTGAATGAACGAATGAATGAATGAATGAATGAATGAACATCCAAAAGCGCTACATGACACTTTGCATATATATCTCCAAAACACTGTCAAAAACTCAAGCGCACGGTCTTCTGGATTGTCCCTAACATATTGACAAGCTGTCAGAATATGATGTTGCATAAGGCTGGTGTGACTTTGTGCTAGTGACTCAGTGCAGGGCATCATTATGAGCGCTGTCTCCTCCTCTCCTCCTTAGAGCTGCAGTGGAAATGTCTCTAATGACATTACTGCGAGTGCGTCGTGACAAGCGTCTAATTTTAAACGCAGGTGTTTTCAGTTGAACTGTTGAGTTCAATACAATAATAGGAAATGGTCCAGTCTTCTATGTTTGGCCGAAAACGGGCATCAGAGTTGATTCCACAGCAGAGCTACGGCACATTAATTAAATGAGATTTAGACATATTGTTTATGTAACAATATGTATAAATCTCATTTAATTAATATTTTTTAATATAAAAATGGCACGTAAATCTATTGACATCTTATTTTTTTTTGCAAACAAGAGCAAAACTAACTAGGAAAAATAAAACAATATTTCATATTTTTGATACAAACACCCCATCTTATCGAAACAAATGAACTGTATTGCATTTACCATATTCTGTACCAATACGCCCTCTACAGGCCGACCTTTCAACTGCTCTGAGATGACCACTTACCTGGTGAACCAATCATTTTAATCTGCATGAACACCTTTAGCCTCAGTATGGTGAAATAAAGAACAGTAAAACAAAAACACCCTGGTGTGAAAATTCCAAGTTGCACTAGGGTTATATAAGTTAGCCACAAAAGGGAAGGAAAAAACAAACAAAAGAAGAAAAAAAAAAACGCTGATAAAACAGCCTGGCTAAACCTGTCAGCTTTTATTTATCATATCTCCAAATAGCAGTGTTATGTTGTGTTGTGGTCAAAATACAGTGACCTTACTTGATCAAGTGCAACCCAGGCCCCCCAGATAAGAAGAGCAATATAATGGAGTACAATGAAGAGAGTGTGCTGTAATTATTTGTGCCCTGTCAAGAGAAGGGCCTCTGGACCCCTGGCAATTCAAATCTGGGAAGCCTCGTGTACGGCTAGGAACTAGCGCTTGCCAGCATGAGACAAATATCGCCTTGCTCTCGCGACATTGCTGAAATTGCATCAGTTTGTCATGCACACACACTGCCAGCTCCCTGGAAAAAAATAATTTGCTTGCAAATGTGGACGCTCCGTTCCTCCGTTTGCTCAGTTTGTAGGGACATTGCTCTTTTCGCTGCCTCTATCACCACTGAGCAATTACTAAGCTTCAGGCCTTTTTTGTTCCTGAAATGAATGTGTAATGGTATACTTATAATCATACAGGAAATATTTCAAAACATCTCAGATTTTATAGCTGTTTTAAATCATTGCAGTGGACTGTGGGAAGCATAAATATGAGCACAATTGAATCCAAATTGTTTCAATATATTGCAAAAGGGCAGAATGTCAGGTGTTTGTGCAATACATTTCATTCATATTGAGACAATGTGTCCTGAAATTTGTAATATTTTAATCTGATAAATGCTGGGGTTTATGTTTTTTGTCTATTTGTATTTATTTGGTCTCATTTTTAAATAACATCACTTGTTTTAGGTCTATTTAATTATTTTTATTTATAATTTTTTTTTGCTGTAAGGTTTTTAAATATTTGAAATTTTCCAGATTCATTCAGCAACTATCTGTTAGAATATGTAATGTTGAAATAAAACATTCATAGGACAGATGATTTGTGGGCAGTGCCCAGGGAGCAGTGCATGGGCTTGGTACCTTCTTGGTACCTTCTTGGTACCCACCAATCAAACAAAACGCTCCCTCACCATTACAGCAACACTTTGTGTTATTTACTAACATTATGTAATTTGTCTATTCTGATCTTTAAGACAATAAAAGTAATGTTTTTATATTTATACACCTAAATATTTGAAATTTCTCACTCAAATATACATTATTACTGCCTCCTGTAATCATATGCAGCATTGCAGTCTTTATATGTATTATTCAGTATTTACATGCTGATGGTTGTTTTAGCATTATATAAACTTTGTCTCTTGCAGAATGCTGTTATTGGCTCATTCCCGATTGAGCAAATCTGAAGTTCATGATCATGTTCGAGAGCAAGGAGATAAGGAAGCAGGGGCCTTTGTTTCACAATGGTGTTAATTCATTTTTCTTATCTGCAGATGGGTGAGTTGCCGGGCGCTTAGATGATCCCATGCCTGCTCATTTTGTGGCCTTAAAGAGAAATGATGCAGCAAGTGTGGATACTCCTTTGGACTAACTTTAATTCTGCTCTTGTAACACAGGTCTTCTCATGCTTGACCTTTCATGTCAGGTGCATTGTGGAGATGAAAGAGAACCAAAGCGATAAGTGGCACAGTGTTTGTAAGGGTAAAATGCATCGCTTCTGGTTAAATGCATAAGGTGTGATATCATCCCTGTTGTCGGTGACTATTAAACTCTATTCTGAGTGCATTTGAAAATAAGAAGGTCATGACTTCTTATGTACCTTGCTAATGCACATCTAGCCAAAGGCCAAGAGGGAAGGTATATAGATGATGGGAATTTTCACTTCGCCTGCATGCATCATTGTGGAAAAATGGAACATGTCATCTTTTTTCTTTTAGCAAGCTGAAGGTAATTTTCCTACCACTAAATATGTACTATTTAGCATAAAATCACCCAGATGTGCTAATTATTTGGATAAACTGAAATGTTTACCTATTAGTGTGGGCATGTCAAAACTTGAAGAATAAAATATTTTGTGTTTGGATGAGTAATATCCTAAAAATATATGTATGCTAATAGGTATGTACCACATTGTAAAAATATTTTAAATCAATTTAAATTATAATTAGAAAATTGTTGCCGATTTCAAAATATATGCAGTAAAAGCTGTTATTGTGGATGCTTTACTGACCCCTGGGGGTCCAATTAAAATTGTGCCACGTACCAACCTAATTAAATTCAGCCAAATTAATACTCAAAGCGTGTTATATAAATAATTTGATATTCATTACTTATGTAATGACCCGCATGTATCGGGTTAGCAGGGGACTAACAGAAGCGTCCTCTCTCTCCATTTATCCTGTTGGGTTTTTAGCTAAAACCCTGACTTTGTTTGACAGGACGCGTTCGAATACGAAACAAATGCCACAGTAAATTTTACATGACGGCAGAAGGATTGAGCGGCGCTATTTGCATACATAAATCTATTGGCTATGTGACGTTAATCAATAATTGTCCATCCTGAGAGCCAAGCTGCTGACTCGTGACCAGTGCATTATCGGTTCTGATGGGTCTTTTATGAACTCTGACAGGTCCCTCTCACCTGTTTATGGCATAAACGGCGGATAATCATTTAGTTTGCTTTGGGCTGTTTTAAGGACTGTAACGCACTGCTTCAGGTGAATGTGATGTTCAGAGGATATCATCACTCTCTGGGGGCTTTTAAACTTAGAAATGATTCATTCATTCATTCATTCATTCATTATCAAAGATAAGGACTGCAAATGTGCTAATGCACATTTACCCACAATCAAAGAGAGAATACCTATATGAAATAGATTTAATTTAGCTTGCATAATTGTACGAAATGCAAACAGGATTTAATATTCAAAGTGATCAACCAAATATGTCTTGCAATTTAGAGGATAAATCTAACACAGATGGGACGCTGTCAGATATACATTTTAGCACATCAAATCTCACCTCACACCTGTTAATGCTTGTTTAGGAGAGTGATGTGATGCCTTTTGTGACTTTCAACTCAAACTTTGTTCACCCAGAGTTGAGATCCTTACTAATGCATCCCTTCACAAAAGACAGAGGGGGACATCTGAGTTCAGTAAATGAAATTTAGCTTAAATTCATCATTGTCCAAAAGAGAAATATGGTCTTTTAAAATGAATTTCACTTTGCTTGCATGCACCATTTTGCATACAGTTAATGTCTGGTTTCCTGTATTTGTATACTGAATGGAATTTTCTAATCTGTCTCCAGCAATCTAGAGAAATAATTTTGCACAAAGTATTTATGATGTGTTCAATCATTTTTATTTGATTGTTTTGCCCTTAAGGAACCTTAACAATTTAGTATTTTTGACAGGTATGTTTCACAGCGTATCAAAGTACAAATTAGGACTCACATGCATCAGTTCCAATCACTAGGTTGGTCACTAAGTTTTCCCAGACCCTAAATTGAGAGTTTCTCACCGCTTTCTTTTGTTCTCTGAAGAGAAAGGTCAGAATTGCAATGGGAATTGATGTAATTGTGAACCGGGGGCAGCTGGCAGTGTCAAATAGCCTTGGCTGCAAGTTCTTCCCATTTCATTAGCCAGCCATTGTCCAATTCCTCACCCTGTAAATGTGTGGTGACATTCCCCGTGTTTAGTATGCAAGAGATTATGAATGGCCACAGCAAGCACTTAATCGGCCTGATGAACACTAGCCCTGCTCCCATCAACACCCATATGAACCAATCATGGAGATTTTTACCGGGACATAAATACAAGTGGCACAATTTAATGAAGTCGCGTTCTCTATGCGGCCCGACACCACACGGCCCTGTAATGTCTTCTTTGTAAGCAGTCTCTCTTAGATATAACCTTATCTGCTGCATCGAATACTTTTACAGTGATCAATAAACAGTTTTCTGTGGCCTTTCACTGGTGTCACTTGTCATTGAAGAATGCAAATGCATGTCAGAAACTGGCCTGACAGTTTTCCCTTTGCAACATTAGAACACGGGGAAAAAGCCCATCAGCAATAAAGCAGATGATGGCTACCTCAAGGCACTTCACCTGAATAAAATTAAAAGCTGTGGGGATGGCAGGGAAAGTTGCACTACTGCTACTCATAATAATAAAGTTATTCAACTTAAAAAAAAGTTCATACATGTATATGGAGTTATCTTTCTTTGGATCTTTCTATTAAAACATGTTTGTTATCAAACTGTATGGATGGATTATTAGTAAGTGAGTGATTATTTGTCATTATGAACACACCACAGCACAACACACAGTGCACCACAACGAAATGTGACCTCTGCATTTGACCCATCCGTGAAGGAGCAGTGGGCAGCTAGTAAGGGCAGCGCCCGGGGAGCAGTGCTTGGGGACGGTACCTTGCTCATGAGTACCTCAGTGGTAACTTTACCGGTCCTGGATTCGAACCTGCGACTTTCAGATCACAGGGCAAACATCCTACCGTTATGCCACCAACTGTAGTTCTGAGATTCTATTTTCGTGTTATTATAAGGTGTGATTCTTCTTAATAGAGGTGTTTTCCTTCCTGCAAAATGTGACCCATGACCTATGCCAAGCAGAATTTAATAATTAATCTATTGCCTTACATTTACAAACAATTTTATTGCTATATATGTATATGTATATATAGCAATAAAATTGTTTGTTATATATATCTTCACCATATTTGACACTATGTGAGTTTCCTGAGTTCATAAAATCTATATACACACACTTTCGTTTATCTATCAAATAATATTATACTACTATAAAATTTATATACTATACTGTACTGTACTGTACTGTACTATACTATACTATACTATACTATACTATACTATACTATACTATACTATACTATACTATACTATACTACACTATACAACACTCTACTATTAAAGTTTCATAAAATTGTTGCTAATGCTCATACACACACACACATTTGCATTACTTTGCATTACTATCTTTGTGAGGTCTTTCCATAGACTCCCATAATGATCAGATATAATCATATAATTTTACACCTACACCTAATCCTAACTCTAACCTTAACCTCAGTAACCAAATTCACATCTTTTACCTCTTTTAGTTTCTCAAATAAAACATTTACATTTTCTATAAAGTCATTTATCCTCATGGAGACCTCTCAAATAACCCCAAAAAGCCCCCAAAAACAGATAAAAGTGATTTTAGGGGACAAAAAGGTCCCCACAATGCGATAAATACCTGAACACACACACACCTACGTACACGCATGCACGAACACTAGACCCACTCTCCAGACTCTGCCTAGGAGAATGGAAAGACTTTTTGAATTGTATTGTGCTATCCTACACAAGATCCTGCTACTTATTAAGATTTCAAAGATACAAACGGTAGTTCAGTAATTGCTTTCTTGAATCTGCCTTTAATAATTACACGTGGCAAAGCGGCTGCGAAAATTAGAAAGGCAGAGACTAATGGAAAACTAGATTTTTTCACTGAATTAGAGAGCACAACGATCCATATATTGACAATACATCAAGATGAAAGAGATCAGGAAAAGTGTTTCGGACTGTCCGGGAAAAGGGAGGCAAACTGGGTGTGATGCAGTGTGGCATCCGCTGCCGGGGATACAGGATGAGGAGAGAGAGAATCAGACAGTGGAGAAGCATCTGAGTGGATCTATCTCTTCTTCTCTTTCTCTCTTTCGCTCCTTCTTTCTCTGCCTTGTTCTCTTTCTTCTTACAGATCCACTTCAAGGGCTAGTGTTATCGCTGTAAATTGAAATGCTCTCTTACACTCTTTCTTTCACCAAGGGAAACCAGTGACAGGGATAAATCACCAGCCACTGGTAGAGCTCACGTTGTAATGTTATAGAAAAGTGTGTATGGCAAATGTTTTTAATTGAAAGTAGTTTTTATTTCTACTACAACAGTGTCAGTTTTGAATGATTTGTTACACTGTATTATTATTATTTTTTATATTTTACAGTAGCAATAAAAAGGAAATGATTGTTAATTCAGACAATGTTAAGTTGTTATGTTTCCATTTATTATTCTTACTTTTCAAGTTGTAGAATAGACAGCCTCTCAGAATGGAGATATTATTCTTCAGCCAGAGGCAGACGTACTTTAACGGGTCAAACTTCTTTTTTGATCCTTCCTGTTTGTACGTTGACGCAAAGGTACAAATTACCTGATTATGATGTATCATGTATTTGAGAAAGTCTCTTTGTTCAGGGGGAAAAATCAATAGCAAACCTCCTGGAGCAGTTCTTTCTCCCCCCTTTTACATTTCCAGATAGGATGGCTATGGAATTGCTGATTCTACATTTAGAATGACAGTGATTCATACCACAGCACTGTCCAGTTAGGCCCCTAACTTATACCTGAGGGTCTGGCACTGACATTTCATCTACAACTTTGGGAAAGGTTAAGGGCTGGGAGGCTACAAGCTGCAAGAAACCTTTACCATGGGCTTATTTTTAGATGTGGAGCAGGAGTGCACCAAACCAAAAAAAATCTTTTATTACATGCTTGTTCTGGAACAGGAAGAAAGACCAGTTGATTACCTCAAAGTGATGTGGTAATTTTTTCATTTTAGAATGACATTTGCTAACATTAGTAGAAGCTGCATTTACCATGAGGGGTAAGCGTTCTTCAACAAGAAAGTTAATGTCTATAATATGTCTTTAAATGTCTTTAATGTCTATAACATGATTTTGTTGCTTTAACATATAAAACATTTTCTCAACACGTACGAATTTCATGAAACACACTCCAAAGTCGCACTAAACTTAATTGAATTTGTTAGAGATTACATTTATAATTCACTGAGGGACTCCTTGATCAACTAAATCCTCTCTCGGGTCCTAAGGCTGCCTGTGTCTGTGGTTCTTTTTCAGCTCTGCTTTTTCGCCCCATCCCCCACTCACTTGAACTTTGGCCTCTCAACCCCGGGGCACTTGAGCTGCATGTTTTTTGGTTGTAATTAGGATGGCCAATGGACCCTATGTTGACCTTGGTTGCACTGTTGGGACAGACGAGAGACAGAGTCAGGTGCCCTTTGTGTGCAAAAAAGGGGGAACAAAAAACACCTTCTATGGATTAGATGCATTGGGGCTTGTGGTCTTTAATTGCTCTCTGCTTTGAACCTGCACACTGAGTATGATTTATCTGGTGTGTAGTGGGTAATTTTGTAATTTTGGATCAGCTTAAGACAAAATTTCCAAAACAATTGTTAGGTAAAGGTAATCCAATTGCAGGGTTATTGAACAGTACCTGCAGTGTTTATCTTTTATCCATATTCATTCTTCAATATCATCTATTTTTGTATAGACTTGCTATATCAAATATTGTTACAAAAACAACAGAGCTTAGCATAATACCTGGTTTACTATTCTAACAAGAAGGTTTAGGGTGACTAGAGTAAGGAAGAGCTCTCTCTCAGCTGTAAACAAGAAAAAAAGGAATTAAGAATTGAAATCTGATGATGTTTTTAATTTATTTTTTTGGGAGTTGTAGGTTTTCTATATGCTTACATCAATTTAGATAAACAAAACTTTTTATTCTATATCTATTTCAATTGTATTTTCTTTTTGATTTATTTTGCATACATTTATTAGTAGCCTTAAGAACAATCCATTTCACTGAATGTTTTCTTATATAACAGGGCAAGTCATGAATAAGGAATCCTAAATCTTGGATCTTGAAAACTCTAACCCGAGTTAATGTATATGAAAGTTCACAGTCTTCACCGTCTTAAGTCCTAACTGGTTAGGACCAAAACCTACAGTTTCCAAAACACAAAAAAGAGAATAACTCTGTGGTGGTTCAAACCTTTACAGCAGTGCTATGGCTGTGGGTAACTGTATTCTGTAAGTATGGGTACACATCTCTATACCTCAGACACCTCACTGTCTAGTTAGGCACAAAACTTACAGTGTAAAAGAAAGAAAATAGCACTGTGCAGGTTTGAACCTCAACAGCAATGCTGTGGTTGATGGTAACTGTAGTTTCTAAGTGTGAATAAATAAATCAGACCTCTTCACAGTCTGATTTGTAGTTAAATTCTAACTGGTCAGACCCAAAACTTACAATGTGAAAGCTCCAAAAAAGAAACCGAGATAGAAAATAGCACTACGCTGGTTTGAACCTTCACAGCAATGCTATGGTTGATGGTAACTGTAGTTTCTCCAGCTTCTCCTCCATATCTTATACTTGATAAGTCCTAGCAGGAACCCTGCCATCTCCGGCACTATGTCCAGTAAATTTCTCCATGCTGCTGGGGATGTCTAGTTTCCCCCCGCCCCCTCCCGACTGGACAGGGCTGGCTTGTGAGGTGGTAGCCAGAGGCTGCTGGGAGCATGAGATGTTGTTCATCATAGGCTGAAGGGTCACCCTCTGAGTATTTATCTTGTAAGCAGCTTAGCTCTACTGGAAACTAGGCTTGTCTCCAGTTTGTCTTCATTCACACCCAGCCATTGTTAATGACTGTCACTGGGCTCGGCTACCTGTCCAAACGACTCGGACCTCAGCAACGGGACTGAGGTGAAAAAGGGAGTGGGAAAGAAGCAGTTTTACGATTTGTAAAGTGGAAAATATTGAATTTATGGCCTCCTGGGCAGTATGTCTTGAGATAACTGGCCATTGATCCATAATTCAGGAGCAGTTTGGCGACCAAGTTTATAAATTTAATAATAGAACTCATAAGGGTTTCGCAGGATTGAGAGACAAACATTTGTTGAGTTAATCCGTGTACAATGTGCACATTCACACTCATACTATTTTCAATATGGAGCAGTTCCAAGCTATTGAGAATGTTGCTTTGAAATCTGTCTTACTTATTGAGAAATTTTGCTGCAATTTTATTGAATACAGCTAATAGAATAGGGTATGTTTAAACGTTCAGATATTCAGGTTGAAGTTTATTGGGCTGTGATTTTGAGTAGATGTATAATATAAACCGTTCACAGTGCTTTTGTATAAGTCTGGCCAAGATGTACAACCTGGAATTGAAGATAAGAAAGAATATTGCGCCTGACCTTAGCTCAAACTTGCGTATGTCCTTATAAAATTAATCCTCTACAAGAACATAACTAGAGTCTTTATGATTTGTTTTGATTTTTCTTGCAAACATTTGGCATTTCTGTCCCAAAATAGTAAAAACAAGAGCAGAATCTCAATTTGCCTGAAAATGAATGATATTTTTGCATGACATGTTTTGCCTTTTGTCTTTAAGTGCAACAGCAGCCTTCTGACTGTGTGTTACAATAAGTTTCATAATGGGCCAGTGCGGGTGTGTGTGTTTGTGTGTGTGGTGTTAGGAAGGAACACACAGTTTTTCTTCTTCATTAAGTCCAATGTGAAGAGTGTTAAATAATATTAATGACCAGGATAGTCATTACTTACCTCCGTTTGCAGTTGCTCAAGTGATTTTATCGATCGGTGTTGGGGGGAGGGGCGTTGAAGCCCCGTACAGAAGATTATTCTGGCCTCTGATATTATCAGCAGCTTAAATAAGTTGATTAGCACAAGCACTATCTTTAAATAGATCTAGATGATGATGTTGATTGGGTGGAGCACTGCGCCATCCATCTTTTTGATCTACTAATAACTGGAATCCATCACTGTTTCTATCAGGCCCTGTTCGGGCACCGTGGCTTCCTCTCTCGCCTTTCTCTTTTCTCTCTCTCCCCAGTCCACAGGTTTTTAGGGAGGCTTGCCCAGGAATGTAGGACAACTTAGACGATCCTGTTATTTGTCAGTGGACTATGAAACTAGTGACCATGGTCTAAAGTTGATGCCAGCTTTTTGTGGACCTCTAAGTTGATATAACTATACAGTACATGAAGCAGAAAAAGTTCAAATGGTGTTTCTTAACCCGCTACAATGTCATAGTCTTAAGGATGGGCATAATATAAAAAGTCTTTAAAATTACTCCCAAAAAGTTGACAAATTATTTTTCCAAAATAGTTAGAGCATACCTACGTCTTTCAGTACTGACTGCAGATTCACTTGAGTAATTGTGCTTTGTTACTGTAATTACTGTACTGGTATTATTTTGTAATTGCAAAAAGTATTATCAATATTCACTCTTCACTACCTAACTGCAATTATAATAAAAATACTGAATAAATGGTTGCCATTGGCAGCTACATTCATTTATGTAACTGAAGGTGCAAATTCCTACACCTTGTATTTGTACATCTTTACCAACATTAAATGAGTGGTGATTTCTGCCACTAGCTGGTGCTACTTTTGGAAGTATAGAAATTTAGGAATTTGTATCAGATTTTGAAAACAAGCAAATGAAAGCTATTAACTGTTGAGTCAAAACCATGTGTTTCCTAAAATGATTAACCTTTGCTAATTCCAGCAAAATACTTTGAATACCCAATTACAGTTGATATCAGAGCTAATACTTATACAGAGCTTGTATTCCAATGGATGACTTCTAACTTTACTCAAACATCATTAAAAAGATTTTTATGTTTATTTTGGTTTCAAATACGCCTTTGTCTGTAATATTAGGCATGCTTTAGATTCTCAAGGTATAAGGTCAAATTGTTTAAATCCTGCAAAAGAAACTCTAATGGAACAATTTGCTTGTAGACAAGCCCCCAGCACCTATTGATGCTGTTTGGCTTTTTTTCTTCAAATGCTGGGAAAGGCTTTTCTTGCTTAGCCAACTGTGAACGTAGCAGCCTGGCTTAATTTGATTAAACACTTTGTAGGGAGTTGCAATTAATGTACTTTCTCTGGCCACTTTTTAATGGCTCCCCACAATTAATACACTGCATCTTGTTAATTACACCCCCCTCTCTTTTATTTTATTTATATATTTATTTGGTTATAAATGATGGTTGCATAGGTGGTGTTATTAGGGGGTAACGGGACTGTCAGTGTTTAGCAGAGCCGGGGCTCTCACAGGAGTCCATTTATTCCCCAGTACAAGCCTAATTATTCCACTCCAGTCTGCTACAGGTAGAGACCACCTTCATTCCGACCAGAGCCCCGTTCCTGCACAGAACCAATAGGAAAAGATTAATTGTTTGCTTTGTTTTGTCTCCCCCGAGACATGGGTCAGTTAATAAAGAAAAATAATTCTCCCTTGCACTTGATTCGGCTTATTTTCCCAAAATGCTTGTGGACAAGGCACGAAGCGGACCTTCATTCCTGCTAGCAGATTTGCCCATTACCTTTGGAATGGGATGAATTACACCAGAAAGCAAACACAATAAATAAAATAGAATTGATGAGGGCACAGGCTGCGGTTGGTTACAAGTTGTATCATCATTTGAGGCTTGATTGGCCTCTAATTCCTCATTAAAAAAGCAAAATTAAACTGCTTGCCCATTGTTCTTAATTGAAAGGCAAGCATATTAGTTGAGGGCTTTGGGTGAATGGAGGCACAATTAGAGTTCTGTTAATTGACCATCGCTGCATGTGCTGAGTGAACACATCACGCCGGGAAACACATTAATGGCAAGCAGTCACGATCTTGAAAGTAGGGGTCAATAAAATGCACACTTAAATGCAAATGACACTGTAACATGTCAGATAAGTGACCTTTCGTGGACAAAGGACAGCCTTGGGGACAAATCAGTGATGCTGGTGGTGCCGGTCTGTCCAAGTATTCAGTAAAACAGTGTAGATTTGCATGATTAGAAATGAGTGTAATGAGTGTTACTCACCTAGACAGACATAATGGGATAACCATTGTTTAGAGGCGTCTTTGTTATCAATTGTGATAAATGATCAATTAATAATCAAGACATTTCGAATAATAAATACATTTTGCTGAATGTGAAGACAAGAGTTTGACTGTAGGATTAGATTAGTGTCTGGATCTTAAATTCAAACCTTAAATAGACAACAATATCAAAGTAACATTTGACAGCACTAACATTTTCATAATTGTGTCTTTAACACTTCCAAAATTCATACTTTATGTCAACAAACAAACATTACTCTTTCCCTTCCAAGATAGAAGAAGACTGATGCCAGATTGCAAAGAGCATGACAACATAATGTGCTGCAGCATGCAGCTTTGCTTTATTAGCACAAATGTGCTATTTTTCTTTGGCTGAATGGGGACCCTAAGCACAGACAGGCGTTGATAAATGCTGTCGTATGGTGTTGATACAATTCATTTGTCAACAGCCTGAAAAAAGGTTAATCAGTATTCTCCAGCCAGGTTACAGTGCCTCTCTCCTGCTCCTCGCCAGTAATTGCGCCTCTGTGCGCCCTCATCAACTAACCCCTCACCGGCTCGGACAGAGTACATGGGTCCCTACTGCCAAGGAGCCACAATGAATTATCTGGGATTGTGTGGAGATTATATTAATTCCCAGCTGTAAAAAAAAAACAAATTTTAAATACAAGAAGTCAAAAAGTGGATAATAAACCAAAGAAGAAATCCCAAATGATGTTTGAATTTATGCTGCGAGTATTTCATAAATGATGCTGAATGACCAGGCGGTGGGGAAGAGAAGAGATCAATTGAAATTCATATTTCATAAGACCATAATTGCTTTTGAAAGAGTGTGCTAGTCATTTGTTTTGGAGGACTGCACAGGGGTTGCTTGATGACAGTGCCATACATTTGAGAGCTAGGTCTTATTTCTTTTTCCCCCCTGCCCCATCCCTCCTATCTTTCGATCTCAGTCCTTTCATCTTTTTACAGCTACAGCTGTTGAAAATAAGGGGTTTGTTGTCAAGGAAATTGCACGTTTTTTTTTTTTTTTTGACTTGACAACGTTCTATCATCTGTGAAGTTATCGATTTGCCAGTGTTTTAACCATCAAACTGGATCTATTTGAGTGACTCTGGTTTTTAAACAATTTCTTTGACAGGCCAGGCGTCACAGCAATTGCCCTGCTTTTAAAGACAGTATTTCAATTCTTGGACACTGCTCAAGCACACACACCCCCCTTTGAAGGAGAATAAGGCTTCCAAAGGGGCCCCCATGGCGGACAGAGTTGTCATGAAAACGGGGGGTAGGTGGGTGAGTGGGGAAAGATGGGAGGGGAGTGCAGCCTCACTTTATAGATTGCTGTTAGGTCAACAAAACTTTGGCAGCATTGATTAACTTGACAGTGAATGCAGCAGTACATTTATCACTAATAGCCGTGCTGCAGAAAATCTAATAAGAGCCAAGCAATCCCCCCCGGAGCTGTAACAGGTTCGGTTTGGCCAGCAGAGCATAGCGTGGAAATATCCGCATCTCCCTGGACGCTGCTGTTGAGGGTTCAGGCAAGCAATGATGCCCCCGAAACATGAGCATCATCTCATCAGGATCCCTTCTTCCACACTGATGCAATTCGGTCAGACCCTCCAGAGAGTCGCATCACGTGCATTTTGTAGAACAAACATTTTACAGACTCTTGTGAGTGTGCGTAGGGAGAAGAAGTGCGGAATGAGGGTAATGGCTGCGGGGGAAAAAACACACTCCAAAAAACACTCTCTTCACTCTGAGGGGCGTTATCGTTTTATCTGGGTGCTAACAGAGTTCAAGTGGGTGTTAGGAGAGAATGAGGATTCGAATTTTACTAGGGGGAAAGCAAGCGAAGGGAGATTTGCATGTGTGGCTATAAAACACTTGGGCCGCACGTCAGAGTTTAGCGGGGAGGCTAATCGATTAGCTGTCACCTGGGCATCAGGTTCACTCTTAGGATTCAATTTTTTTTTCCCCCACCCCGTTTTGCATATCGTATCGATCGGGCCTGGGTAAACGAGCGAAAAGCGCGGAGGCCAGAGGATGAATTGTTTACTCGCATAAAAATAACCTTTCAATAGGGGAAGATGCATGGTGCAGACTTCTGGTGACGTTCTGCTGCCCCAAGCAGATGGCATTCAGCTGCTATTGATCTAGCCCCTGCAGGCGAGTGAGGGGCAGACCTGGTCAGGGCACGGAGAGCAAGCCTGTCCATCCTTACCGCCTCCCTAACCATCCTTCAAAACAAAGAGAGACACAATGAGATGCATTCAATTACAAGACACAATGAGTGCATTCAATTACATTCGAATATCGGGGAAAAGTGTGTGTCAACGACAAAATAGTTCATTATGTTGTGGCAGGCGACTCATGTCACTGCAAATTTTGAAGCTTCTCCTTTACCCTGCAATCTGCAATTCAGCAGCGATGTTTAAAGCCGTATTAGTGTGCGTACAGGAAGCTCCCAATTCTACGACACTGCAGCATATGACCAATGACCCCTTCTGATGGGTCAGACAGACTGAGGTAAAAGTGGCTGAATGGAAATCATCATACATTTACACGGCAATAACGAGACCTTGACGCTGGGATCAAGTAAAGATACTTGCTCAGGATCCATTGTTTCAAGGCTGAGTGGTCTTGGTAGCAATAAGAGAAAGAGCAAATACCCCCACCCCACCCACCCACCCATCCAACCATTCCATGTCTCACCGTCGTTGGTCTCCCCCAGCTTCAGCCTTCAGCGCTAATTAGTTTCAGAGGGAATGGGAAAGGGGGCTCCAACCAAGCCCTTCCCGGCACGGCATCCGAGTGGGAAGGAGATGCATTACTGAGACAAATATGGCCATGGTTTGGCCCCACTGTAAAACTGTTGGAACCACTGTCGTGGAGGTGCATTTGGTGGGGCCAATACAACATCAAGTAGCATCCTTCCAGAAAATGCATTCTGACACGGCAATCCTTTTTAATCTGTTCCAGGTGAAACTTTTCAATGTTTGGCGCCTCAGAGCCAGATTCCCATTCCTTGTCCAAGATGTCTCTTTTGGACTTAATGGATGGGCCCAGGTTTTGGCTCGGGCTCGTCCAGCTTCAATTTCAGCAAATAGTTCTAAAAGTGAGAGTGGTTCGTGATTTTACTTCTACAGGATCATTTTTATCAGTTGGAATGTGCAGTAGGAGAAACTTGGTGGCAGACTCCAAGGAGCAGCTGCTGGCAGTGCCGCGACCTGTCTTGGGTGAAAAGCTGTACCTGCATAGTATCACCTGATATATTAAGCAGTGCATTATTTTCAGGCTTCTGAGACCCCGGTATCCTGCCCATGATAAATTGTGGGGCGATGCATAAATTTAACACAATGGCTCTAGCGTAAACGCTTCGTCTTAATGATTAAACATTGCCCTGATCGTGAGCCTAACTGCTCTCATCCATCTTCTCTGACTAAACTCTGTCATCACCCTTTCATAGTATTTAAGTTTTTGTTAACCATGTGCATTTTTCATTTTTCTTGCATACCTTTTTGGAGATTGTTTTGTAAGTGTATTTCTTACCTTTCAAGAAATAGGAGGCATTTATTTTGGGTGGCAGTCTACAAAAAGTGCTATTACAAGGTTGTAGGATTCAAAGCTTGGTGTGGAGAACTTCACATTCATTTATAAATAGCTCCTTTGGGCCTGAACGCCCTAAGGTCTGGGCAGTTTGGGCTGTTTTGGCAGTGTACACAGTCTTAATCTCAGAAGGCCCATGGCATCCTTACCCGAGCCTGGAGAAGCGGCCTCTTCAGTTACCACAGTAATTGGTTGATGAGGAAGCCTGGGCCCTAAAAAGAATGTCAGCGTTCGATTTCCCGGTGATCCTAAGTGAGGATATGTCACCATTTATGCCGCTTTCGGGTGACGCGGGCTCTTGGCAGAAACTCTGGGGAAATCATTACGCTGTTTATACCTCTCCCCTGTCGGGCGCCACTTCCCTTTGATATTTTCACAGTGTTTTCCACTGAGTGATGGTACCTTGCCAGGGTTAGGAGAGAACAAGTCCCTTCTGTACATGTGCGACCATATTTTAACGGCAGCCAGAATAAAAAAGGCCGACAATTGGTGACGCGTAGCGGAGAGCCGCTGAGAGGACTTGAAGGGAAGATCAATGCTGTCCACCTGGCGTCTTCTTCTCGTTGTAAAGAGATGGAGCTCTAACGATTTCTGGAACTGCTCGGCCACATTTTTAAGGGAGGGTGGAAATGGTTAAGATTTTAAGGGCTCTGAATTTTTGGAACTCCAGTACAGTTTAGTTCACTTTTGAGTTGTTTACAGTAAGACTTTTTTTGCAGAATCACACACCTAAGACTTATCCACTGAAAGACTAATAATATACTTAACCATACCATAGACTGTACTAACACCATACAAATCTACATATTTAATCTATGGATTACATGTATTCTTACTAAAATACAGTACTACTGATTTTATTTTAAGAAAATGTATGAGAAAGCGTCATATAATGATACACCTTGAACCGAAAATGCTCTTACCGTCTGTTCATGAAGCCGGCCGACGTGCGTCAGATATGTCAATATGATAATCCGAGACCTAATTGTGAAGGCCTGGAGGACTGGGAGCACTTGGTGATAATTGTCAGAGTATAACAGGGTTAGACACTGTCATTACAGGCTAGTCAATACGGCAGAAACTGAAAGGAGATCTGCAAATGATGCCCTTGTCAGCAGGCTGAATGTGGACCAATCTTACTGCTTTATCAGCCCATCAACAATGACTACAGAAAATATTTGCAGCATCACTTTGCATGAATTACATAGGACAAAAATGTTCTTTGCATTATGATGTAGTAAAATGAATCCCCTGTATTGTAAGACAATGCATTCTATTGAAATTTTGTGTGGCAATGTGCAATTTCAGAACAGCAAATAAACAACAGATCAGACATGTAGACGAGCAGCGAAGCTCTAGGCCCAGCTCTATCAGCGACAGTTTACGATGGTTTCTGCGAGGCTGATTTGTCTGTTCTTGACCTTTCCAGCAAACTGTCCCATCATCCAGCAGCAGGGCTCCTAAGGGACCCCATCCACACAGCCGGCTTCGGCTGGTAATGAAGCCTGTCATCCCCCCTCACATCCTCCAGCAGGCCCGGGCTGGACACAAGTCCAGATAGGAACAGGGTCCTCCATTGATTCAGTGTTATATTCCAAATCTGCTTTGTAGCTCCCCAAGAAGCTTTTTGCTGTTTTCAGCCCTTTTTAGATGTTGGCCTCTTTCTTGACTTATTATAGCCTCTTCAGCTGTGGGTCTCATAACAGAAAATGAACGAAAAAAAATTCTTTATTGCTATAATCCATTGTATTCATTTTTTTTAATCCACTTGGTTTAGATTCAAAGCAAGACTCCTTTAAATTAACGATTATTGGATTTTAAATAAAATATTTATAGTATATGTTATTTAAAGTATAATAGTTGCACATGCTGCGGTGTGTTTTCGCCTGCCCAGGGTTGGTCCCCGTCTTGCGGCCGTAGTGTCCGCGATAGGCTCTGGTCTCCGCGACCCCAATGGGGATTAAGCAGTTCGGATAAGGAATGACTGAATGAATGAATGAATGAATGAATTAATGGTGGCACATGATGCAAACCACATTAACTCAAGAGACAACTTTTTAAGTGTTTTAAGTATTTTAATTTCAGCTTAAAGAACGAAAACTTGGCTTAGAAATCACAGGCTAAAATATTTTATTATATACATCCCAGCAGTCAAAGAAAAAAACAATGACAAATAAAGACCAATTTGTAATATCATGTAAATCATAAAATCAAAAGTAAAAGCAATAGACATGAGATCAACTCATGATCACTGATATGTATCTATGTAAAAGAGGATTTAGGGAATTATTAGGAAAGTATTACACCAGATACATAGATTGCAATTGTTATAGAATAAACCATTCTGTATGCGTTTGTATCCCAACATAAGGTAAAAAAAAAGCTAATTTGACTTTTAGTTGCAAATATAACAATTCTACATCAGTGCTTGATATCACACAATAGGTTCAAGTATAAATGTTTTTGGCACTTCCAAGAATCCTTAATTAATACCATGTAATATGACAGTTTTGTTACAATAAACAGAGCCCTCCAGAGGTTGCTCTGCTACTGAGCCCTGAATAGCAAGTACTACTTAGGAATACAGTAATTTGGCAGCAATACAAACATTTGGCACATGAGAATGTGTATGAATGCACATATTGTTATGTCGCCCAAAATAATTACAATGACCAACAATGATATGTTGTAACAATTCTGGCAAAACAGATGAGATTGCAATTTCCATACAGTGATGTTTATATGTGCAAACACACCATAGCTGAGCCAAGTATAGTCAATGCAAATGTCATAATTATGTCAAATTGCAGACAAATTGATTGATTAAAATATCAAATTCATAAATTCAGATGATCATGGTTCTGCGTGTAAGAAGGGTAAGTAGTGTAGTCAAGTGTAACCCTTTAATCTGTTCTCCAACAAAAAATGTATTAAATCTATTTTTTAATGCTACTAACTTAAGGTGTGAGAAATTCTACCACACTAACGACTATTTCTACCACAGCTAATATTGCTTTACAATCCTTCAACGTGGCTAATAAGTCAAATTATTTGAGTACCACAGAATGATTAATGAATCAGTCTGCAAAAGTTACTGCAACATTATAAGCACAAGACAATAAAGAAATACCACAGAATTGGGGGATCATGGCTAATTCTTACTATATTATTTGTACATCTAGTTTGTACATGCCTAGTTTCTTTATATTTTGCATCTTGGTCATATAAAGAAAATCCTAAATTAATTCATTCTGATTTCAGTGTATTTATTCCAATACGACATTATGTTTTGTGCAAGCAAAAAAACATAGTATTAGTATTTAGCATGATTTTTGTGCATAATGCTTAGCACAGTGCTATATTAAAACAAGTCTGAATTCCTTCAAGTGTGGACTATATAATAATGCAGGTAAATTATAATGAGGACAAAAACAGGTGATTTAGCTTTGCTGCCAGCCCTCCACCTCTACCACAAAAGGCTCTTTGACCTCAATCATTCCACTGTTCACAATCTCACACTCTGTGTATGGCACGTTTCTATCATTTGTGTCCTGTAGCTCAATTGTATGAACTACGGTCTGGAATGAGAGAGAGAACACATGATACTTGATAGAAAATTGGTAATAAGTAAACACCATGTAAAAACAATGTATCGACTTACCATGCCTACCAAGACTTTACCGAAGACAACATGCTTTCCATCCAACCAGGGAGCCCTTGCTAACGTGATGAAGAACTGAGAGCCGTTGGTGTCGGGACCAGCATTAGCCATGCTCACCCAGCCTGTGCCCAGGTGCTTCAGTTTGAAGTTCTCATCAGCAAATGTTTTACCATAAATGCTCTTACCTGTAGAAACAACCAACATGTAATAAATTCAACAGAGCGGCACCTGGTCGAAGGCACATACGGAGTAAAGGCATTGGAATTGATCCCACCTCCTGTTCCATCTCCAGCTGTGAAGTCACCTCCTTGAATCATAAAGTCCTTGATGACACGATGGAACTTGCTGCCCTTGTAACCATATCCTTTCTAGAATGAGATTGTGGGTTGGGAAAAGTTAAATGAGCGTGATACAAATATACATACTTCCAGGTTTTAAAAGAAATACCATCCTCGGAAACTTCAATGAGACTTTGCACTTTAATTAATGTTGCAAAGAAAATGATAAATGAATGAAGAGAACAAGGGCATTACTGGTGACTACTGACAATCACAATTATTATATATGCATGTTTAGTCTTAATGACAATACAGTACAGACAATATGACCAAGATATGGATGCTTTCATGTAAACAGAAGCAGTCGTGGCCTACCTCTCCAGTAGCAAGAGTGACAAAGTTTTTCACTGTGAGAGGAACGACCTCTCCGAACAAGCCGATCACAATCCTGCCAACCTCATGTCCTCCAACAGTGATATCAAAAAACACCTGCAACAAGAGACAAGGATGTAGCAGATGGAGAGTATAAATGTTATAGTACGGTTTGCATTACATTACATTTGCATATTTAAGCTCTCTCCTAGAACCTTGGAATCAGGACAAAATTGCTGCAAAAAATTTGTTGTAATGTATAGAATAGAATCTTTGTGGTTTGGTCATTCTACAAAAAACAGCAAAACACTAAAGCACTTTCCGACCAGCCTGGTAAAGACAATAAGAATAGACTGTTCAGACAAAAAAAAGCCAAATTAAACTGTGCTTTAATGCAAATATGTCTTACTATTATTAAAAGAATGTGTTATATTCTACCACAATTGAAACATTTAGAAATTCCATTTAATCGTAGACAGACAATCATGGTGCAGATCACCAGTATAATAATCTTTTTGGGACTAACACTAAACGTCAAATATTCACAGTGTCTACTAAATACTGTAAACAGTTATGTAAATGGAAGCAATTTTCTTTATTAATAATCATTAATACAATTAATACAACAACATTATTCATGTATCTGCATTGCTGCAAAATGATACTTCTAAGAGAAAAAGCAGTTACCATGAGTCACCGCCAGGCTGCAAATGCCAGCTGTATGGTATGGAGTATATACCATATGCATATGAGTAATAATGAGGTCTGTATGCATGAACTAGCGAGATATATATATATATATATATATATATATATATATCTCGCTAGTTCATGCATACAGACCTCATTATTACTCATATGCATATGGTATATACTCCATACCATACAGCTGGCATTTGCAGCCTGGCGGTGACTCATGGTAACTGCTTTTTCTCTTAGAAGTATCATTTTGCAGCAATGCAGATACATGAATAATGTTGTTGTATTAATTGTATTAATGATTATTAATAAAGAAAATTGCTTCCATTTACATAACTGTTTACAGTATTTAGTAGACACTGTGAATATTTGACGTTTAGTGTTAGTCCCAAAAAGATTATTATACTGGTGATCTGCACCATGATTGTCTGTCTACGATTAAATGGAATTTCTAAATGTTTCAATTGTGGTAGAATATAACACATTCTTTTAATAATAGTAAGACATATTTGCATTAAAGCACAGTTTAATTTGGCTTTTTTTTGTCTGAACAGTCTATTCTTATTGTCTTTACCAGGCTGGTCGGAAAGTGCTTTAGTGTTTTGCTGTTTTTTGTAGAATGACCAAACCACAAAGATTCTATTCTATACATTACAACAAATTTTTTGCAGCAATTTTGTCCTGATTCCAAGGTTCTAGGAGAGAGCTTAAATATGCAAATGTAATGTAATGCAAACCGTACTATAACATTTATACTCTCCATCTGCTACATCCTTGTCTCTTGTTGCAGGTGTTTTTTGATATCACTGTTGGAGGACATGAGGTTGGCAGGATTGTGATCGGCTTGTTCGGAGAGGTCGTTCCTCTCACAGTGAAAAACTTTGTCACTCTTGCTACTGGAGAGGTAGGCCACGACTGCTTCTGTTTACATGAAAGCATCCATATCTTGGTCATATTGTCTGTACTGTATTGTCATTAAGACTAAACATGCATATATAATAATTGTGATTGTCAGTAGTCACCAGTAATGCCCTTGTTCTCTTCATTCATTTATCATTTTCTTTGCAACATTAATTAAAGTGCAAAGTCTCATTGAAGTTTCCGAGGATGGTATTTCTTTTAAAACCTGGAAGTATGTATATTTGTATCACGCTCATTTAACTTTTCCCAACCCACAATCTCATTCTAGAAAGGATATGGTTACAAGGGCAGCAAGTTCCATCGTGTCATCAAGGACTTTATGATTCAAGGAGGTGACTTCACAGCTGGAGATGGAACAGGAGGTGGGATCAATTCCAATGCCTTTACTCCGTATGTGCCTTCGACCAGGTGCCGCTCTGTTGAATTTATTACATGTTGGTTGTTTCTACAGGTAAGAGCATTTATGGTAAAACATTTGCTGATGAGAACTTCAAACTGAAGCACCTGGGCACAGGCTGGGTGAGCATGGCTAATGCTGGTCCCGACACCAACGGCTCTCAGTTCTTCATCACGTTAGCAAGGGCTCCCTGGTTGGATGGAAAGCATGTTGTCTTCGGTAAAGTCTTGGTAGGCATGGTAAGTCGATACATTGTTTTTACATGGTGTTTACTTATTACCAATTTTCTATCAAGTATCATGTGTTCTCTCTCTCATTCCAGACCGTAGTTCATACAATTGAGCTACAGGACACAAATGATAGAAACGTGCCATACACAGAGTGTGAGATTGTGAACAGTGGAATGATTGAGGTCAAAGAGCCTTTTGTGGTAGAGGTGGAGGGCTGGCAGCAAAGCTAAATCACCTGTTTTTGTCCTCATTATAATTTACCTGCATTATTATATAGTCCACACTTGAAGGAATTCAGACTTGTTTTAATATAGCACTGTGCTAAGCATTATGCACAAAAATCATGCTAAATACTAATACTATGTTTTTTTGCTTGCACAAAACATAATGTCGTATTGGAATAAATACACTGAAATCAGAATGAATTAATTTAGGATTTTCTTTATATGACCAAGATGCAAAATATAAAGAAACTAGGCATGTACAAACTAGATGTACAAATAATATAGTAAGAATTAGCCATGATCCCCCAATTCTGTGGTATTTCTTTATTGTCTTGTGCTTATAATGTTGCAGTAACTTTTGCAGACTGATTCATTAATCATTCTGTGGTACTCAAATAATTTGACTTATTAGCCACGTTGAAGGATTGTAAAGCAATATTAGCTGTGGTAGAAATAGTCGTTAGTGTGGTAGAATTTCTCACACCTTAAGTTAGTAGCATTAAAAAATAGATTTAATACATTTTTTGTTGGAGAACAGATTAAAGGGTTACACTTGACTACACTACTTACCCTTCTTACACGCAGAACCATGATCATCTGAATTTATGAATTTGATATTTTAATCAATCAATTTGTCTGCAATTTGACATAATTATGACATTTGCA
>JAVGVS010000053.1:0-111585 GCA_032718565.1 Distichodus sexfasciatus | reverse complement strand
TTATTATTATTATTATTATTATTATCTCTCCAGCTACTACACTGCTATAGCAGTTTCCTTACAGCGCTTTTTAAATACTTTTTTGTGAACAACATTTAGGTCATTACTCCCCCCAGAAAAATCACATTAAGTGCAAATCTCCAACTTTGTGTGTTTTATCATTACTCGCATTCTTTGCCTGTGAATTGTATTGTGGATACGAATTCATTTTCAGACGATTATGTTTGTGTTTTGCCTCGTTATCAATCTACAGAGACCTCTGGATGACGAATGGCCCCTGTCAAAAAGACGCCAGTCAAAACATTTTACCACCCCTCCGGAGCGAACTGTATAAAATGCCCTGCATTTAAGATACACACACCCTGTCCAAACAGCTATAACTTTCTCAGGAGTCTGCGAGAAGCTGGGAAACGGCTCGGCAGCGTTACACCAGCTGCAGCACCAACACTGAGCTCCGTTATCTTAAAGTGCGCGCTCGGTCCAAACTAGACAGACGCACTTTTTGGAGGGTGGGAACTGTCTAGGTATTCATTATCACGTTAAATGGATATGTTACAAGATGTTTTCTATGTAACATTTGAAAATAGAGGACTTTTTATTTCAAGGATCTTTACATTCTTAGAAGTACAAATGCTTGCTACAAATCCTAAATGCTTCTTCAGCTGTGATAAATGATTCCACTGATTAGCAGAGCCTGAAATTTTCATTGACGGTTCTTCTCACATTCAGAGGAACACAACAAATAGTTCTTCCATCCCATGAAAGGTTATTTCATATGTGAGAATCTACGACTACGACTACTGACGGATCTTAACATTCTTTAAAAAAAAATCCTACCGTGTTAAACTGTGATATATGATTTCAATTGCTTAGTAGAACCTGTAAATTGCATTGGGATTCTATCCTGGGCTGGAGGTTCTTCAAATTGAGAATCACCAAACTAAATTGTTTCTTCAGCCCCTTTTTGCATTTTCCAAAAATATTTTAGAAACCCTTAATTTAAATTAGTGGTAATTAATGTAGCGTGAAATTTCACTCTTGCCAAGCAGCTTAACTAAACTGTTTCGCTTTGCACGGTTTTTTCCTTAACAAAATAAACCCTTGTTACTATAACGTGCCAAGTTCCATTTTTGCGCCACTTCTTACCCCCGCTGTCCCTTACTGGCGCAAAACCCACGTGCTCAAACAGCGGCTCTGAAGCACACAGGGCAGAGAGGAGGGAGAGGAAGAGGACCTTCCTATTTCCTCAATCCTCAGACTTCGCGAAGAGAGAGAGGGCGAGAGAGAGAGACAGAGAGAGAGAAAGAGAGTGCGCGCACGGTGTGTTACGGTCAATACTGTTATGGTGTGAGCGTCTCTTTACTCTTTAGACTCATCAGCCCTGACAAACTGGCTTGGGCTAACAGGGTAAGTCTTTTAAAATGCACAGACGTTTAGAGCAATTGATTTGCAACATATATGGACAACAAATGTTGGAGAAATTTTAGAAGTCTTAACCAGAGCTCAGGACTTTCTTTAAAAGAATATTCCGCGTGAGCGCGTTTTGTATCGTAAACTGTGTATTTGCGCAAATTGTGCATTTTGTCTATTAACTCTTTACTGATTACTGCGAATGTTTAACTTGAAGGCTTATCCCAAACTCTCTTAAGTCTACTCCCCTTGGAAACTTTTTCCTTGCTATCTATCAGATATGGCATGCGCATGTTTATATTAAAATGTCAAACCCTATCACCGGTCTCTCTTGTAACTTATTTGCGCTCCACACCCGCAGTTGGACATGCTGAAGCCCGGGGATCCGAGCGGATCTGCTTTTCTAAAGGTGGACCCAGCTTACATCCAGCACTGGCAACAGCTTTTCCCGCAGAACCAGCTGAAGCATGGCGCCCTCACACAGATTCAGCCGCCCGACAGAGCGCCGGTGCCGGTGGAGAGCCTCCGTCCGAGACCAAGTCTGATCTCCTCCACCTCATCTTCAGCTTTAGCGCCGTCCTCCTCCACCTCCTCTGCTTCCTCCATCTCCTCCATCACCTCCTCCTCTTCCTCCTGCTCCTCCACCACGGCTGTGTCGTCCTTAGCGGGTTTGACGCAGATCGGTGTGCCGCAGCTCGCGTTGTTCGGACCGACTCTGTGTTCCGACGTTCTAGCGGCGGACAACAGCACAGCACAAGCCAAAGAACTATGTCTAGCTTCAAACTTTAAACACGACAAAAGCACCCGATTTAAGCTGACCTCCGAGGAGTTGGACTATTACTTGTATGGACAGCAGAGGATGGAGATTATCCCTCTCAATAATCATACCGCCGACCTCAACAACCGTATGTATTATTATTTCATTTTTTATGATTAAAAATCTTTCAGGGGTTTCCAGGCCCGTGGGCACACACATAAATAATTCTGTTAATTGCTTATCCAAGCGGTTAATACCCCCACAAATGAAGCCTCTTCAATATTTTTTGCTCAGAGGTATGGGCCCATAAAAACATTAATTGGTATATAACTTTCCCAAAATATAGAAGGGTTATATAGACTTGCTATAGAATTGCTCTGGCATTCTACGAAATATTTTTTTTCCAGAGGAGTAGAAAGGGTGTTCTAACTTCTGTCTTTAAAAAGCCTTTTTGTAGTTTTTTAAAGATTGTGCTATTCGGCAAAATAGGACTTAAGTTGTGAGATAAATGCAAAGTTTTTAGTGCGCGAAGGTAAGAAACGCGAACAAATTGCGAAAAAAAAAGTTTTACATCAAAGATTTTAGATTAAATTAAATGTAGACAGGTGCACGCGCCCCTGAAAGTGTCAGATGATTTATTGACAACATTAATTCTCAGAGATAATCGGAAAAAGTGCAAAAAATGGCAATGAGAAACCAGTGATTAATAACCTTAAGTATATTCTTCCGAAAATAAATTAATTAAACATGTATCTTTTCTTAAAATATAACTGTGTCGAATATTCAGTTAATGAATTCACAGAACCACAACAATAGAGAAAATTATTTAATCCTGTTATACAAATGTCTTAATATTTAGATTTGATATTCAAATCAAAATAATTTATGCATTATTAACGGAACATTGAATTTATTAATAATGTAGTTTTACCAGTCATCGCTGTCAAGGAACAGTTATTAAATTGTACCTTTAACATTAGATTCGTTGATGCGAAATGAACAGGAATGGAGTGTTTATTTATCTTTGCGATTACGTTTTTACTTCGCAATTACTTAATTTGGTGTAATCTGCATTATAAACCTGTAAACGTTCACGCGGCAAGATGCCATATTAAGGCTTGTTTTAAGAAGGTGGTGAGTGTTTATTTAAGGTGATAAAACGGCCCATCAGCAGTAATCTCCATCGATATGTGCCACAAGCAGATGAGGGATGGGGGGACAAGCCACAATTAATTGCTGTATAGTTTTGTAGAAGAGAGTGGAGTGAGTGTGGATCACACATCGATCTTTTCCATCGGCCGCTATTCATCATCCCAACATGGTATATGCAAGTCTCCCGGGGACAGTAAGACTGCTTTATCCACACTCACTATTCTCTGGCCCATATTTCACACCACTAGCGCTCATTTAGAAGTGCAGATTACACAGGAAACGTGTATTTTAAAAAATCACCTTAATTTGCCCATTACGTGTCTGGTGGACACTCTTTTTGTTGATGCTCAGTGCTGAAGACTAATGCTTATAAATTGCTGAGCTGTAAAAAAAAAAAAAAAAAAAAAAAACCCTACAGGAGCTCCTAAAATTTGTCTGGATATTTAATTCAAATATCATTATCAATAATGAGGTCTAATTAGTAAATATCGAATTGGAAATTCAACATTCTACGCCATGATTATGGTTTCATGATGGCTTTACATTGAATTGATGGGTCAGTTTTTATAAGAGAAATATAATGCAAAATGATAAAAATGTAATTGGTCCTATCTTATTGTTATATTCGAAACAACAGAAACAAAATTTGTAGAAAGTTCTAGTCCGAATGTCGCCATGCGTGACAATACGTGACGAGTTTTGGAAATGTAATAATTACGAAATTTATTTCCATGTATTTAATAAAAAAACAAAAAAACAAACACCAATATTTATTAATGGTTGAGTACTAATTATTTTCTCATTTATGAATTTATTGTAAATAATTATATATTGAATTTTTCTTCGTGTCTTTTCTAATTTCACTTAAGTTTTATTTAAGTTGTCGTCTGAGTTGTATAGAAAAAATCGTTCAGAGTGCCAAAAAATAAAATTATATTTCTATTATAAAAGTGATTTTAGACTTTGCATGTGACTTATGTACTATGAAAAAGTAACAAAGTAGCAAAGCAGAACAACTGAAATTTTGTAAACATTTTACAGATACACTCTTGAAAGTCAGCATCACAGTGGTCAGTAGTGTACACAGGAGTCCCATCTGGGCTGCAGGCTAAATAACACAATGTCTTGCTGTGCTTCCCCCTGACCCCCCCCCCACACACATCCAGGCTGTGACATGTGTGCGGACAACCGTAACGGGGAGTGCCCCATGCACGGGCCCCTGCACTCATTGCGGCGCCTGGTCGGTACGAGCAGCGCGACCACCACCGTGCCTCCTCCAGAGGTGCCAGAGTGGTTGCGGGACCTGCCACGTGAAGTCTGCCTCTGCACCAGCACCGTCCCCGGCCTGGGTTATGGCATTTGCGCAGCCCAGCGCATACCCCAGGGCACATGGATAGGGCCCTTCCAGGGTGTCCCTCTGCTGCTGGATAAAGTGCAGGCCGGAGCGGTGCGCAACACAAGACACCTATGGGAGGTGAGTAAAGTTGTTATTCTGTTCTCTCTATATGAAAAGAACTAAGAACTAATGAGATAAACACCATGGAGAGTGAAGTAAAAGATATGCATTAAAGGAAAACAGAAATGAAACGTCTTAAAAGAACACTTGAGTTGTGTTTGAATACAAACAGCATGAGCTGTGTCCACTGTAAGTACGAGAAGTGATGGATGAGAAAGTTCAGTGTACACGCACACAGAGATAAAGGTCACGGCCCTCAGAAATGACCAGCTGTTTCACTTGAGCTGACTTGAGGGGGAAGGAGAAAGTAGGAAAAGGAAAAAGAAATCGAGAGCGAGAGTGTAAGACGCTACAAGGGATTGAGAAGCCATTCGGCAGTGAATCTAGAAGTGTTGTCCAACTGAGACAGTCCCGTTTGCAGGTTGTCCTTTACTAGATTCTCTCATTTTAGACATGACTCAGTACAATTCCAGGCTTCTTGTGTGGCCATCACTTTATGCGCCCTGATCTCTATGGTTATAAATCACTGCCGGCTGCAAGTGTGACTTTAAGAACACTTTTTAGATGCCTGAAGAGAATTTGTGCGCCGCAGCTCCCTCCACGCAAATATACAGGTTGCAGTCACCGAGGCCCCCACAGACGGAATACAGCACTATTACTTGTTATATATGTTCTGTGTGACGCCATTTTAAACACTTGCTCGGCACCAGAGGACTGTAAAAATTCCAGTGGCTTAAACAAAACTTAGGTGGGTGAGGGAAAGACATGAACTCGATATTCCCCTGCTAACGGGGTACAAGCAGACCTTTGGGGACGTGTAAAGTGTTGAACTTGTCTTATCTGTGGCGATAAAGCTCAACATACAAACATTTAGTCAAGAACCGCTGTGTGTTATTGAGAGACCTGGATAACTTCTTGGCTGTGAGCTTCTAGATACAAAACTGAAGAGGGAAAGTGTGTAATGGGAGAAACATCCTCTGGAATGTCTCAGCGATCACTTTTAATGGAAAATTATTCACAGCTTATCTTTGGCAAATTTTACGAGAAGATGCCATGCTAAGTCATGTTGCCACTCAGTCAGTAGCACAACTGTCTACTTAATATGACAATAAAATATTGTAGAGTGAAATGTGAGGAAAAAAAGAGTTTGAGCTAAAAGTCTGACTGTTTTTTTTTTGTTTTACTAAGATTAAACACTGTGCTACAAAAAAAGAAATACTGAGTGAATATCTCTCTCTTTCTCTCTCTCTCTCTCTCTCTCTCTCTCTCTCTCATGTTTTAGGCAGTACTTACTTTTTTGCTTGTTGTAAAAGTACACAATATGCTTTTTTTCTGCACACTTTTGCATTTCATTACTAAATGTTTGCTAGAACAGCAATTTTTTCATGAATTATTTTAATTCTTTAATCTTTGTCGCACAGTTTTCTGGCATACAATAGAGAAAGAGTGATGACGGAGATATGCACCAAAACCTCTTAATGTATAGAGTGAAGAAGTAACTATTACATGCTTAAAATAATTAATTAAAAAATGGAATAGTGTAGTGTGCAGAAATTCATGATTTAAATCATAATGATATATATAGATATCAAAACTATGAAAGGACAATAAAAATAATTACCAAATGATATATTGCAAACACATTTGATTCTCTCTTTTTACATACTGATCATAATATGTTAGATTTTTCATTTGTTTGACAAACTGGAGGTTAACATTCACTTTTGTTTGTACTACTTTTTTGGCATGACCTAATTGTACCACTATTTATGTACAACAATGCCAAGGCCTGTCCTAAAAATGGTGTATTATTTTTATTTTTTCTATGTTCAACTTCTGGAAATTGGTATGATCTAAAAGACTGTGGCACAGGTCTCCCTGTAAACACGTTCTTCACACTTACCTCCGGAATTTTCACGACAGTCACAAATACTTTTGGCTAAAGAATATTATACACAGTGCGCTGAGAAGTTATCATCAATATTGCATATAACCGGCAATGTTTATCACCTGTAAATCCCACTACTACTGTTATTTGGTCTTGTTCCGTAGAGTGTGTCTGTCCAGTATAAATATCTGCATTGACGTACACTAGCTAGTTGGTTTCATCCACTAAACACATGGTTGTTAGAGAGTTTGTCAAACATTTTTGCAATGGGTGTGAGTGGTTATGGCAAGGTGCTTTAGAAGAAGGATGTGACAATTCATTCTCATTTAAAAGTCTAAATACTGTACCTGTGTTATTATTAACAAGTGAAAACAGTATTATATCATATGCACAACGGCACATTTGTGCTGTAACACAAATCACATTGTTGGCATTTTTGCTGCCAGATTTGGTATTCACATTTAGTTACAGAAGCTTTCTTTATGACTAAACATATCATAGATATTTTTGTTATGGTATTTATCTTATGTAGATTATAAACAAAATCTTTTAAGAAGTTTCTATTTGGTGTGATAAAATTACCAAATGATATAACACATGTGACACATTTAATAACACTTTGATGCTCTTTTCTTTATACTGTCCTGAATAAGTTACATTTTCCATATAAGATTTTTTTTGCATTAGTTTCAGTTAAAATTAAATATTATCCATATTCTTCACAAACTAAATCATACTCTGGATTATAGTGAAGAAATGCTAAATATGGAAATATGGAATAATGACAGTAAGACTATTATTATTATTATTATTATTATTATTATTATTATTATTATTATTATTATTATTATTATTAACTAGTAGGTTGTCTGTATACTGTACACATTGCAGTAGAGCTTTTTACACCACATCTTGATGTATGATTATATGATCATATGAAGATATGTAACCTAATTAGCCGTAACTAAAGATATAAAGTTTAACTGGACATAACAATTTGCTGTAGATATATTTGATAAAATCAGGTGCTGAGATTATCGCTGATTGGAATAATATTTTGCAGGAGAGGCCAGAGGGTCACTGGCTTTGCCCATGTATGAGTTATCATCGTGTGAACATGACAAGCCACAATGATATCATCCCTGAGGCAGGCACCACTGGGTGTTCTAAAGTAATAATAAAGTGCCTAGGCCACAGGCCAGGATAATTATTTTTATTTTCTGCATGCCAGAATGGAAGGGGGTTGGTGGTTAGACTTGTTTAACGTTAGTTAGCTGACTCTGAAACCGCCACAATTTGTCATTGAAGTTATTTTATGCTCCATTTCCCTCATGATCCAAGGCTCTATTATGTGAGAAAGCATCTTGATGGCCGGACAATTTTATTTAAAATGTACAACCCTCAACAAATTAAACAGCAAGCTTTTAAAGGGATGCCTAACCCCCTCACTTCTTGCTGTCACATTCAATAGGTGTTGAAAACAGTTTAATTTGGAAGTAAAACATGTTGGTATTGTATACTCCATTCCTTATTCCAGACCCCGTGAGTTTATAATTTCCCACACAAAATTGCAAGTAGTTTTATTTTTAATCTCCCCAACCAGTGAATAAGATTATGTATCATTGGCACTGCTTACAGTATTTGGGTCTAAATCCCTTTTTTAATGGCTGGTTGTTTTTATTTTAAGGTTTGTGTAGTCTGTTCCATTACTAGCTTCGTCTATGACAGGCTGTTACAATTATGGGTTGAATCATTACCAGCTGAATGTTTTTGTCCCTGTTATATCTTTTACACCTAATTTGGGAAACAGTCAGTGCTAACACTGTTAGTAAAGTACTAATGTTAGTAAAGGCAGAAACATTGAGGGCATTTTATTTATATAGTCACCTAGACAGGAAATGGAATTTGAGCTTTCTGTAAGAAGAGGTCTTGGAGAAAGAAACATTATATTTATAATTTGTTCATTTGACAAATTTTTATGTTAACCCTAGAACTCCTTTATGGTTGGTATGGCATCAATTTTTTCATTTATAATGTAACAAGAGCAGCAAAGAGATTCAGTTTTGGAAAGCTTCTTCATAATGTATTTATTAGGCTTGCTATTACAGAACTATTACTGGTTTATTACAATTTGTAGTAAACTAATTAATTGAGAAAGAATTAAGAGTTGAGATACACTTGCATTTAAGAAATACCAATGTACAATTTTTTTTTTTGCCAAAGACACTTTACATACATTTAAGGTTCTCATGTTTTGAATGACTAGAGGTAAAGAGAAGCATCAGTGTTCGCAAGTAGGCAGCGAAGGCCAACAGACCAATGCAAAAAACAAGCTAGCAGAAGGTGTTTTAATGAAGAGATAACAGTGCTGCACTATCACCTCTTCCAGCCCAGGCTTACTGCATCTCTGCTCAGCCATGCCATTTACATGCCCATGAGCTGCTCGACCGCTGGCCGCTAAGTGTTTTCTTAGATAAGGCAGCCGGTTCCATTACCCCTAGTGTTCCAATGCTCGTGACTCATACTGACCTTTTCAACATTCCCTGTGCCATTGAGACCGAGGTTTCTCTCAGCTCATGGCCTAATGGCTGGAGAACCCTGATTTACTTGCCATAATAAGGGCGGGAGGTCAAGCGACTGTCGGCAGGGCCTGGTTTGGTCTAGTCTATTTCTCTCTCTCTTTCTCTATCTCTCTCTCTCCCTCTACACTCTTACTTTCTCTTACTTTCTGTCCCTGGCTTTAGCCATCGATGGGCAGCTGTTCGAGGACAATTTACCGCGCTCAGCCTGTGACAGCGTCCAATCAGCGTGTCGTAAATGTCGGTCCAAAGAGATTGAGCAGTAAGTAAAGCAGTGACAGGACACCCCCAGCATCAATCAATGGCTGAGAAAAAAAGAATGGAGGGGCTGAGGGAGCACCTGTAATATCCTCCTTTTTATCACAGGGAATAAATGTATACGTGAGAGCCTTTAAAAATACGAATATGTTTCTGTACTTGGTGGCGTGCTGCATCTTCTTTGCTTTCTTGCCCAGATTTGTCAGTCCTGACCTATCATGTGGCATCGTGTTGCAACAGAAACAAGCTGGATGTCATTATCCTTTTTTTTGCCACTTATTCCTTTCCTACAGCAACTCCCAGATGGGCTTTTGATTAAAATCCATTATGGCATGCTTTGTGTATTTCATTGTAAATCCCCATACAGGGGCACACAAAGCATCATTTTGGTCTGGAATTTGGTCAGCGGGGATTGTTCGGAACAATTAAAATCCGGTATGAGAGGATTTATAAATTAGGCAATTTCCCTGATTATTGCAATCATTTATGGAATTGATTGCTCCACTGAGCTATAGGCAGATTGCAGCCAAGCTATTGACACAGTTCACCTCCATAATAAAGCAACCATCCTCCATAAAGTGAGCTGTCATTACACCAGGGGTTGTTTAGCTCGCAGAGACATCCCAAGGTCAGGTCTACTCAGAAATTAATAATGTATCTGATGTCTCCTATTGACACAGAGAACAGCCTGGTAGGGGTGAGCGTTTAATGAATAGTCATTTGGCTCACAGGCTGATTCGGGTGGAAAATATGATTCATGGTGATTTTTCTCTGGTTTTGCATCATTGTGTTGTGGAATTTGTTGGTTTTAGTAAAGTTTCCTGTTAACACACTGCGTTCTTGTTTTTCATCTTAAAAGAGGGTAAAGCACTTCTAATATGGAGTGTAGTTCTGATGGAGCTGTGTCAGAGGTAGAGGCTGGACTAGAGATAACATATATCCTTTTTATGGGCCATTTAGTCTAATTCTTACTTAGAGCAGTAACAAACCTGCCTCCCTCAGTGCATTAGGTCACAGTGACGCCTATCAATCAAAGTGGGTTTTCCACTCCAGTTCATTATATATAAAACGCTTCCTTTGGGTCATTATGCAAAGAGACCACCACAGATTTCTACTTCAGATGTGAGTCAAAGTCGATGCACTGTGCAGGGTACAAAGCCCTAATGGCCTCTTCTGTTTCTAATATAGACCTTTTTCATGTTCATAAGGTTTATTAAAAGATGTTCATCAGTTTCATGAAGCAACAGTGCAAATGTGCACTTCTAAAAAAGGCCAGGCATTCTTTGGACACTCTGATGAGACCCAGATGAACATATCACATTCAACGGTGAAATACAATGCCTCACACAAATAATCTTTTAATGCCATGAAGTAAGAGCTACACATAAACAATCCACTCCACAAACATTTTTTTTTTTGAGTGAAACAATGTGTCGGCTTGAGTTACGTCGCCCAGCTGAACGTTAAGTGGAAAGAAGCTGATCCAGAAGACTGTTATGCAGACAAATGGGAGGAGAAAGGAATATACAGGGAGTAAACGAGATACAGGATAGAACAAATGTGAAGCTTAATTAAGAGGGCAAATTTATTTACTCTTGTTGACATTACTGAATAATAATATAAATCAAATATCAGTATTAAATTGTTAGAAAGAATTTTTGTTTAAATTATTGATGTAGATTGACCTAATTATGTATAATTTACGTTGCTTATATACATGATGTTTATATAACTAAAGGACTTGCAATTATGTAGAAATACAAAATAATTCCACAAACCAATAAACAAACATTAGATTAACAGCCAGAACAATGGAAAATACTAACAATATTTAATTTAATATTGATGAAAATTAATGATTACTTCAAAACTTGAAATTCATTTAAATTATTAGATAAATGTAATTGTTATATTAAATATTAAATCATTGTTAAAATAATTCATAATTAATTTTTGACTCATTCATTTTCATCAATATAGCAAATACACCTACACCTATGCCTACACAAACACACACACAGTTCTTAATCCAGGAAGATGAGCTACTGTTCAGCAGGACAGTCTGCAGTAACTTCAGTATCAAAGGCCTGAAGATGGCCGTCTGTAGGCCAGATAAATGAATGGACTGTCAGGGGTTTTTCAAGTGGACCCATTTTTAATGTCTGTACACACACATATCCCTGTGTTCCCCTCTGTGTGTCTTGTGTGTGTGTGTGTGTGTGTGAGAGAGAGAGAGAGAGAGAGAGAGATGGGAGTTCAGTGACATTCACTTCTTCCAGACTAAGCCATATGCTTTTGTCCAGTAAAAAGCGGAGTTCTCTGTGTATTTCCGACCATTTTTTTTATTGAGTAACAAATTGTTTCATCTTCCTTTTAACATTGAGTCCCATATTGATCCAACCGCTCATCATCAGTGTCACAAAGTTGATTTTCAAATTCCACTTGTTCTGTTTATCCAGTGTGACCATATGGAACTAAATAAACAAATCCAAATGATGACAGAATAAAACACAACGACAAAGTGAATTAAACTGAATGACAGTATACGTTTCTTTGTGCACTCAATGTTTTCTCTTATAAAACATACTTTTTTCTTTCTGCATGGCGCTAGTCTTTTCACATGAGGAATTATATCAGTGTATTTTACAATATTTTGTTTACCACAGAAGCATCAGGGATACAGTGAGAAGTTTAAATCTGCCAAAACAACAGCACATTCGCACTATCGTAAATGTTTGGTTTTTATGAATTTGGTTATGATATTGTTCCAAAAACACCCCAGAAAGCCTGTGTTGCTGTTGTTGTTTCTGCGCAGCAGCTGGGAGGTTGGATGAGGGCTTGTGTAACAAACTGCTTCACTGTAAGCGCTGTCCGAGCATTCTATCATGCTGTCAGAAGCGGCGGAGGTTCACTAAAAAGCCATGAGGATAAGCAAAGGGAATGACTGCAGACACACTGGATGTCAGGGACTCAGTGGGGTCACAGTGGGTCACCAAATCTCATTCATTCAGCCCTGCTCCAGTGACATCGTAGGAGATCTCTCACTTCTCAGCCAGACGATGGATGGATAGTGCTTTAGATATAGATGTGAAGACTATAGATGCCCAGATGCAGTGATTTTTCTTTTTTCGAGGTCCTAGATTCAAGATTCTTTATTTGTCACACACATTTTTTTTTGCAAGTACAGCATGTAGTGAAACGTAACCTAGTTTGTTTGTTCTCAAAGACAAATAATGTTCATGAAGATGAGCAACTGTGTTCTATCAAATAGTATAGTATACTAGTATAGTATACTATACTATAGTATATTGAAAGATACCCCCAATACATATTAAAATTATATAATTAGAATTATATTACAATTTCTATTTCATGTGCATGTTATGAGATATCATGAATTATACATGAATTATGTCTTTAACCTTTAACCAAATAATTACAAATATATAGTAATGACAGTTGATGTTATTATACATATAGCCTTGTCATAATTACAATTCAGTCAGTTTAACAGCATAGAACCTAGGCCAAACACAATTAATGTGTGTGAACCCATTTTTCTTTACCTCTGGCATGTAAACACTTTGAGAAGCTCAATGTAGTTCATGTTGTAAGTTCACACTGGCTAATGGGATCTAATGGATAGTGTGACACCAACAATTCCAACAATAAGACATTAAAAGACTTGACTAAACTGTGTTTTCACATAAAACATCATTCCGGAGGATTGCATTATTTATAGATATTACATGTTATTCATTATTTAATTAGTTTATTATTACAATATGCAATACATAGAAATAACCATTTATAAAAGTCATTTAGTGCTGATGCTGTGGTTTCATTATGGCAAGAGGTTAATGCATTGGTGCAACCTGTAAATCATGCCATACATTTTTGTGCTTTGAAACTGGAAAGATAAAAGACACACACATACTCTGATACTGTTATTGGCTATTTTCATTATTCAGTCATTTGCAACAGGTTAATTAAGGGCTAAAATCAATTGAATATTTGCACCTGAATTTTATTCTTTATTTTTTACACAACAGTTTGTGTTTTTACACACTCTCTTTTACAATCTCTTAGATTTATGACCAGGAGGGCACGTTACAGCACTTTATCGATGGCAATGAACCCAGCAAGTCAAGTTGGATGAGATACATCCGCTGTGCCAGACACTGTGGGGAACAGAACATGACGGTGGTTCAGTACAGGTAAAGTAAAGATTTTTAAGGGACTTGCTTGGACATTTTCATTTCAACAACATTTCTTGGTGTTTACTTACACCATAGCTATGTAGGTGAGCTTTAATCAGATCTTAGAATCTGTACCAGGGGTTTACAATAGAGTAATTCTACTTTGTAACTGCACTGAAGTATTATCTTAAATACTTTGTACTTGGGCTGAGCATAAATAATATCAGTAACTTTCACCATTCACTTGACTACAGAAGTAAGGCACTTTTTACTCTTTAGAAATTAAATTAAAACAGTTGTTTTTTTTATGTTTAAAAAGCAATGATATAGAATGGTTGATAATACTACATGCATGTTTTTATTGCAGAATTCAGTACCATGAATTTGCATGACACAACTGAACTTGTTGGTGTCCATAATAGAGCTTTACCACATATTCTGGTACTTGTAATTTTTTTCATTGAAGGGTTTTAAGAATATTACCCTATTATTAACCTAAAAACCAAAATATTTGTAATATTTACTGTATTGTAATAGGTGACTTTAAACTTTGAATTTTGTTGAAATATTTACTTTTATTTAAGTATGGATTTTAGGTCCCATATTCTGCACATAAGATTTTGCTTTGAGTAATTAAATTTTTTGGATTAAACAGGTTTAATTATTAGTAGATTGTGTGGAGCTCCACATAGTTGAAGCCAAAAACCCTTCAGCTTCCTAGGCTCTCATTGGATTCTCTTGTCTTGTCTATATTACCTTTAATGCCTCTATATCACCTTAAATGTCTCAGTGTCATTGTGGCTAGTGGTTTAATGATTGCATGTCAGTAGGAGATTTGGGGCCTTCAGGTGGTATTACTTTTCTCAACTATGACAGTCACAGGGATTTAGATATACACAGTGTCACTTTGAGTGTTTCAAGAGTCTACTTAAACACTGCTTTCTTCTAGTGCCTTTTCACTCCTTTGGGCTGCAAGAGTTTAGAGCTTTAAGTAGATACGTGCTTAGGGGATTGTAAGCTTAAGGCGCCTCTGAGGTGAGGTTTTGCCCTAATTTGATGCACTACTGTGTACATAAGGACTATACATACTGGAAGGCTTGCGAGGAGTTTTTGCTGTACAGTGGGATGTCCTCCTCCGTCAGCTGGATCGAGTTCCGCCTGTTATGATTTGCAATATCTAAATGGAATTCTCTTCAAAGCGGCCAGTGATTGATCGACCCCGAGCTGGCTGTTTTGTTTTGCTCTGACAATAATGTCCATTGGCATGTGCTTTACTTCGCTTGCACTGGGGACGCCCCGCAGTTGTCTTTATGAGTCATCCAACCACAATACTAAATACATGTCAGCGCGGGAAATGTTATCCAAGACGGAGGGGAAAAAATGGTCTTTGATGTGCTTGGCCGGTGCCGAGTACTGTGCACATTTTGGAAGTGACGGCAGCATTGTAAGAGACGGTGTTCGTTTACACTCGCTCGCCCTCCTCTGAAAGTGTGTGAGACCACCCATCGCTCGAAAAACAGCCCTCTTTCAGCGGCCAACTGAGTCATTTAGTCCGAGTACATTTATTTGTGTGCTCCAGTGTTTATGTTAAGTGAAGCCAAACTGAGAGACGAACTGTTACAAGGGTATAAAGTACATGGTATAGTAAGGATTTTTTTCATCACGAGTTATGAGATGTTTTTGATTTATGGACCGGCCCCTTGTTTTATTTTGATGTCATGGTGGAAAGAATTAATAAAATTCACAGACCTCAGCAGCTCACCAGACCAAAGACGCTTATTGTCAAATATTTTCAAGGCCCCCACATGCCCTATACAGAGCTCATCCGTAGTCTAAAAATACAGTGTAAACTGTTTGTGTGTCTAATTATGAATGCACATCAGCATTAAAAATGTTAGTCTTTGAAGCTTGAACATGCAAAATGAAGGTTAATGAAGATTTTAAAAGATTAAATACACAGCTACTGCTAAGAACAAGTATAGTACACTTAAGTACACTTCTTTTTGTGACTAGATCACGTTGTGAAACTGACACAATTATTTCTTTTGTTTTTATTTTCAAGTGAGTGAATCAGAGATGATAGAAAGTGTAAATGTATAATGCAGACAAAGATCAATTATATATCAATGGGGCAGTTGGTAGCGCAATGGTTAGGTAGCGTCCCCAAGCACTTGCTCCCCGGGTGCTGTCCAGGGGTGCGTTTCCCAAAAGCATAGTTGCTAACTATGTTAACAACTAACATAGTGCACATTAGCAACTAACATAGTGTTGCTAACATAATTAGCAATACGTTAGCAACTATGCTTTTGGGAAACACACCAGTGGTTAGCTGCCCACTGTTCAGAGGTCAAATGCAGTCACTCACTTTCTTTTATACATTATAGAAATAGTAATGTGACAATTGACATTTATTGTGTGACTTTATTTCCCAGATCATGTATCTTCTACAGAGCTTGCATGGATATTCCACGAGGAACAGAGCTTCTGGTCTGGTACAATGACAGTTACACCTCCTTCTTTGGTATCCCCCTGCAGTGCATTGCACAAGATGAAAACTGTAAGCAAACAGTCTCTCATTCAAGTATTTGTAACTTAAATATATGTAATGACGACGGCACACTGTGATTTTCTGAAATAAAATCTCGGGAGTACAGATTTAAATTGATTTACTTGAAGAAAGGCAGTTTTTACTGCCTTTCTTACTATGTTATCTCCACCACACAGTCACCTACAGCTCATCCACAGTTTAGTCCAAATAAGACTTCATGGTAGGCTGGTTGAGTTTAGAATAGTGGACCTTGTCTGAATTTCTCTGTTTTTTCAACTGTCATCTAAATCTTACCTTGCATTTCAAACAAAGACGACAGTGAGCGTAGTGGTGCTGGTGCATTTTAGGTTAGCTGTATTTTACCCCCCCCGCCCGGAATTCCTGATACATTCCTAAATGTATTTAGGGGCACTTTTTTAGGTGATACATTATTTTCTTGACATAAACTAGCATTTACCCCATATGGCTAGGTCTTGTGTTTGTTGAGTCCATTGGCCAGTGGACAGCCTGGACATCTGACAGCGTCTGACAGTTTAGTGTTTACATGAGAGAGGTTTTATGACTTTAGTCTGGTTGCTGTTGTGTTTAGACAACTCTTATTTCCTGCAAACTGTGTAGGGTATGGTTTGATAGATACCATACTGTAATCATAAGGAGAAAAAAAACCCATAGAGGTAGAGTAGTGTGATGGGGCAAATATTGGGTTGCACCCTGGTGGATTCATTCAAATATCTGAACATAATAAAAGATGTTGGATGAAATTTGTTGTTTTAATGGGTTTGTCTTAGGAACAACAGAGAAGGTTGGTGTGAGGAGAGTGTTTCATGTTCATCATCTGCATTAGGGCGACAACAACGGTTCAGAATCTCAGTAGAACCTCATGAGAATCTCATATCATCCCTAAGTGATATTCAGAGTGTTTTCATTTTGATTAATGGATAGTCAAAGATGTGCTGCTGAGCAAAGGAAAAAATGTGTTTTTGTAAACATGTTATTAAATGGAAAAATGTGTTATTGTAAGGATCTACTCTTGAAAAACAAAGTAAGGCAACATATTGTAGTAAAACGACAAGGCAATTCCCCAAATATAGAACTGCTTACTTTTTAGAAATGTTTGAAACTTGGTCAACAATGACTTGTGTGTCTTAAAATACCCGCTTACAAAACAAGGCTCCAGATGCCCCTTAAGAGATCTGTGTGTATTTTCAAAACTTCACCTCTAATCACACTTTCTTAGCTTGATCTTCTGCAGAGATCAACATCATACATTAAAACCTGACCTAGAGATACATGATTCATGTTTTATTGCTCTGGATGCATCGCTTTTATTAAATAAGAAAGGCCTAGCCGTTCTCCCACAAGTCTCATCTTACAGTTTGGTAATGTTATGTTTGTGTGCACAGCATGTTGCACTACAAAGAATGTGGAATGTGGTTTGTCTAAGGATGAGATAGACTGACTCAGTCACTCTGCCCTCTTAAATGCAAGGTCTAATATGAAAATACAGCTTGGAAAAAAGCTGCATTACTGCTCACTGTAACACAAGCGTCATTCCAGTAAAAATGTTATGAGGCTGACGTCAAGTTAATCTGTTGATTGTAACACAACAGCAGCAGAGAATTTATTGCATAAAGTATTGGAGAAAATGTTTTTTATAACATGAATAGATACTGGTTAAATAAATTAGGTTTGTGATCTGTACTTTTTCTCAGTGTCACTGTCTATTGCGTGTTTGTTATTCTTTTTTTATATTGCTCAAAATCCATTTTTGAATATGTGTACAACGCATGTGTAGCTCTTATACATGATAATATTGTGATAACCTATAACATTAATAGTGTGAATACTTTTTAGCTACTAGCAAAGTGAACACAAACCATCATCTTACACAAGTGTGTTTACAAAAAACAAACAAACCAAAAACCTTTTTGACCGGCACTTTGCAAGAATGAAGCAAAACTGCCCATTTTTGTACACACACTTGTATCTTACACACCACAATTTTATGTGTTCACATAATGCTTTTTTTCAAATATCTCATAAATAACATTATGCATGATTGAACACATTAATAACTACTAGTAACTAAACTGTTTTTGTTTTGTGAAAACACACTCCTATGTTACACAAATGCATGTCACAAAATGAATAGTTTTGTAGTTTGTTAGTTCATGTTGGACAACTTGGGGACAAAATAAGGAAGGCGAGGGTGAGGTGGTTTGGACATGTGCAGAGGAAAGATGCTGAGTATATTGGGAAAAGGATGTTGGGGATGGAGCTGCCAGGTAGAATGAAAAACAGAATGCCTAAAAGGAAGATTATGGATGTGGTGAGAGAGGACATGTGGGTAGCTGGCGTTATGGAGGAAGATGTGTAGGACAGGCAGAGGTGGAGACTGCTGTTTTCTATATATTTTATATATATTTTCATATATTTAGTACATTACATCAACATAATGTTCTTTAATATAATCTGTTTGTTAAGTTACATTAAAGTTAATCTTGAAGATGTGTGTTCACAAAAATGGTTTTGCTACACTCTTATGCAATACCAGCACTGTGAAGAAATTAACCTATTACAGCTGTTAGTAAAAGTCATTAACACACACTTGTTTCACTGATCTCTTGTTTCACATGCTTGTTTCACTAAACAGTGAATGTGCCATCTACTGTAATTGAGGCCATGTCACGTCAGGAGAGCCTACAGCCCTTTAGTAAGACGTCCAAGTCCTCCTCCAGCGTGCTGCAGCGCTCTATGGTCTTCCCCCACTCGCCCTGCTCACGGACCTTCTCCCTCCTGGACAAGGCAGTCAATGCGGAGTCTGGCCTAAATCAGCTGAACTCTAAAAACCAGCGTGTATTGGCCAGTCCCACTTCCACCAGCCAACTCAACAGTGAGTTCAGTGACTGGCACCTTTGGAAATGCGGCCAGTGCTTCAAGACCTTCACCCAGCGCATCCTCCTTCAAATGCATGTCTGCACACAGAACCCAGACAGGTAATCCTACTAAATCTTACATTTTAACATTCATTCATTCATTATCCAAACTGCTTAATCTGTATCGGGGTTGCGGGGACCAAGGCCTATCCCGGAACCTAGGGGCGTAAAGTGGGGACCAACCCTGGGCAGGCGCCAACACACTGCAGGGCACACATTTTTTTCATATACAGACTTATTCAGATGCTTTTATTCAAATGCACATACCCTAATTAAGGGAACAGTCTTATTAGAGCAGTCTGAGCTTAAGGGCATTCCTTGCTCAGGGCCTCAAAACATGGTGGAGAATGTAGGATAGAGTCAGATTCCAACTCACAACCTCTTGGTCCATAGGGCAGTTATCCTACCACTAGACATCCCTCCCATTCAGAACCTTTGGTAGGCTGATTGTAAGCAAAAAAAATAAAAGGTGGTAGTTTCATAAAAGTAAAATCTGCTGTTGAGAATGGTGTAAGAGCCAAGCTTGAGACAATCTGATTAACAAGGAAGTTTGCTGTAGCTGCTGCTAAAAGTTAAGCCATTGATCATAAAATGCAAGCAACAAGCTGCAGCTATCATCCGTCCATTTCAGTCATTCTTAAATCACATCCTTTATTACTTTGCCAGGAACTGGTATGGTTTGAATGAAAGGGGTGACTATTTTTTTTTATTTCCATTACAGGAGTAGGCTTCTGCTTTGATGGATTAAATTAAATAGGCTTTAATGTACTGTTCCAGGAAGCAAAATATCGGCCAATGTTTGAGTCATTGGAGATAAATACACAAAACAATACCCACCCATTCCTATTCTAGGAACAAAATGATTGAATACAATGAGATTATATCAAAGATGAGACCCACAATTATGTTTACAATTAGGATTAATCTAAGGTTAATCTAATATGCAAATGTATACTAATGTAAAAATAGCATTTTATCAGTGTTTTCTTCTGTTCTTCTGAACAGTAACACTGTTATATTATTGTTTGAATTGGATGAAATAATAGAAACCTCATAAAGGTGTTGTTCTTATGAGACATAGTTATAGACCTTAATTAGAGACATTCTTGCAGTGAATGATAAAACTTTCCTGCAAACTGTGAAAATGGTTTCCACACATAGTTCTACATCAACAACCATCATGGATTAAGGTTCAAACACAGCGTGTAACATCTCCAAACCTAATTAAATATGGCTTAGGACGTATTGGAAATTTTTTGCTTAGCACTATTTTTCCTGGGCGCATAGAAACCTATAAATCAGTTGCCGCTGTCACAAAGAAATACCCACTCCAACGGTGATGCAGAGGAAAACAGATGCCACTTATTCAATAAACTAATATTCATACAGAAGAAAAATGTGGCTGGGATACCCTAGGAGTTGAAGTCAATGTGAGGGCTTGTCAATATTAAACTTTATGACCCTGAGGTGCAGATAAAATTTAGCTGAACAAGTGAATCTGGATCTGTTGGTATTTGAAGTCGAAGCTGGTGCGGTAAATGACCCTGTGAATCTTTTTTAAAATGCTCTCAGCTATGCTTTATGGGCTTTGGCCTATACATATTTATTGATGTTTGTTTTATACGTACATTTCAGGATGAATTAACGACTCTGTTATATCATCAGAAAAAGGGTTTTGCTGATCAGTTTTGCTGACTTCTTAGAGCAAGAAGTGTTTTTCTTGTTTTTTGGCAGCTTGCATCAGTCATCAGTGTTGTCCTAATTTTGTTGAAAACCATTAATGAACAAAGCTTTCCAAAAAGACATTAATTGCATTATTGATCTACGCCATAAACACCAAAACACCAACTCTAACAATCCAAACAAAGTTTATATTTTTGGCACCTTACCAAAAATGTAGACAGCCACACTGATACACTGGTATTCTGGTGTATTGTTTTCATTACTTTTAGTTTTTTATTATATGGTACACCTAGATTTGCTTAGGGTTGGGACATGTTTGTGGTACAAATGTGTTTTGCGGGCTATTTATCTCTAATATTGTGCCTCACCATGGCCCCGCGCGGCAATAAACAATATGTCGGCATTAATCACAAGTGGTCCCGTAGTAAATACTCGCCAAACATTTATCATGTTAAAATATTCACAATCAATGCACCTCCTCACAGAAAAACTTCAGTCATAAAAGCCAGGAAAAACTGTATGAAATTCACACACAAAAACTGCACTCATGATGTAATTTTATTTTTTAACTGTTTTAAAGCTGTAGATATCCCTATTACCTTCAACTTAATGTAAGTGGTTGAATCTCCTTCCTGAAAATGGCATAACTTTCACACTGAACCATTTTGTTTCTCACACGCTTCGAACCAAATAAATACTGATTAATGGCAATGTTGAATTGTCAATTCATCTCATTACGCCCGTAAGTGCTTTCCTTTGTTATCCCTAATTGTCAATACATTTGTGATTTGTTATCAGCTCTCCATGATTAACTGGAATTGGGCTAATAATTAACAGAGATCATTACAGCCAGAGCTTTGTGCCGGCAAACTGAAAGGCAGCAGGGACCCCTAACCTTCTGTGCAAGACTACAGGCAAGGGGAAAATATTGATAGATGGCCCGAACTGTGTTTCATGCCCCGCTGGTGATGAGAGGTCACACTGCCATGGTAACAGCAGTGGGATGTCACTGATTTGCTCCTTCTTGTGTGCATTTGTAGACCGTATCAGTGCGGACACTGCTCCCAGTCCTTTTCCCAGCCCTCGGAGCTACGCAACCACGTGGTCACACACTCCAGCGACAGACCCTTCAAGTGCGGCTACTGCGGCCGAGCTTTCGCCGGGGCCACAACCCTCAACAACCACATCCGCACACACACCGGGGAGAAGCCATTCAAGTAAGTAACAGTGAGTACCACCGCTTCTTAGCTGCCGTTTTATGTCACTCTTATGTTCATGTGAAATTTTCCAGTTAACACCTGAAAACAAGCAGGCATTAATGCAGTAACTTTTTAAAAATATATTTCTGATAAAACTGACACCACGTTACTAAAGAACAATGTTATAGAGGCAGTAAATATGTCAAATACATTTTACAGTTCTCATCATGGTTCTCTCCCTACCTACCTTGCTTCAATTACATTAATGGCATTTAGCAGAGGCTCTTATCCAGGGCGACTTACATTTCCTAATTACAAGGACAATCTCCCTGGAGCAAATTGGGGTTAAGGGTCTGGCTCACCCAGTGGTGATTTTTTTGTGTAACAGTTAGGAGGTTGCTCCTGTGACTGGGGGTTGTTGGTTCAATTCCCAGACCTGTTAAAGTACCTCTGACGTACCTTTAAGCAAAGCATGAAGTGCTGCTTATATCTCCTACACAGATAGTGTTAAATGCAGGGATGTGAGCTAGCTGGTCACAATAACAGATAATTACTCACTTTCCCTCTTCAGGTATTTGAATGCACCAACTCACTGAAACCAACGCAGAACTTCAGTCACTCAGGCCACAGCACTTTCTCTCCCTTACATTTCCACCTGCTCACTATGTTTCTCTAGTACTTCGTTGCTCATAGTTCCTAACTCTAGACAGTCTACTATGGACAATCTATTGTAGATCATTTTTGGTCCCAAAAAGGGGCCAAATAGTTCCCCTCTATCTGCCTGTCTTCAAAACACTTGATCTTTGTGTTTGCTTGTTCTTTGTCTTCTAGGTGTTTGATTAATAATCTTAATTGAATAATAATCATGTATGCAACTTTGAGTTTGAGAAATGATGTAGTAGTAGTATTAGTGGTAGTAGTAGTATTACTATTGGCCTAGTATGAATATTCACTTGGCCAAGCAATGAGTTCCCTACTGCAGGCATTTCCAGCACTGAACATTCTTTCGTCCAGAGCTTATGGCAGGAAAATATTATTGTCTAGGTCTGGAGTTTGCATTTAACCGATTTGTGGGAGGCCCTGTGTAAGCTGCATAGACTTCTGAAGAAAAATTGAACATGTTGAACATGCAGAGTGGTTAATGGATTTATTTTAAGTCAATTGGATGTTACTTACATGTGACCCTTTTGACTTCAACCTTGTTCCCTTACACCAAATACATGTTTTCAATAAGGCTCCCATGCAGTACTAATTGATACTAGTGGAAGTTGTTTAAAAAAATTATTCAAAACACGCTTTGTACACAGCTTTTAATCTTCCACTCAAAAGGAAATTGTATATTTGAAACCACTACATGTCTATATAGGTTACACAACATTTCCCACAATATTGAGATGCAACACTTTGTTAGGTATGGGACTAGTATATGTTGAAAGGCAGAATGGAGATGGAATGCAATGTAATCTCAGCATTTACTATTATATGGTTTATCAAAAATAAAACAGTCAGGATAAGAAAACACAATTTTGAAAGTAGTCTTTCAACCATGTCATTTTCATGCATCATGAATTTTCTTTTTGACGCAGTCAGTCATCGTGATGTTACGTGGAACAAAATTAAATAGACAAAGAGAGCCAGTAAGGAACTGACTAAAGGCAAGAAACATGCATGAGCATTTATAGTAGGTTAGTGAAAATACCAGCCTGAGCTATTAGTGATAAAGTGGATGATAATTAGCGAAGAAATAAAAATAATCTCAGTCCGAATTACATTCTAAAACATAAATTGTCAACTTTTTGGCCTAATATAACAAAGTAGCTGACAAACATGATTATAAGAACCTTATATGTCTCCACCATTATAAATTTTGTACAATTTCAAAAAAATAATTTGTAACACCAAAAATGGTTTGTGAAGTGCCTTGTTGAGAGTTTTAAAAGGGCTGTAAATGAAAACTAGGGAAAGGGAATAAATTAATATATTAAATAACATTCATTGTTGTTAATTACGTCTTTGGTCAAGATGTCCCTGCTAGAAAATCCAGGAACTGATACCTTTATACAAAAATGCATTATATTTCAAATTATGGTATGCCTTAAATCTTGCAAATAAAACACCATTTGACCTCATCATGTTTAGGTAAAATCTATTCATGGCTTTGGCTGTGTATTAGGGTATCAGCCTTTATATATAGCCTTTATATGTATATATACGTCCTTATATCATTTCACTAGCACAGCAGTTCTAATGTGAGGAGGTGGACTGTTTGGAGCAGAGCAATCCGGCAACAAATCAGCTATCTAATAAGCAATCAGTGATACACAAATGTGTCATCAGCACTTCAGGAGCTCCACAGAGGAAGAAGCGCACAAAGACATTAATGAATACACCACAGAAATCTTTAGTCAATCAATATGCCTGAGTTATTCCCATTGAGCTGATGTGCTTGATAGAATAAGGCTGGCATTTTCCGTCCTCTTTGTGGAGATCGTTGAAGTGTTTTTTTGCACTGCAAGAAAACACAGCAAATTCCAGTTAACAGCTTAGTTGCTCTCAGTCAATGATTATGAAGTGTTGTGGGGTCCTTTAATCGCCAACACCTATTAAAAGAAGTTTTCAGTAAATAGTGGGTTGACTGATAAATATAGTAAAGTAGCAATAAACAAGGTCTTGTAATATTTCTGTTTTGTGATTGAGAATGACCACGAATATGATCAATCTTCCCCGAATTTCTCTACCATGTAATCAGGGGCAGTTGGTGGCGTAATGGTAGGGTGTTCGCCCCATGATCAGAAGGTAGCAAGGTACCATCCCCAAGCACTGCTCCCCGGGCGCTTGTTAGCTGCCCACTGCTCCTTCACGGATGGGTTAAATGCAGAAGTTACATTTCGTTGTGGTGCACTGTGTGCTGTGCTGTGGTGTGTTCACAATGACAAATAATCACTCACTCATCAGACACATGGCATTGTTGTTCTGTTTTACCATTGATGTAACTGATCAAATTTTGAACTGTTCAAACATACATTCTAAGCTGTCTGATTGTTATGGCACCCCTGTTATCTATTGTGCAATATTTTCATTCAGCTTCCAAACTGCAGAACCATATCACACTTATAATCTAGAATTTGGAGAAGATTGAACTAAGCACTGTTGAGATATACATAGCTCTTTAAGCAAAGGAAGCTCCACCAACAGCATGTAAAATTTCAACACAAATCAATAAATCAATCTGAATGAAAGCAAAAATACACCAAGCCATGTCTATCAATTCATTTAATACCTCAGTCATGCAGATTGGTTTATTAGTATAATTTTTTTTACCTAAAAGTAAACTATAAACCTCTAATATAGACTAATCCACCAGGCCATTAGTCTATATTAAAGGTGTGTGATTTACCTTTTAGTGAATGAAGCCATGATGCCAATATCTGTGATGTTAAATCCCTGTCAAGGTGCATTGTTTTCACAAAAACCTTTATGTTGATAATAAACATTTAAGATTATCTTAAACTCTTGATATATGCACTGTATATCATATTTAATATATATATATTATATATATTACATATATTATATATATCAAATTGGATTCTTTAGAATGATGTTAGATCTTGATTTACATGATAATACTAAGCTTACAGTCAATCAACTTTTGTGAACTCATCCTAGGCATTTTTGGCTCCGCTGCATAAATGAGGCTTTAAAATCTGTAAATTTGACCTGACACCATAATAATGAGAAGTTTTGACATTTCTTTACAGTGTGGCCAATGCCTGACAATCAGTAGTTGTAATTGTTAGGATTTTCAGGTTCCCACAATTTATGTTTTGTTGAATATTTTGAGAACCACAATACCAACTGGAATTTTTGTAAATGATGAGACACACCATGTTCCATTTGGTTTATGGTTCATGTTCCACAGTGCATTTTGGTGGAAAAAAAGCTTAAGAACATTCCTAATGACAGATGGTTTCCGCGGTGCTTGGACCCCCTTATTTGAATACATTGCTCAATCTAAAAGACCTAACAGAGTCTCATATTCCAAGGTGAATTCTTCAGCTTTTGCAACTGTTTTTGGAGCTTCTTCTATTTTGTGAAAATCTGACATGTCTTATTACAGACCTGAGACATAAGTGCAGTCAGCTGAATAAACACCCTCCTCCTCTATTCTTATTCTACTTACTATTGCTGCTTTCAGGCCTGCTAAGCACAAGCCATCAAGAGAAGCTCCCCTTTGATAGCCATCCTCCTGAAAATCTCTTTTTGTTCTTTATCTATTGTAAGTGACAATGATGCGGGGCCTTATCTGGACAGGCCTCTCTGGGGCACCCCTTCCTCTAAGATTATTGACAGGGCCTCTGTGTTGTGAGGCGTCTGAGCCTTCGCCCATCATCGGCATCAAGGCCCTCAGGTGTGGGCAGCAATTACACCTTTCTGGCCCAGTAAGATTCCCAGCCACTTTCAACTGTCACTTGTCATTAAGGCAACATAGGATAAGACGCAGCGTCTGATGGCCCCTCACTAAGTGTGTTCTCTTCGTTTTGTGTGTGTGCGTAGGTGTGAACGATGCGAGAGGAGCTTCACGCAGGCCACGCAGCTCAGTCGACACCAGCGGATGCCCAACGAGTGCAAGCCCATCAGCGAGAGCAGCGAATCAATCGAGGTGGATTAGCGGATTGACCGAGCCGGAATTAAACGGCAAGGGAAAATCATGATTAAATGTCACGGACACTTAAGCAAAACCAAAGATTTCCTCTGAGAAACTCTCAATCAGCCGTAGAAAACCAAAAGCAGTAATAAAATAAGTAAGATGTTAAGAGATATTGATCCCAACGCAGATAGGAGGCCCCAGACGTGGCAAGGATGGGCGGAGCAAGCTGAAAATAGAAGGAGGAGGAACGGGAAATTAGAGGAGTAAAAGAGATTATTTATTCATGACTCGGTTGTTGGGTTCAAAAAAGCTGTAGAAGCTGGGGCATTGAGATGTAGGAAAAGACGCCAAAAAACATGGTTTATTGCTTTACAATATTTTCTTGTACTCTGTACCACGAAGCCAAAGGAGGGATGACTAGAAGCCGAAGAAAATTTAAAAAGCACATTATCTGTATATTAGCACCATTTGGGAAGCAGTATTTCTGAGGGATTTGTTTTTGCCAAAAGAAGAAAAGATGAAAAAAATCTCTGTACAAAATGTAAATTTTTAACTATATTAAATTTCTCTCATATCATGCTTTTTGGCACTTTTGACAATTATTTAATATTTCAGTTTGATAATGCTCCAGAATGTAACGGAGACTATTTAAGTATGACTGAAAGGACAGGAGGGAAAAAAATCCTAAATAAATCTTTACAGAAAAAACCCTGCTACCAAATATGATATGAAGAGGATAAGCGTGTAAAAGTGATATATAGAAGTGAAGCTGTCGTGTTGTTCACTGAACTCACTGCTTTTATAGCCGTGCACCTTTTGTATGGGGTACGGGGCCATTGAATGTTGCATTTTGTTAGAATTGTTAACCCCCATTCTTCTAAGACAAACAGCCTACAGTTTGCCAGGCTTTTGAGGAGGGTTTGTCCAATCCAGAATGTATATAAGCCTTATTTTGACATACCTTTTTGCTAAACAAATTAGACTGAGAAACTCAGATTATTTAACATAGTGTTTGACCAAGTGTCAAAATATTGAGAAAAGATCACACTGATTTACCTCGGAACCAAAGTAACTCAATCATGATGTACTACCTTTTTTCTAAAACTATGGATTTTGTTGTTTTGTTTAGTTTTTTTTATCTTGGTTTTAATTTACATGAACAGAGTCAGTGGTATTGAAAACAGTATCATGTGTATGATAATCATTACTTCTGCTGTCTCAGAATACTTTAAGTTTTGGAAAGTGTGATGAGCTCAGTACTGTTCATGTCTGACTCTTGTTTGCATGATTTCAACATTTGCATTTTTAAATAAAGAAAATGGGCTACAATTGAACAACAATTTTGTGAAATTAATACTAGGTAACCTTTTCTGAATGTTAAACATGAAGCTGTTAAAATATGAAGCAAACTTGGCAGGATTTTTCCTTTGAGCATTATCAGCAAAATCACATTACGGCTGATTAAAAAAATTATTGAAAAAAAAATCAAGTTTAAATCTAAAAATCAAACCGATAAAGTACGATTGTCCTTTTTGAAGCGTCTGAAGCATCAACTGTGATGTACCAGTACACAAAAGAAACATTAGGTTGTATTTTCCTCATCCTCATTGTTTACAATGGCTGGCTCCGATCTGATACACAAACAATACACATTCAACAGTAAGGATTTTTTCTCTGTTTCTTGCGCAAAGCATGAAATCCATCTTTAGGACCCAATGATGTATCAGTGTGGCGTCGGAGGTTAGCGCTCCGGCTCTGGCCCCTGTGGTGTTTGTGTGGAAGGTCACGTCCCAAAGCGCCTCTGTTTCTGCAGCTCGGGCAGCTGTCGAGGGGTTATGGATCTGACCCGTGGAACATGAACTCGGCTCTGATTTATTAGGCCTCGCCATGCACACCTTTCAAGTGAGGTTCTCTCCCTGCCTCCTTCTCCCAAACACCGCACAGTGAGCACACAAAAGAAATAATAACAGAAAAAAATGAAAAGTGTACTTTAAAGGCAAAGGTTGTGTTTGCATGTATTTTTTAGTTGTCTCTGTTGTAGAGCTGCCACTAATAGCTATTTCTTCTATTGATTAAACAATTCACTATTTTTTGATCAATCAAATAAATCAAAACAATTAATTATACTGTAGAGATATTAATATTAACAGTTCATTTAATTTACACCTTTACTAATGCTGATCACAATTATCCGTTGTCTACTGTATTTATGGCATTTGCAGCACAAAGACATTATTTCAAATAATGGGAGAAATAAAATCATTAGAATCATCAATAAAATCACCATCAAAGCAGAATAAGTAACACTTATTTAACAGAAATTTAACATTACAGGATGATGACTTCACGGCTTTAAGTTTATCTGCTGGTCCTTCATCCTTCAGAATGGAGCCTGTGTGTTTTCTCATCAGGAACTGATGTATATAGCACTGCTGCCTTGGCCATTGGAATTTCGAACATTACAGCAAAACACATTTTTGTTTCCTGATCATTTGAAGTGCTTCCATGCTTTTCAAAAATCTCAACATTGAACATCTTTAGTGACCAAGTTGGAGCATTTTTTTCCCCCATTGTTCATAGACAAGCAATAAGCAAAGCCAAAAGGATTGACATAACTCATGCAGTAGCCTATTTGCTAGAGATATTGAAATAATATTTATTAGAACAATTTGAAGCATGATGTATCGATGTTGACACATTTTTAGCGTCTCTGTTTCTTGTGGACTGTTTCTAGAGCTCTGGCATTTCATTGGCTGGTGAAAAAAAACAGCACATTTTGCGAGAAAACTCACTTGTTACTCTGTTATCACTGACCATCAGCTAAAACATGGAAATGACTGGACATCGTTAGATCAACATTATTTCAAACTCTTTTTGGCATGGTGGTATTTAGCTTGGCCTCTTTGACATGACTCGCTTGCAAGTGCTATGGCCATGCATCTTAATATGGTGCTAACCTCCCCCAGTTTTGATTCATTGTAGCACTTGGACAGCTCTGTTTAAAGTGCTTTTATATACACTGTATGTATGTATATATGTATATATTCTCTGCCAGTTGAAGATAATGATTAGTTCACGGTGTTTTCATTTTCACAACTGAACAACACGATTCTTGATGACAGAGCGAGGCTGTAACTGTTTGTTTTTCGAGCGTTGAAGACAAATGGGAATGCCATTTTGCATTGGTGATTGATGTAATACTTGGAGGCACCCTCGTGGGAAACATCCGCTTAAGTGTATTAAGGTAAGTGTACAATGTTGTGAGTTTATCTTTATCCACACAGGCCGGATTTTAGACGTATACAATCCCCAGGATCCCTTGAGACCTTGGCTGATGCTCATTCTCAATTTTGACCAGGGAGAGGGAGAGTAAAAAGTCCACCTGACTTCTCTTGTTTAATATAATGAGCACAATTTCGAGATTTAGGAAAATTGCTCCCAAGGGAGTATTACAGATTCATAAAGCAAATAGTTACCAATCATGGCTCTTTTTCATGGGAACCCAGACTTGCAAAAAACAGCATCACTCAAAGGCCAAGTAAATGATCAGATGAAAACTATTATTTTGAAAGTGGCCCTTGGGCTTTCGACTACAATGGTCCCCTTTCCTTGGTATTTCCTGTCACTGGAAATACTAAACAGACAAAGGTCACACTTTCAGAAGCAATTAGCAAAAAGCTAACAACTTTTTTTAAAAAAAGCTTCTAATTGGAACCATGCAAAGTCATGTAAAAGTCTGGGAATTGCTTGTTCTCCTCGGACTATATTTGATTGCACATAGTTTATTCACATGAAAAATGTGTCCCGAGGCTGATCAGTGTGTGTTTTACATTTACCTCATCAACGCACTAATGGGGACTGACTTTCATCAAAAACACCCGTTTTCGAAATCTTCTGGAAGCGACCGCAGGACCATTCTGTAGACCGCTTGCAGTAGTGAACGTGAAGAGTGAAAGCAACGAAAAGTTCATAATCTGCTCGAAATCTTCAGCACTGTGCGCGCCTGCCAGGTTTCTGCTGCGCTCCAAGCGTTAAGTGAGGTCACAAGTTTGTGACCCTCTGCATGAAAGCTATTAAAACGGTTGTGTCAAGAGTCAACAATCAGAATGCGTAGCAACATCATAATAATGCTAAAAATATGCGTGTTTGCACGAGTCTAGATTCGGCAGCTGATTGTACTGTCATTTGTTATTGCTGCAAATCCTGAAAAAATACTGTGAAAAAATGTTAGGATAACGTTAGTTCACACAAAAGGCAAATCTTGACGATACGCACGTTTGTTTTAATAGCGTGATGAGAAATGTCTGTTTGAAAAACAAATAATACTTGAACGCCGAATATTCCAGCAGGCCAGACAGATGGTCTGCGTGCAAACAAATGAGTATTTTAACTGCTTTGGTGCCAAACCTGCAAAAGTAATGTTGGACTATCAATAAAAACCAGGCTGAGAGCCGCACCGCTTCTCTGAGGTTCGAGAGGCAAATTTACAACCTCCTCAACCCTTCTGTCAGTCTAAGAGGGCCATAGAGAACCAGAAGAGCCAAGCCCAAGGGAGGCCATCGAAACGTGTTAAGTAGGAACAAGGAACATGGGCAAAACTGAGGGATGTAAGGATCAAAGCGTAGCAGTGGAGCTCTCCAAGCATCGTACTTCAGACGGATATTAATCCTACGACTCAGGCATGAAGCATGGAGCGCGAAGGCTCTATACAGTGTGCAGATAGGGCTGCCTTTGTATCAGCTGTGTAAGCTGTTGCTGATGGACTGTCCTCATAAGTGCAGAGACGGTGGGGTGCCTAAAACAAAGCCATACGTCACTATCTGCTAAAACGGCTCTCGCAGACGGTAGTTTGCACTACTGGCCCGAGAGTGTTGCTCCTCACAGACAGATAAAGTGCAGCACCAATGCCGCTCGAGGCTTGAGATACTAGGAGCAAAGCTGTGAGTGTGTATGTCTCGTTTGCCCAAGCTAACCTGAGACAAGCGGGGCAATTTATTCACCAATTACCATCAAGCCGAGAGGTGCAAAGGGATGCCAGAGCATATTTGACAACAGATCACTTTTGTAGGCCGTTGCCTTCCTGCACGCTTCCCAGCAGCGAGCAGATTTGGCTCGGGAATTTCTCTGCCTTTATTTAACCACCTTAATTTTAATTCATCTTCTAGGACAGTATCAATCTGCAAAGAATGAGGGAGCTTTAGAAGAATGCACCTAGCGTAAGTACTCATGCAGTCTAGGGCCGGGATCGTAAAGCAAAAAGGCACGCAGAATCTCGTCCGGGATTAATATCAATTCCTGCATATCTACAAGGAATTCCTGCAAAATGTCCCCATTAAGGCAAAGCGGAAAGTGCATAAAAAATTTGCCGATTTGCAAGATTTATAAAGTGTAAAAAGGACATTTTACTTACTTTTGATTCATTTTAGATTTCATTTTTTCATCACACGCGTCTCTGTCAGTTACTTTAGTCTAAAAGCACTACTTTTAATACATTTGCCCTTTTTTCTAAAATGCATGACAGTGCTGCCACTTAAAATCAACTTCCCATTATATTTTATGCCCTTTCAGTCACATTAATAAAAGCACTTTTAATAACATTATGGCCCTATAAAATACCAAAACAGCTCATTATATACATCAAATTTTATAAGACTTTTGCTTAAGTCAAAACTAACATCTCAAAAAAATAATTTATTAGGCAGACACAAAAAGGTAAAAGTAACAAACATACAATAAATAGAGCCTAACATCCTTAAAATTCAGAATAAGACAAAAAAGATTTAATATTCATACAACTATTCCTTGAGAGACAGTGCCACCTGCTGAAATCACAAGTCCATGAAACTGATCTCACACTTAAACTCGGGCTAAATTAACCTGTACAAACTTTGGATTGATCTCTCTTTCACACAAACACACAAGTCCTGTGAATTCCAATGGAAATGTGCATTTTGGATGTCTACAAAATATTTTTAAATGTCCTGTCTACAATGACGATGGTATAATCGATTTGGAATGCACCATCTCATTAGAATAAAGTCCAAAACGCATCAATGAGTCCCTCATCTTGGAATTTTGTTGCCCATGGCCTCCTGAATCTGCCTGCTGAGCTCGGCGATGATGCGGTCGTCTTGTGTGTACACACCAGTGCGCAGTAATGAGTCTCTCTCCTCCAGCAGGCGACTCAGGTGCTCGTCCGCGCTCTCGTTCAGAGAGACGTAGTTTGGCTCTTTCGCGCTCCTGCTCTCCTCCTGCTGCTTTAGCCTGGACAGTAATGGACTGCAATGAATAGCTTAAAGTGCGACAAACTACTATGTCTAAAAATTCAGTATCTGATCTTTGAAGCTGTTTAAACTTTGTACAGCGGGGCTGGTAGCATAACGGTTAGGGAGTTAGCTCCGTGATCAGAGGATCACCTGTTCAAGTCCTAGACTGCTCAAGATACCACTGAGATACTCATGAGCAAGGTACCGTATCCAAGCACTGCTTTCTGGGTGCTGACAAAAAGCTGCCAGCTGGTCCTTAAGGATGGGCCAAGTCAGATGTCACATTTTGTTGTGGTGCACTGTGTGCTGTGGTGTGTTTACAATGACAAATAAATCACACACTTTTAATTAAACTGGATCATGTGAAGTTCCGATCATTATTATATCGCTAATTATTGCAAATACATTTCAAATTGCAAAGAGAAAAACACAGTCCCTACCAGACACATAGCTATTAAACTCCATTTTGGACAAACCACCAGCCCCTCTTCCCTGCTTGTTTTTTTGGTGGCAAAGACTAAAGTGGGTTCAGTGAAAATTCATTGATTTTCGAGATGAAAAATGGAAGTGTAATTTCATTTTTTGGACAGTGAGTACTAGTTAATTAGTTCATTTGAGTCTAAAAGCACCACTTGTATCTTTTTTTAAATGAAAATAGAGTTTGGTCGCACAAACCACCAGCTCATTTCATTGCTCCACATCTACCTTTCACGGCGCTAGTTTTTTGGCGCTGCTTGTACCTGTTCAGTTCATTGCGGATGTCCTGGAGCTCGTGTTTCTCGCCCTTGACAGCTTCCTTCTCCTCAGCTGCCAGGTAGCGGAGCCTCATGTCCTCCAGCTCCTGCTGCTGTTTCTTCAGGCGTGTCATAGCGTTCTCCTGCTCTCTCTGTAAAAAAAAAAAAACCAAACAAATGCAGAAAAAAGAAAAATAGTGAAAGAGAGAGTTAGTTACAAGCTTCTATATAGCAACAAAGCCAATAACCTCATGCAACCTCACTGTTGGAGTAACCATAGTTATAAGAAGCATATGTGGAAAATTTTATTAAGTGGAATAGCTACAGTACCTTCTATTTAATTCAACTTGGTTCAATATGTATTATATAGCATGCTACCCATCGTCACAGATTAGTCAAACGCAGAGGTCACATTGCGATGTGGTGCCCTGTATGTCGTGTTGTGTTCATAAATTCACTTAAGAACTACCATCATACCTGGGCCTCTGAGAAATACACTTCAAGTAGGGATGCACGATATGAGAATTATTGGCCAATGCTGACACCCAGTGATTTTCATGATTATATCTGCCCATAAATGAGGAAGTCCAGTGCATAAAGCGCATAAACATAATTTGGTCACCAAAGTTCCACTGCACGCTCAGAAGTTTGGCCCAAAAATAACGCTGTTACTCTAACACAGCACCAAGTCAAGCGAGCGTGAAAGCAGAGTCGAGTGAGGGCGGAACATTTCGAGAGTAGTGCACAACATTTTGAGAAACCGTCACTTCTCACCCTATGTTGCGTACCAAGTCTAAAAGGCAATTATCGGCTGATCATTGTGCATCCCTACTCGTAAGCACAAGTTAACACTATTACTGTAACTAAGAAACTGAAATTACTCGGTGTAGTAGCGTCTGCTAAATACCCTAAGTATAAATGTAAATGTCTCAACCAATAGCTCTGGAGAAATATAAAACCTTCAGGACTGGCATTATTATAAAAAGCTGGTGAAATCTAAAAGTTATGGATACAGACCTGCACCCTCATTAAAACCACACATGAATATTCCCGACCATTCGCTGACAGAACAAAGGGCGTGTGAAAACTGAAGCACGCTCTCACATAATAGCTCAACTCGGCCTAATTTTATCGCCAAACTGATATGTTTACATATAATCTCATTTAATTTGGTGTTCTCATGGAGCATTAGAGGCCAATAATGCATTTGCAGTAACCCAAATTGCTAGAAAAACAAACCCGCCAAGGCTTAACCGCGGCTTTTATGGCCAAGTATATGCAGAAGAAAAACAGCGAAACAATTATCTTGGAGATTTTCTTAAGGTCTCGAGGGCTAAAGTGCTTCCCTTTGCTACCTGAGGTTGACGGCTGAACTAAATATTTCCAGAGGTCTAAACAGAAAAAAAAAGGTGTGTAGCAAAGGCTGGCCTGACCGGGCCTCGGCTAATAGATGGAGGACCTTGACAAATTGCGTGCAAAAGCATATTTTTGGGTTGCCTTGACCCGCTTTGGGGGGATGGTGGGACACAAGCAGGGAGTGATGGGAAGGGGGAATAAAAAAAGCAGTGGAGTGACCAGCAGATGACCTGTGGCTCTCCTCCAGACGAGGTCAGACGGGAGACTTGTTTGAACGGAGAAGGCTGCCAAACTACAGCTCAACTAGAGTTTTCTGGACAGGGCAAAGCTGACAAGAACGGGACATGCACCTGGGGGATTTCATGGCTTTACGCTGTTTTTTTTCTTCCCAGGTCTTCAATCTGACAAAGACATACCAAAGTAGCGAGAGAAAGAAAGAAGGGAGTCTGGTGCATTAGGGGCTAAAGAGATAAGATTTTTCTCAGAGTTTTGGAAGGAATGTGGACTTGGATGAAGATAGTCACCGCTATATAACCTTAATCTGTGTGATTCATTCCTCATTTGAAACAGAAGTTAAATCAAAATCAAATCAAATATTTTTAAGTCCACGTAGGGCTGGGCGATATGGCCTAAAAATAATATCGTGATATAGCTTTATTAGCCTTACGTGGACTATTGGAAATATTGGACGTGAAATATTAGATATAATTTTATATCTAAAATTATATATATCTTGATATGGGGCGGCACAGTGGCGCAGTGGTTAGCGCTGCCACCTCACAGCAAAAAGGTCCTGGGTTCGAACCCCAGGGACGGCTGTAGTGCCCTTCTGTGTGGAGTTTGCCTGCCTGTGTTCGTGTGGGTTTCCTCCCACAGTCCAAAAGCATGCACTATAGGTTAATTGGCGACTCTAAATTGGCCCCGTAAGATGTGAACGCAAGTGTGATTGTGTGTGTGTGTGCCCTACATTGTGTTGGCACCTGCCCAGGCTCCGGCCCCGTGGCCCCAGTTGGGATCAAGCGGTTTGGATAACGAATGAACGAATGAATATCTTGATATATTCTCTCTTTCTGGGAGAGAACTACATTTCCCACAGTCCTCTGTGCGGCGAGTCAGCGGCGCGTCACAGTAATGCGATGGACGTGTGTCTTGAATAATATCAAGTAAATAGTTGTATTGTCAATTGAACGCTAGTTGTTATTTATCAGCTAAAAAAATGAGTTTTGTCTGGAATAAAGGAGAAGATTTGACTAAACTTGAGCGGTTTTGTGTGCATCGAGTGGCGCTCGCCCACACAGTGGGGATACATTGCAAAGAATGTCATTTATGCTTACTTCTGGTTTTGTGCACAGAATAACAGAACTAGTGCTGTTTTTCTTCGGTACTAAGTCGTCTGCTTCCATATCACATCAATGCCTCTGAAATCGTGTGGATATTCACACTAACTTTCTGCACACTCACTTCCATCCGCTTCCGCTACAAAACGTGCATGCGCTAAGAGAGTTTTCTGGATGTACATGTGGTCTGTTTAACATTGTGAGGATTTGCACTCAATATTCACGGTATAGTCAATTACCACATCGTACGTGGAACAAGCACAGATACATTGAGTATATCTGATATATTGCCCACTCCTATGTCCATGCATTGCTTTTTGCTAGACGGGCTTGTCACAATACGTGTACGTTCCATGCAAACAACAAGGCCGAGCGTATTTGGACAGATGTGGGAAAATAAGTCTCGTCCTCCTTAATCTATCTTTCTACAAGTAAATTCCATGTTCCAATGGTTAATGCGGGAACTAACGCTTAGCATAATACAAACATGATTTATAGCTCTCTTTCATATTAAGTTATAGAGCCCCTTTGTGCTTCATAAATCAACTGATGTTTTCTTAACATATATCTGGCACTTAGAGAGAAGAAAGAAAAAAAACTCAAGGGAGGAGGGGAAAGGGGAAAAAAAAGACCTCAGACTTTCCAGCTGGACTTTGTCTTTAACAGTTATTAGCAAGGCCTGATAAGCTCTTTGCGTCTGCTCTGTTTACACTGGTATTAGTTCTTTACAGGGTTCACTTGAGAAGGAGGCCAATATTTCAAAGCGAATACCGCAAGCTAGTGACAGCCTGGCCCTTTCTGATCTATGCCGTAGAAGTTTTCTTCGGCCCTGGAAAAGTACAATTTACATCTGGTTTGGACGCGGTACGAAATGTCACATTTTTCTCACACAAGGGTTTGTCTGCCACGCACGGCTACTCATGTGAGATACAAGAAACCTCCGTTTCTTTTGGGTTTGATCCATGGCTGTGTTGAGAGAGACGCCGTGTAAAATGTGAAGATCTCTTTCCCGGACTGTGTCAATGTTATGAATACAAAGATGAAATGGCAATTTATTACATTAATTATAATTAATTAATTATATATATATTTAGCAAATTCCTTTGTCACTTTCTCTGTTGTTCACATTGTTATTGAAAATCCTAATTATACTGACTGTCAGCAGGCATTCATGAAAATGAAACACAAAATTAAATTCCAAACTTCTTCCACAGTCAAATTTTCAGACTTCACCATACATATAACTACACCTTTATTTGAAAATCCAACAATAAACATGTACTGTTTCACATCGTGACATAAAACCAAGTTATGACTTATTATAATATTTAGCAGAGCTCAAAATACGTATCAGCAGCCCTGAGTAAGTAGCTACTCAATCACTTACAAATCAATTCAACCCAAACCCAGACAAGTTAAATGCACAGCTTTTTATTCAGCAATGCTTAAACTTGCAATGCAAAGGTACTCTGTCTGAGATACATGCTGAAGTCACTCAAACATGACAAAACATAGATTTGTACGTTGGTCTGTGTAAAGTAGAGCTGCAACTATCGATTCTTTTTCTAATCGAGTATTCTATCGATTTTTTCATCGATTAATCAAGCAATCGGAGAATTATTATTATTTTTAAACAGAAAGAAGACAATACCTTTGTTTTTAGGCTTATCCTAGTGTGTGAGTAGATGTTAGCAATACATGCTTCATGTTGTGTTCAGGGTGTCCTGCACTACTCAAACTGACTCGCGCTGGTAGAAATGTTTAGCTTTTTAGCTTTATGTCAAATAAAAGTACTGAAACTGTAGACATACCTACTAGAAGTAGTAAGAACATTGTCTGTTTTATTGCCAAGTTGCAGAGTATTTATCATGCATTCTATGGCGTAACACTTCTTTATCCATTTGGTATCCATCAGGATATAGAATAAAAAAATTTGATAAATAAATTTTCTATATTTCATCTTTCCTATTGGTTACACTATAACACTATAAAATCGGGGAAAAATCTGATGAATTGAAAATGAAGAAATACTGAAGTTGTGGGTCATTTTGAACCAATTTGACCTATAAAATGAGCAGCTTTTGGCCTTTCTGGAAGAAAACTCTATTTCCCACAATCCCCCGCGCGCCCCCTGCAGCCGCGTCACAATAAAGCATTAAGCACGCGTTCAGGAATAAACAATGGAAAATCTCAATAGACGGCTGTATTATGAGTAGAACGCTGGCTGTTGTGGTTATTTACCAGCTAAAATATGCGTTTTGTCTGTAATAAAGGGGACGCTTGAACTGAACTGGAGCGTTTTAGCGAGTAATGGCACTCACGTCGCAAAAAATGTCATTTATGTGTTTTTATGCATTTACTTCTGTTTTTTGCACGGAACATCTCACAAATACTTTTACAAACGGAGGGATCAGTTCTTGTCTTCATTGTAACTCTGAAAATGTGTGTCTCTAATAAGTGTCCGTGTGAAACACAAATGGCGCATGCACTAGCGAGTGAAATGAATTAAACAAAACTTAGAACTCTAGAAAATTGCCTCGACGATTTTTTGCAATTGAATTATTCGAGTTATTCGAATAATCGTTTCAGCTCTAGTGGAAAGTTAGTGGCGTAGCTCAATGAGCTAATGTAAAATAGTTGACTGCTGGAAGACTTCTCGCATAACATCTCACTTCAGGCTGATTTTTATTACACCAGTGAGGTTATCAGATCATACCGAGAAGATTTATTGAATGCAATGCAAACTTAAAAAGAAAAATTATGTAGCATACATTACTGAACTCTACAGAATCTTGGTAGGCAGTCTACACACCCAATCAACGCACCCAATTCACATTGCAAACCTTATATTCTCTGCTCCAAACATTTGAGCTGAATTTTAGGCTACATTTTAGTGAAGACTTTTTTGGCAAATGTGTTAAAAACCAAATATTTCTCCAAACCCTATTTTCTTTTTCCATCCTTATCCAGACCTGGAAATTACTAAAATCAAATGACACACTTTTCAATACTAAGTAGGAACCATGCTTATTAAAAACTTACTCTGGCAAGTCAGAGGACATTAATGATGAGGTTTAAAATGGCTTACCTTCTTCAGTCTGGCCAGTTCTTTCAACGCACGTCCCCACTGCTGTTTGTAATGAAGTTTAGATTTTGTTGTTGATTCCAATTTCCGCTCCAGTTCCGCCTTAGAACAACAATGTGTTCAGAAGAATGCTTGCAGGAATTTGGGAAAGGAACATTTACAACCCTACACTCTCTCGTCTGTGTATTTAAAATTTTCACCTTTTGTTTATATTATTATGCAGATGCAATCACCTACGAAAGCACAATTCCATTCAAGAATTATTTCCACACTGAGCTATTCAAGTTTAGTTTAGTATATTGCAGAATGTGAATGATCAACAAACAGTTGTGCTGATATTAACAGCCATCTCAATTTGACAATATAGAGCACAGTTTTAGAATAAAAGCGGAAAACAAAAATCCTGTCTTTTAATAAAGGCTGTAGACCTTAAAATAGTCCTGTCTAGGCATGACGTACCTGTGATTCAGACTGATGAAAAATAAATGTCAGGCTAATAGAAGATTTTACAGAATATTTATAATCTGCTATTGTCCACTAACCTTCTCTAGGCGGAGCAGGTTGATCTCAGACTGCAAATGGATTTCCGGCCGTGTGTTCTGCTGGTCGCGATACTGCTGGAAATCTTTTTCCAGGAGCTTGTATTTCTTTTCAGCCTCTACAATCTTTAAAGAGGAAAGAAAAACATTGAGAAACTTGTCCTGCATGCCAGAAAGCAGGCTTAAAGATATGAATATCAATGCTGAAAATTACTGCTCTAATGCATCATTTCAGCATCATTTATGTACACTGACAGCAAAGTGAGTGACTATCATTGTGAACACACCATAGCACAGCACACAGTGCTCTGTATTTGACCCATCTGTGAAGGAACGGCGGGCAGCTAACATGGGCAGCGCCTGTGGAGCAGTGCTTGGGTACGGTACCTTGCTGATGAGTACCTCAGGGATACCTTTTCTGGGACTGGCGACTACCAACTGACCCTTGTTTAGAAGGCGCTACTAAAAACCAAAATAAATAAATAAAGTTGTCCTCCGAAGAGGGGGGTGGTGGCGGGCCAAAAAAAAAAAAAAGGCGCTACTATCTCCCAAAAACAAGGAGTCTCTCTGGAACAAATTGGAGTCTAGGGTCTTGCTTAGGGGCCAAACCGTCGTACGCCTGGCAGCAGTAAACACCTGATTTGAACCTAAAACAAGATGAGTTTACCATCACTAAGCTACAACCCTGCACTCAACTTTTTTGGTCAGTTTTAATTTTATTAGTCTGTGAGCAAAGTCAATTTGTTACAACAATTTACTCTGATTTACAGGTTTTCTGATAACTGTTAAAGAAATGATTTTTTTTTAATAGGGTTGTAAAGGGGCAGAAAATTCCCAGTAAATTTCCAGAAACTTTCCATGGAAATATTCCAAATTGGAAACTGTTTCAAATATACATAACTACTAGAAATAACTACTAGAAACTACATTCTATGACATAGTACTATGAAGGAAAATAAGGGTAGTATCAGGCAGAAACACTTCTTTATCCATTTGATATATATCTGGATAGAGAATAAAATTACTTGATAAATAATATATTGGGCAATTTTGAACATAGCACAGGAAAAAAAAAACTTAAAAGTAATGTTTTTTCAGCATCATTTTAAAGCAATCTTCCTGTAAATGATGAAAAACAGATATTTTCTCCCAAACCAATATTAATCATACCTCCTCACTATCTAAGTCTTCCTCCTCGTCTGACAGCTACTAATGTAGTCTGAGAGAGTACAGCACGTAATGCATTTTCTTTCCGCCATGCAGCCGCCCACAGATCGTTCTGATCTGTCACTCACTCTACATCATAGGACTGGAGCTTTGAGCTGAGCACAACCTTCCTAACCTGACAAATCACCTCATATTTTCACACAGTAGCAACACTTATAGATCTTACTTACCAGGTTTGAAAAATGGCTGAGGTGAAACAACTAGAGAATAAATCTTGTTGCAGCTCTTCATAGCCATTACATCAGCCAAAACCTTGGCTGGGAGCGAGAATTAGGCCCTTTGGTCAAAACTAGGGTTGATGCGGCTAGTTGACACAGACAATGATTTTGAAGGGGGTAATTCTTGCGATTCAAGAATATGTTCATGATTTCTGTGAGCTTTTAATTGACATTTTGATTTCTTCTCAAATAATTCAGTGTGAATGTGATTACAGTCAATGTGACAGTTTTTCATTAATAATGAAGGCAGCAGAGTCTGAAAGGTCACAAGAGAGGGTCAGTGTAAAGGTTTCCAAAGACCCAGTTTGAAAGCAAGATTAACAGGAAAAAAAAAATATTTTTGTACACTACAAAGTACAGCAGCAGTAGCACTATGCTCAAGCTCTTGAATAGAACACACAGGCACTATTCTGGAGGATGGAACAGCAGCAACACAAAACCATAGTAAATTATCATTAGTAGGAACTATTTTAATTTAGTTCGTCCTTCTAGTTTACAAATACACTGAATAGTAACACCACAGGTTATTCAACTGCTAAGTTTAATTTCCATTAAATATTTTTAGAGGAAAAATTAGGCTAGAATCTGGGTCTGATTCCACACTGATTGATAAGCCAGTGTGTGTATTTATGTTAGGCTTGTTGAGCTATCAATCCTACCTAATTATTTTACTTCTCACATTCCACAAATTCTACAGATACCATTTTAAGGGATAATCAGTATCACTATAATTAAAGGTGTAATTCAAATATTAATAACTCTGTAGGACAACTAATCATTTAGAATAATCAATAAACCAAAACAAGCCAATAGATTTACTGATAAACAACAATTAAAAGATTCAAAAACTCAATCATTGCTCAGTGCAAATTTTGAAGGGAATTTCTGGAACAAAGGAAATTAAACGCAGTACCAAAACACTTTTTTTTTTTATAAAAGGAGGAGCTTTCAGTGTTGCTCCACCCAAATTACAGAACTTGTTTCCCAAAACCTGAGAGAGACCCCTTCCATGTCTGAATTTAATTACTTGTCTGCTACTTTGTAAAGCATCCTTGTGTTTGAGAAATGCACTACATAAATTAGACATATTGTTATAAAATATTTTTGGCAAATATTATTTGCTGAATACTAATACAACTGGAGGGATTCATATTTTTTCCTGCACTTTGACATGACACATATATCACCTTCTTCTGATTAATCAATCCTTAATTAGTTAACATCAAATCAATTCTGATATGGGTCATTTTGGATTATTTGTGTACCTGCTACAGCAAGAATGTAGCACGTTTAACATAAAAGGTCAGAACAACCTCGTTCATTAAAAATTCTGAGCTCCTGAGCAGGCACGACAGCTTCACCGTGCACTTACTGTTTAACACGTATCACTGCAAACAAACGCCAACCTCTCAGCTAACGTGCCACCACTCCAAACAAACTCAAGAGCCGTAGGACTTCAAGGGTGTCGGGCAACGTCCAGCGAAACTAAAAACCCTACCAGCCCTCTCCATTCCACAGTCTTCCCTTTCTGACATAAACCAGACACCAGAAGAGAAATCCGCTGAACACAAAGCCCTGGTATTCTGGAGACAAGGCCAGGGGCATCCAGCAGAAGAGGCAGAGGGGCGGGAAGGATTCTGGCCTGATAAACTGGTTAGTGTGTGCCGACACGGGACAAATGCATGTTTACACGTTCCTGACACGGGAGGGGAGACAAGATATAGAGCCGTGTGGCAGCCTCAGCTGAGGATCTCTCATCGCAAAAGGCCCTTCTCCATTTCGCATGTCAGAAACCTACTTTGCTTGATTTGTTAGAGCCGTGGCCCGTCCAGATGTTCTCTGGGAAAGTGGAGGGGGAAAAAAAAAAGAAATGAGCTATTTCAGTAGGTGGGCTGTCTGTGCAAAGGACGATGGGAGACTGGCTAATACACAAGGCATTTCTTTCTATTAAAAAAAGCAAACCCTGAGAAATATGGTCATAAGGGAAATATGCAATAAGACAAACACAGGCCGCTACAAGCTACGGTTTGCAAAGCAGTCAAGCATGCACTTTTTTTTGCAGTTGGTTGGGTGATTAATTAGGTCAATGATAACATGCACTCAGATAAACAGACTGCATGTGACAATTCTAAATTGGTTAAATACTCAAATCTGGCCTAATTCTGATCTTGCCAAGCACAACAATGCTCCAAATGTACCGAGTCTTCAAATGACAGCAGTAAAATTTGGAAAAGTACAGTTTCACCTAACATGTCAAAAAACATAATTAGGGCTGAACAAATTAAGCTTGAATTGAACTTTTACATTTTATAGCAATTTGCAGAAACTCTTATCCAGAGCGACTTCCAATTCCTAAATGTCTCCTTGAAAGCTTTGGGGACTAAACCTAAATCTTTTGAGAGATTTGGGGACTTAGTCCCTAAATAAGAAAATAACCACAGAAAATGGCAAATAGACGACATGAGCCAATTATTTGATTAAAATGTCATTTCTTAAGTTTAATTTAATGTCTTAATTTCTCTTTTGTATATTTGGTATTGCTTTTTAATAAAAATACAGAATTTCTTATTCCATTACACAATGGAACAATTGGTAGAATACCTGAATGCTAAATTCAATGTAAATTCATTACATGAGCTGCACATTCACTTTCCATTTTGCATAAACAGCAAAAACAACACAACATACTACAGGAAAAAAAAAAAAAATCAGATTTTCATCAGCCAATTCGATTATGAAAATGAACATTGAAATATATTTAAGACACATACTTCAGGGATCCTTCATTGTGATGATCACATCCAATGAAACAATCTCTCATAACCCCGCCATCCGTTGCACAGCAGTGTATCCAGGTCTTAATTTTTAACCCCAAAATACAAGTGAATTCAAGTGGTTATGTTCCATTATTAACACACCACAGCACACAGTGCAGCACAACGAAATGTGACCAGCCCATGAAGGATCTGTGGGCAGTTTTTTTGGCAGCACCCTAAGGAACAGTGCTTGGGTGACTTGCTCACCTCAGTCGTACCTTCACTGGTCCAGAACTTGAACCTCTGAACACAGGGTCAACTCCCTAACTATTACGATATCAACTCACCCAAATTAATAAGTATGTGCCACCCTGTGGATGTAACATAAAATTTAAGCAAACACACAAGGGTTTAAAGTTAGTACTGATGCTGGCTTGGTGGAGCAGTCAGGCCTCAGTAGTGCTCTTCCATTTACAGTCAAACATTTAAAGGCAACAGTCAAAGCTGAGGGAGGAGTGATGTTACACCCTTCTGACACAGAGGTCACTATTCTCTCCAGTGTCATTTCATTTGTGATAGCAGAAGTTGAACTTGCTGCAATCAAGTCAGACACGCTTACCTTCTGTTGCTGCCTGGCTAGGTCCTCCTCGAGCTGCCTGACCTTCGACCTCTCTAGCTCCACTTGGTGAGTGCAGTCTTCACGCAAACGCCGAGAGCAGTCCTGTATCTCCCGCATTCTGAAGTCGTGCTCTGTGCGCAACTCTCGTTGCAGCCTCTGTGTCTGCTCAGACACACACACAGACACACACACACCATTTTACATTTGTACAATGTATACCTGCGGATATGAGGACGAAAACCTTCACATACTGTAGAGTAATAGTTGCTTTAGATCTAATAGATTCATTAGATCAAAAAAAAGACTGACTAATGTTTATTTACTATATATTGTTATAGAGGTAGGAGTAGTAGTCACTTCACACAATTTGAAGGTTCAAAAAAGGACGGTTCACAGAAAAAATATCTTCATGGTAGTTGTTTTTCAGCTTTATTATTATTTAGGGGTGCACAATTCAGAAAATCTCACAATTCAATCTGATTGAGAACAGAGAAAGAGTCATGCTTTGATGCGATTTTGTTGCACACCCCTATTTTTATTATTATACAGAATATTTCCCCAACAAAATTCACAATAATCAATTAATGAGATAATTAAGTCAAAACACCCCAATTTTTCCCATTCTTCACTATTTGTTCTGATTGCAATCTATGTCCTTAAAATACATGTGCTTTGTCAAAAACCTAACAGATACATTAGCAAATAACCTCCAATTCTGCATGAGCAAGAGCCTTCTCTCTGTTTTCCAGGTCAGCTAGAGCCTTATGAAGCTGTTCCTCCAGCAGATTGCACTCCATTTCCTGGTGGGGAAAACATTCCAAAAATGGGCACAGTTTGGAAACCTACATCACATTGACTACTCCTTTATAAAGCTGGCAATATTTTTAAAACACAACCCCCCCAGAGTGATATCATACCTTCCTCTTACTGAGTGCCTCTCTCTCCCGGTCTCTCTTCCTCCACTCCTCTGCCAGAGCTTGCAGATGGCTCATCTCCTTTTGTTTCAGCTATAAAGAGAACAGTCACAAACAACTCTCCAACACACTTTATCATCCATATTTTTATTCCCCATACATTTTCACTGGATTTTGGCTGGATTCCTCACAGTAAGAACTTTAGCAATAAAGATGTGTTTAAAATGCAGGAAAATAACCTGGTAATCAAACAGATCCTCTTGTCTTTCTTTCCACATCTCGAGCTCCAGTGCTGTCCTGTACTCCGGAGTCTCTCGAGGTTTGGGAACTACTTCGACCCTGTGGGGAGGCTCAGGAGGAACAGCAGTCTTCTGGGGTATGTCATTACCACTCTGCCACAACGACACATCAGAGTGTCTTGTCTTTATCGGTTAGGTTTACAGATGATATTTAATATTTACAGATACAACCTATTATAAAATAGATCAATCTAAAAGCATGCATCAAGTTTACCTGAGAAGTTTCAGATATGATGATTTCCTGAGCTTTCACTAGTCCCATGTCTTCCAGAACAGTCACAAAGCTGAGTTCAGCCACCTTTTCATTTGATCTAAGGAGAAAACAAAATCAATTCTCAATCATAATCAGGTCTGGTACATGGAAAGTAACATTGGGATCACTCTCGGACATGAAATACCACCAAGAATACCAGACCTGAAAGCGTTCTGTTCACATTTTTCCAATGTGCTCCATGTCTGCCATCTAGAGGCACAATAATGCCACTGTCTCTAAAACACTCGGATGACTAAGTTAAATCATCTCTCTAGATTAACCTGTACTCTCACTGTGCTGTTTACAATCTAAAAACTGTACAAACCCCTGCGCTTTAATAACAGGCAGCCTCTCAGAGTAGGTCTGTCTCCAGTTCTGTTGGCCAGACTGGCCAAGGAAGCGAGTCCTTTCTGATGTGAGGAGGTTGGAAAGCTGAATGCTGGCCGTGCCAAGTAAGATGTCTTTGGAAGTGGGGTCTCTATGCCACATCTCCACCACCAGAGGAATTCTGAGAAAGGTAAAATAAAAATCAGACAGTGAAAGAGGAAATGTTCAGCATTTCTACATTAAAATTGTAGGAAGAGACAGTTAACTTATTCAAAAACGTTTTTCATGATCACTACTGTAAACCGTTTCCATATTCAATTTTCTTCTGTGCCAATGTAAATTTAACTTATAATCATATTCTGAATAACTAACTAAATTACTGAAAATCCAAAAAGCCACGAGCATCTAAAGTCAGTCACCTTAAGAAAGTATCCTGGAGTTGATGAGGGAGTGCAGCAAAATCAAAAGCACAGTAGGACTGAGGCAGGAACACCTCTGTGTTCTTCTTTACCTCCACAGCGGGATTCGTCATGATTGGAGCCGCACCACCAAAAAACTGGTACGCATATCTAGTTTAGGAAAACGTTATTTTAATTTTTTCCTCAACTATGGAAAAACATCGCCTAAACATTCCAGCTGTGAGGCAGGCCTTACCGCAAAATGCAGCTCACAGGAAATCCCACGTTTATATCTCGGACGCTACGAAGGTCCAGGGAGAAGCAGTAGTGGTGAGCTGAGGGTGGGATGGCGATCTTTGGGGCAGACACAGTAACAGAAGACCCAGGAACTTCCGCATCACTTTCCTCTGGTGCATCCCGAGTAGGAGCCAGTTCAGACGGAGGGAATTCTGCAACAACATTGGATATGGAGTGAGGAGCAATCCACTCAAGAATTCTTTCGTCATCTCTAAAACATGTCACAGCTCCGCACTGGGTTGCAATGTTTAGAGCACTTTTCAAACTTACCTGGAGCTTCTGGTTGGGCCTGCCCTGTGTCATCAGGCAAGCTTTCAGCCTCGCTGTCTGAATTCTCATGTTTAGGGGAAGGTGGTGGAGATTCCGAGGGGCAGACAGGAGACATAGGTGCAAGAGACGGGATATGTTGCCTTGTGTCAGCTAAAGGTGGTTCAGGTTGAGCCTCCCCTATAATGCCTTTCTTTTCTGGAGTCCTTATTTTGTTCCCAGTCCCTATGGGCAGCTGTGGAAGTTTACCAGAAATAGATCAGACGACACAAAGCATTGATCGCGAGTGAAAAAGCACACAGCATTACACGTCCCTGTTACATGCACAAGTACCATTTTTTTGCAAGACACATTTCATAGCATGCTTGGTTCAAAAACAATTGAGATCTTATGCATTTATTTTTGCACCAAATTATGAGTGTTCATCACTGGTAGTATCAAATTGTTGGTCCAGGAAGTGTCTAAATTTGATCTTGAGAGCTTGATTCTAAGGCAACCAGCCTTCTTTTATAATTCCTAAGATCACTTCTTATGTGAAATTCAGGCCAACCACACACAAATGGTTCGCACGTGGTCTCAGGTGAAACTAACGACTCCCACCTTGATCCACAGGTTTGGCTTAAGCAAGCAGCCTGAGTCCTACTCACAGCGGTATTTTGAGCATCATTAGTATACACGCCCTACACTCCACTAGAACAATGGCTGAAGTTGCAGATCAGTTTGTAATGTAACAGTTAGGGAGTTGGCCGCATAATCAGAAGGTCACTGATTCGGACTGTCTTGGACTGGTAAAGGTTGTGCAATGATTTTATAGATTAAGTTTGACTTTCATGAAATTCACCTCCTGCGATATGACTATTGACAATGCTCACATTGTAATGTCGATGCTGCAGTTCTAACTGCAAAGAAAGACTGACTGATCAAGAAATCAATAGGGTGAAACGCACATGTCACAGCTCGTTAGGAAAAACAAAAAATACAAATTTAAATGAGTGATTATTTGTCATTGTAAACAGCACACAGAGCACCACAACAAAATGTAACTCTGCATTTGTCCCACTCATAAAGGAGCAGTGTGCAGCTTTCTGGCAGAGATCGGGAAGCAGTGCTTGGGGGCAGTACCTTGCTAATAAGTACCTCAGTGGTACCTTTACCGGCTGGGGATTGAACTGATGACCTTCTGATGATGGGGCCAACTTGCTAACCATTGCACTAACCAACTGCCCATCAAAACCACTTGTTAACCTTAAGTTTAAAATATAATTTGAATAATTTGAGAAAAATTGTTCATTTAATCATGTTGGATAAATCTGTTCTAGTACAGTACTAGCATATACAATCACACAGAAACTGCTCTACTTGAAATTTTGTTTACTGGTTAGTTAAATAACGGTAGTTACACTTACTGATCTTTGTGCATCTTTGCATATATCAGCACTGACTTCCTCTCTTCTCACGGTTACTGCCACTCCAACTGTTGGCTGCAACTCCACTGGGACAGGGGGAGTATTCTGTTTATTGCGGTTAGGTGGCTGCAGGACAAACGCTCCCTCTATCGTGGCTGCATGTGTGGCCAGATCCACGCTGCTCTTTGCCAATGCAGCGAGGGAGACCTCAGTACTTCCTAGGGACTGATTTCTGCAGCAGAGATGTATCTAGACATTAAATCAAACGTACTCAGTTACATATGAGTAAACTTACGCGTAATTCTCATGACCAGCATCAGCAATCTAACTAAAACAAACACGTCTTTGCAAAAATCTGCTGGTCCAATCTGATGATATCCTTCATCTTCATTAAGAATGGCCTGTAGATTAATGGGCTCTATATTTGCCAACATTGGAGAAACTAGAAGTTGCACGTAAGTGCAACTAACGTATTTTCAACTAACGTAATGGCACTAGTTTACTTTTTCCTCCAACACGAGTCCACAACTGAAGTAATTTAAGGTTACCTTTCCTGTAAAAGAGCTCTATACCTATCCCTTTATTAAACAAATTCAACAGCCTTATGTCATCTTTGTTATTTACACGACGGCACGTCATTTCTGCTTCTTGTTGTTGATGCGTTTACATGCGCGCACGCACACACACACACACACACACACACACTAGGGGTGTGCCATATCCTACTGTTCACGCTAATCCCAGGAAAAATTTAGATCCTGGGGTAAAAATGAATTCTGCGATATTCTTCGTTGGCGGCATAATGAATTCACATCATTACGCTGCGAACGTAAGTTAACTTAGGCTACACCTGCTATTCGAAACAGTACATGCTACACAATATCATATTTGGCTAAACTACAAATATACAACTTACAAATAACATTACTGTCAGCATTCACCAGTCATTGAATTACCTGAAGGTTCCGCTGCTGGCTGAGGAAAGTCCGTAGAAGCCGGTCACTGCTGCGGATACGAACTGAGGCTCTTTCAGGCTCAAAGTTTGGACTGATGATGTTTTGGAAGGGTTCGCTTGTGACATCATTGCCCAAGAGAGAGTAGAAGAAGAAAAACTCTGGTCCTTCACTGGCCAGCTTTGTTGAACTGGAAATGAGCTTTAGCATAATAAGCCATTATAATCTTTTGTTGTTGCTCAATCCATTAACTCAAACAAGAAGCACAGGGGAAAAAAGCAACATAGCTGAGATTTACCTGCTCCAGTCTGGTCGCAAAGGCAACTGTCACTGACAAAACAAACATGTCTTTGCAAAAATCTGCTGGTCCAATCTGATGATATCCTTCATCTTCATTAAGAATGGGCTGTAGTTTAATGGGCTCTACATTCGCCAACATTGGAGAAACTAGAAGACATACGTAAGTGCAGTATTAGACAGAACTGTCAGAAAGCATATATGAATTAAGTGTGGCAACAATGTCTCATTTATCGCTCACATTACGCAAGTAAACATGCAAGCAGATCAAACTTGCAAGTAGATCACAAATGTTATAAGTTTGGTGCAAACCAATCTTTAATAATCAAACTAGATGAAGTGCAGATTAGAAGGCAGAACTACAACACTTACTTTGTACTTATATATATATATATATATATATATATATATATATATATATATATATATATATATATATATATATATATATATATATGAAGTACTTTTGCTCAGTGCAGCTCAAAAACCTTGTGCTCTGCACAAGAATAATGGCAGCGGCGTACACTACTATGTTTGCCTGGCACACAAGAATTTTACACTTTTGACACCGCAAGACCAAAAAATCAAAAACCATCATAACTTGGACCATACACGTCTCTTGTTTATTTTGTTTTGTAATTAAACTTCACTGATTCACCTTGCGACTGAGTCCTCATCTCATCGCAACAGGCACAGCTTGTTGGCACCACATATTTACCGAAAAGAGACACAGAAATTCACACTGTCATTCGGTTCGGTTACGACCACTCACATTGGCACCGGTTACATACCGGAACTGAGTTTCGGTACCTAACCCTATTCTGAAGATCTCAGTGACTCCAAGTGTGGCACTGTGATAGCAGTGTTTCCCCTACCATTATATTAGGGGGGTGGCCCGCTCTGCCCCCCACCAACGGCAACCACCCGCCCCCCCCGAAAGTTAAGTTTGATTTAATTTTATTTTCTATATTGTCACCGATCACTGATGTCATTTACTTTCCTATAGAATAGGTCTTTTATTAAACAAACTAAATAGCCTTATGTTATTTATCTTGTTTACACGATGGCATGTAATTTCTGTTGTGCGTTTACAATTCTTCATTGCTCTCTGTATCACGAATGGTGGAGTTCCGCCTGATGCATGCACACACAGACACGTGAACGCACACACAGCTAAGCACATTCTTACTAGCAGACAGAGAGCACGCGTCAGAAAATATGTGTTTGTGTCGGTGTCCGTTAGGGTTAGCCTAGAGTTAGGGCTAGGGCTAACCCTAACCTTAACCCTACACCACCGCCACCCACCCCCAAAGCTGTAAACCTAGGGGAAACACTGGATAGGATGCCTCCCTTGCAATAAGATGGTTTGTGAAACTTCATCCCTGCTGGATATTCCACAGTCAACTGTTAAGTGGTATTATTGGCAAGTGGAAGCATTTAGGAATAACAGCAACTAAAGCCACAAAGCAATTTTAATACTTCAGCACACCAAGATAATTTTGGATAAAGCTATGCTCCCAACTTTGTGGACACAGTTTGGAGATGGCCCTTTTCTATTCCAGCATCAAAGCAAGGTCCATAAAGTCATGGCTGCATGAGTTTGGTGTGGGAAAACGCAACTGGCCCGCATAGAACCCCAACCTCAACCCCACTGAACACCTTTGGGATGAACTGGAGTGAGACTGTGAGCCAAGCCTTCCTGTCCAACATCAGTGCTTCGCCTCATAAATGCGGTACAGAATGAATGGGCACAAATTCCCACTGAAATATTACAAAATCCCCTGCAAAGCCTTCCCAGAAGAATAGAAACTGCTATAGATGAAAAGCGGGGACAAGCTCCATGTTAAAGTCTACGTGTCTGAATGCAATGTCATTAAGGTTCCTGTTCGTGTAATGGTCAGGTGTCCCAATAATTCTGTCCATATAGGAGGAGGAAGGCTAATAATAGCTTTTTGGCATATGCATATAATCTTAACCACAAACTAAAGACCTGGCACGCATTCACCGAGTCTAAACAGACAGACAGTTACATACTGTACATCTAGAGCAGGGATGCCTTATATAGGACACTAAATGCTGATGTCTACACAATGGAGACTTGTGGTATAAATGGGAGGTTCTAACGTCTTTTAAGAATGGAATTAGCCATTTTATTTTGAGCCTACCATGCATGAGAGGGGTCATGTATGGTATACATATTTTACTATAAAAAGCTCTAAATTCTAAAGCCCCATGAATCCAGCAAAGAAAAATATCTTGATAGGAGGGTTCTCCCTATTTTACAATTCTACCTATCCATACCACTAATATCTACCACCATAATTTCAAAGATCACTACTGACCTGAGACGTATTCTGAAAAAAGGTACATGCAAGTAGGATAAGATGCTTTACAAAGTCCCAAAATTATGCATAACATCAAAAGAAGAAGAGAAATTGAAAAGAGGAAAAAAGAATGAGAAGACCAATGGTTTAAGCACCAAGTGGGCAAAATTATAGATGAAAGCCCAATTTCTACACGTATAGGTGTAGTTTTCAATATTTACCTGGTCTGGGTGGGGCCTTCTTTGCCTTAAACTGTTCAGGTGGCTGCTGTGTGTCACTTTCCAGGACCATGCTCAACAATAAAGCAGGCTTTTGTTTGGTGTACTTGCTACTCAGCAAAGGATACCACCTAGGAGACTATAGAAACAATATTTAGTATATTGGTGGCATATTAAAAACAAGGCTGGGTGACAAAATACAATGGATGAATTACTTGAATTAAAACTATATTATACTTTATGTGGAACTTTCGCAAGCAAAATCTTGTGTGCGCACCAGTATATTAGAGCATCGCAAAAAAGTTATTTTTAATAAATAAAACAGTTGTTTTACTGTCAACTGCATAAAAATATTGGCGAATTACGGCACCTTGGCCTGCCAGGGAGAGCAGAGTCGGGCAAGCACAGACAAAAGTTCGACTGAATTTACAGAAAATGTACTACCGTGTGATATATAAAGTTATTGACATATGAGATTTGGGTCATATTGCACAGCCCTATTAAAAAATAGTTCAATTTCTAATTAGTGAAGAATAAAACATTATATACAAACTAAAGACCTACTATATGTAAAAATGGCTTACTTGTTTAACCTCTTGTACTGATCGGAGATCCAGGATAATATATCCAACACATTCCTGTGCTGAGGTGTTTGAATCAACCGTATAGCACTGTAACTTAATGGGTGTTCGCTGGAGTCTGGCGCATAAAATTACAAACCAGTTACATAACAGTTCATTTAAAAAGCATAATGTAAACAACAAATACAGCCAGAGCACCAACCTGTGCTGATGAAGTGTTTTCCGATTTAGCTCCCATGCCAGCTCAGTACAAAACTGTGGCTGCTCCTTATGTTCCACAGGGTCTGTAGCCAACTGCTCCCCATCAAACTTTGCTTGTACAATCAAAGTATGCCGTTGCCTTTTGGGGAAATGTTGACCTGGATTAAGCAAAGAAGGGGCATAATGCTTAGCAATAACTTATAATAAAGCACAGGTTTTAAAATTATAATGCAAGTTATACAGCAGAAATCTATCAAGTGCTTCTCATACTTCTCACTCAGTAATTCTTTATTGGACAATAATAAGCTAGAATATATTGTGTCAGCATTATCTTCAGATGTGTACATGTATGTGCAAATAAAATTCAGAAATTTTAACATGCCATACTTTTTTGCTGCTTGATTGGACAAGAAATCATCCCGATCTCATTTTTCATGCTAAGCCCACAATAGTAGTCTATTTGGGCTCTAATATATTGCTTTGTATTTTAAAAATCTTGCAATGTAAAAAGCTTTACCCTCAACTTTTATTTATCATTTACTTACCTATTGTTTTATTTATTAATAATTTTACTTTCTATGCAAATCTTTCAAATTCCCCCAAATATTCCAAACTGACCTCTTAAAGTCAAATACATCTTTTTTTTTTTATCTCAAAGAAAAACACATGCTGGTGCCATTTATGTACTAAATTGTGATGCCTGTTTATCCCAAAAAAACACATTTACAGGGGCTTTTGCAGATGAACGTCCTTTTTGCCATATGCCTATAATCTTAACTACAAACAAAAGACCTAGGATGCATTCACCAGAGTCTAAACCCACAAACAGATATATAGACAAACAGACCGATAGATCGATCTGATAGATAGATAGATAGATAGATAGATAGATATTCCAGTTGCCATCTGACTGAAGCCACATCAGTCCCATTGTTAGATAATCATAGCAACAAGTAAACACACCCAAACTAAGTGCAGTCGGGATAAAAAGGCGATTATTACCTACATGTAATCAAATGATCGACGTATAACAAAAAAGAAAATGCATGCTAATATATATTTTTTACATGTCTTACTTGGCTAAAAACAGGCAAATCTCTCTGAAACGACGCGGTAAGGTTACTTGGACACGAAAGCCGTTTAAACTGTCAGCGCCAACAAGCGCCGCTAAATTAGCCATTAGCAATAACATGATTTGCTATTCAGACTGCTTATAGAAACGTTCCACTGTAAACTATTTGAACTATAGGATGAAAAAAAAACAACTGTCAATGTAACATATGTGTGTGTGTTTCTGTGAAACCCTAAACTATATTCTGCACTTAGCTTATCGTTAGGCTACATAGCTGCATTAAACTTAGAAAATCGCTCTCGATCCCGTAGGCATATCCGTCAAAGTCCGAAACGTACCTTCAAGAATAGATACGACGATCAGAAGTCTGTCTGGTTTTGAGGCCATGGCAGACCCAGTGCCCCAAAAATTCACTGTTCACCGCCGCTACTTTGTTCAAATTTGGTCTTCAACGAAAGCTCTCGGACTGGGGTCTGGGGTCGTGGCTTTTGTTTGGCGCCCCCTGCAGTATGGGATGAAAGGATAAGGCACAAAAGACAGCATGCTCGACAGGGCGGGGCCGGAGGTAAGCCGAATATATCTACATTGCTTGCAAGCAGTGTTGGGGAGTAACGAGTTACATGTAACAAAATTACGTAACTTAATTACAAAATAAAGGTAACAGTTACATTACTCTGAAAAAATGTGTACTTAAATTACAGTTACTTTCAGGAAATATTCAGGATTACAATTTCAGCTACATCTCAATATCTTCTGCAGAAACATTGGCTATATGTTTAATAATATTATTGTTTTGCCATTTTTTCTTGTGCACAACATCAACCAATGACAGCTGAAAGTCTGATACTATTCCGATATGTCTAATTGGTTCACTTATCATGTTTGAATTTGCAACACCGACTTGCTGCTGGATCTACAGCCTACAAGTGGTCTGAGCTGCAGTTGCAAGGAGGCCTGCAATGCCAGGTAGGAACTACAATGTAGGCCTAGCCCACTGCAGGAAATAAAAATTAGCTGTAGTGAGCAGACGCTATATGCACAGTCAATCCCACACGAATAGACAACTGCTTATTTAGTGATGTTCACCAAATGTTGAATGTCAAACATTTGATTTAGCAGGCATAGGTATTCAAAGATCAGCATGATCTCACAGTAAAGCGGTGTTGAAGTCCAACATGGCTGTGGCTGTGTTGAGGGAGTTTAAAAGGATTTTGACAGCAGTCAGTGTTGAGTAATGCTGTAAGGTTAACCAGGTTTCTAAAACTGAAAATGGTTGACAGTTGAGAAAATTCATTCAAAATGTAGAAAAGTAATCCAAAAGTAATCAAATGTAATTAGTTACATTACCGTGTTAAAGTAATTAAAATAGTTATTCTACTATTACATTTTAGATAGGGTAACTTGTAATTGTAACGTATTACATTTCCAATGTAGCTTTTCCAACACTGCTTATAAGATATGTTTGGGGTAAATTTTAAGCTGTTCTGTATTATTATTATTATTATTATTATTATTATTGGTCTATAATGGTCTTGCATTGTTGGGTGTGTATGTACAATTATATCAAAATTTCATATCTACCATATCTACCTTTATTTTGTTTTATTAATTATGTGGCATCGTAAAACACAGCAGAAATACACCTATTTATATACACCCAACACATATTTCCTTCTTGATTTCAAATGATTTTTTCTTGATTTCTTTTTATATGCCTTCAGTTTGCCCTTAAAATGTGCCCTTACCCCTGTGTTTCCTTATCCGTCCACCATCATACTTACCACTCTCACTCATGCTAGCTGGCCTGAAATAAAAAAAACCCATTGTGTTTGGCCAACATGCCTTTGTTTATTTTCCTAAAGAACGCTCCTAGATGGATCTCTAGCATTTGTGGGTTTTTTTCTGCAACATGCCAGACAACGTGTAAATGAGCAGACCAACATAGGCACAGCAGACATCCTCACAGGAATGTGGGGCAATGAAGTAGTGAGGTGGACCTGGTCCAATGGTGGAGGAGCTTTTCATCCACTGGCTATGACCCTGTTAGCTTTTCAGCCACTGGATATGGCCCCATTAGCATCCCAGTCACAGGCTACAACCCTGTTCGCTGTTCGGGGCTCTTTTGCTTTCATTACCGTGTTAGTCACTAGGTGTCCTGCTGCTCCAGTGGCATTGGCATATCAGTTACCGTCTGCTCAAGAGGCGCTGGCCTTTCAGTCCCCTTCTGCTCTAGAGGTGCCGGCCACTCAGTAACCACCTGCAACAGCAGAACTGACCACTCAGTCCCCTTCTGCTCCAGCATCGGCCAATCAACCTTGGCTGCCCCAGACCACTAACTCCTGGGTGCCCTGGAACCCCTTTTTTCCTTAAGAACCAGCCAGTCCTGGAGTCACACAAAAGGCGGCGGTTCTGTCACAAATTCTCCTGAACTTCATTTTCCTAAATAAAACTCTTGGAAGGATGTCTAGTGTGTGCGCCAGTTTTGTCTGCGACGTGCCAGTCAAAATGATAACATACTTATTTTGCCTTCTATTTACAACAAAGTTTATATTTAATTGTCCTTATATATCAAATATTGATACATGACATACTCACTTACTCAGCATGTCTCTAAAATAATGCTGTTTTTCTTAAAGAACAACAACTATACTATACTTGCCAATCACCATGTAACCTTTTAGGGGTATTAGTTTGTATTCTGAGGTCACAAAGGAAACGCCACATTTAAGTAGCTAAATATGTAAAAATGCTTACACCCACAACAGCAACATCTGCAATCTGTGTTTAACCTGTGACTGTGACGCTCCTCTAAATGCTGCACCAATGATAAAGAAAATGTATACAAACAACCTTTACTTTTTTATTTGGCTTGACAAATGTGTTAAGGCAAGAACAGTATAAAAAGCAACTGGAATTTCATGGTACTATATATTAGACATCAATAAAAAACTAATGACAATAAGGACAAAACCAAACTACACCACTGACTTCAAAGATGTACTTGTAAACATATTCAGATAATGCAGCACTATTCAAGTAACAAGGGAGACTACATTTGTTGTGTAAGTGAGGTGGGAGAGACAACCATACATTGCACTGAAAACAGCTGTACATAAACTAGTAATATCTGCTGTTAAGCTTTGTTAACTATATACAAAATGTACATCACAATAATACTATATAGCACTAAGATGTGTGTGTGATTGTTTAACTCCTTTCACTAAATACAATACACTCAATTAATGGCTGTGGCTAATAACAGTATATGCATGTTAATAGGTTAATGCAAACAGAGCCACCTTACACTTGTAGTCACTTGTAATCTACTGCAAAATCGTCCTTTACCACATAGAGGTCATGAAATATCAAATACATTCAATATTTTGGTACACAACAATACATGTGCATACAACTAGCTAGATGCAGCCATTTACAGGCAAAACCTATTAGTAAAAGGTTTACATGTTGTCTTTTATTACAGGCACCCATAAAGCAAAGAGCCTATTTTACAAAGCCTTTTCTTACTATGGCAATATCGTTATATACTTGTCATTCCATAATAATATTACCACTGCATTATTCCTCTATTGTTACATTCATTAATAAAAAAGAAAGTAGTTTCTGCCTCCCATGGAGGCAATGAATAACACCATGGAATTGATGTCTGTGAATCCTTCTGTGAGCCAGGAACATGTTGTTTGGACTCACATCTTCCCATCAGTTTCTAAAATCATAAAAACATACAACAATCAGTGTACCCAGATTTACTGATAAAATTGTCAGCAGTTACACTCTGCTGACAGGGTTGTGGTGGTCTAGAGGTAAGACAATTGTGTACAGGCCAAGAGGTCACAGATCCAATTTCACCTCTGTCTACCTCCAGCACTACCACCATTTCGCCCTTAACTCCAAGTACAGTAGCTCCAGAGAGACTGTCCCTCTAATTAGAAAATAAGCCACTCTGAAAGAGAGAATCTGGAAAAACAAATGCCATACATACCACAGGAAGTGGTCTGTGAGGTCGCCACTTGTTGGCTGGCAACCAAAGCTGCGGTACTCAAACCTTCAAAAATTACAGAAATATTCTTTTAGCATCTAGTGGCCAGTTATCTTTATTCATACTTAGACAAGATTAATACTTAATGAGGCTCATTTATTTTTTTATTCCTTTTCACCTTGAAATGGGTCATACTGCCCCGACACAAGAGTATAGCTCATGCCCAGGTGAGTATGATGGTGCGTGTGAAGGTGGTGTGCAAATGGTACAGTTTCTCTCTCTCGCTCTGCCTCCCGGTCCTCATCTGGAGATCCTCGCTCCCCAGGCTGAAAGAGGAGAAAAAACTCAGAGTGAAGCCTTATTTCTCTGAGGAATACTGGCTGTATGATTAAGAAGGCACTTACCACAGGAGATTTGCCATGGTATGGGAGGTTATGATGGGGTAGTAGCTCCAGGGCTGTCGAGTCAGTAACTGGCTTATTATTTTGGGTCACATCTGAGTCTTCTCTTCCAGCCGTCTTCCCATAAAGGGGGTAATGGAAACCTAACAAGCATGAAACTGCATGAATAATCATGTGAGAAGTATTACAGAGAGACAAGTGAAAACACATCCTGGGAAACTACCCATAATATTACCTGGGTAGTTATGCATTAGGGCTGGCGACATCACCCTGAAGGAAGTGTTGTTTGTCTCACACAGGTGAAGGTAGGGGTAAGAGTGCTGGTACTGAATGTAGGATTGCTGCGAAGATACTGCCACTCTTGCACTCTGCGAGTCTTCAGACATTTCGCCGGGCATCTCATCTGCCTCTTCTCGGGCACTCTCCTCGATGTCTTCGGAAACTGTCTCACAATTTACATTTTGAAGATCAGACTCCAGTCTAGACTCAGGTTCAGGGGACACGTGCCAGTCTTTGACCTTGTCTGCGCCTATTTCCTGAGAGACCTTGTTTACCTCTTGATTTTGATGCTTCACATATTTGGACTGAAAAGAGTGGCTCCAGGACTGTGATTCTGAAGCCTAAATCCAGAGGAACATCTACCGTCAAACAGTTTAGGGTCTTACAACCAACATAATTACACATCTTCAAGGGAGGTCCATTGTAATACAGTACAACAGTGGTTATGAGTTAGTTGTAATAAATCAAAGGAAAAGTCTGACATAAAGTTAAGATAGTTACATCATCAAAGCATCTCTTCAGGGTTTAATATGACTAATCAAACAATCAATGATTAAACAAGAAATTAAGGAAACACATCTTTTTAAAAGTCTTTGGGAAGTTAGTCATATTATTCAAGACAATTCATAAAAGCCTTAAAGTTTTGACAAGCATATTTCAGAAAATGTCAAAGACTTACATTTAGATATGTTACATTTGTGTCCACATTTGTTTTTGTATTTTGACTTTCTGGATTGAAGTCTTCAGACTCCTTGTTATGTCCCTGGTCTTTTGTCATTGACATAAGAGAAGACTTTGCTTGTGGTTGTTGAAGCGATAACTGCTTGTCCAGCTCTACATAGATGAAACCAGGTTTTGCACAATTGATTTTAACTGAGTTAGTCCCTTTATGAATTCCCACAGAAGAAGTTATTATTTGTTTTGTGTCCTCTTTTGCTCGCTCTTTCTGCTCAGGTCCACGTCTAGCCTGCCCTCTATTCTGTTTGCTGTATTGTACATCATCACAGCATGTCTCGCTCTGCTGTCTGTGGGTGTTCGGAACAATCAAAACCTTCTGGTCTAAGGATACATTACGACTGTACTGTCCATAATACAAGGACTGAGCTAAAGCAGTCTGTGTTTGGGACATAGCTAACTGAAGCTGTGACTGGGAGTTGGAATCAATACATGGCTCGGGTTTCAGATCTTCATTTAACTCTCGTACGTCCTCCTTAGCTCTTCCATAAGAGGTGGAAGCCTTTAGAAAAGATGTAGGGTTGCTTTGTCCAGAGTGCATGTAACCTGGAATACCATACGTCTCATATCCATGGGTGTGGGTTGATGACTGTGTTTCTTTCCCCAGGGTTGTAGTAACAGGCGTTACTGCACAGGGAATCTTGGAATTGATATTTCCATTTAGATTAGAGTCTGCAGCAGAGTTCCTTCTGGATCTTGAATTTAACCCACCATCCTCAGTCACATCAGATATGTCTGAGTATGCTGGACTGTTAGTCTTTGTGGCGTTACCATCACCATTCGAAAGCGTGCCGGAATCCAGTCTTGCAGAGCTACCAATGGAGGGACTGGGTGCGTTGTCAGTGAAAGTGTACACCTTGTCAGCCTCAGCTCTGATACTTGCCATCCGACTTTCTTGAGTTTCACAGGGACCATTAACAACTTCTTGCTTGCTCAAATGCTCTTTTAACAGACTAACTGGAAAGTCCTTTGCTATACTCTTTGCATCATCGACCTTTGTGAAAACAGGATCACTTTTTGGGCTTCTTGGATCCTTACAATTTCGCTCCTTTAGTCTGTGCTTGTCCTTTCTTTTACCTTCTTTGTTCAATACCATAGAGGCATTTGCCATATTTACTTGTGTGACAATGTCTAACTTTGGCTTGATAGGTTTCAGTGAAAGGTTCTTAGTCTTAGTGAGAGTGACTGTTGGTGAAGTTTGATGAGAGGAACTATCTGTGATTTTTGCTGAAAATGTTGTAGGAATGGCAATAAGTTTTGGAGGTGTAGGGGGTGTAGTGACAAGTCTGCTGGTCCTAACTTTGGCTGAACATCTTTCAGCAATTCCATTTTCCTTTTTCAGTTCTTTCTTTTCAATGACACCCTCAGCTTCAAGCTTGGGCATCTCAACAGATGAATTACGATCAGTGATGAGGCAGTTCTCTAGGACCACAGACATGTTTGAAATAAGTGGGAGGTTGCTCAAGTCATCTACAGGTCCTTCTTTACCTACCACGTTCCTCTGTGGTTTAGAGTTTGAGGCTGAAGTGTGATCACCGTTGAGCAATAATTTCCTATTCTTTGGAGATCCGCCTGGATTAAGCTTGTACATGGTTCTTGGCTTTTTGGAAATGATATCGAGATTTTCACTGGGGTCAAAGGCCACATTGCTGAACGATTCCTCAAAATCTGAGAGCCTGTCTGCCTCACTCTCTGCCTCAAACTCCTGTTTGCTATCACTGTCCAAGTGTGCGTGTGATTGGTGATAGCGTAGCCCATTGATATGCTTGTATTTCTTGTTGCAGTTAGGATGTGGGCAGTCAATGAGGATAGGAGAAGCGCACACTTGGTCTAGAAATGCTGGATCAGATTTCCCCTGTGGAGTGGACGGAGCACTCCTGGATTTGGCACGTATTCTTTTTCCATTTCCGTTCCTAACATCCTCTGAAACTAAGGTCAAATCTAGATCAGCCGGAGCTTTGCTTTTTCTTTTGCCACAAATGAGTGGACTTGACTTAATGTCCTCCACTGAATAATATGCTGGAGTCCTACAAGAACTAAGATTCAGACTTCCTCGTCTGCCTTTGTTTCCTAAGCCCACACCGCGCCTCTTATGTGTTAGCCCTCTTATCTTGGCGAGTCCAGGTTCTATGACAGGCTGCTCTGACACTGCCAATCGCATCCGTTTACCACGTCCACGCCCACATGGCATTTCAGAATCACTCAATGGAGACTCACAAAACCTAGTGAATAATAACAATAAAACATAGAATTGCTTGCATGTACTAAGAAAAACACAGATTAAAACTTATTTAACATGTTTGGGGTTCATATTTAACATAATAAAAAATGACAATGTTTATTCATAGGAAATGTGAAGCATTACCGAGGTGGGGCCCAGTCATGCTTTGTACAGTCTAAGAGAGTTCCAACATAGGTCCTTTTTCTCCATGTGACATTCACCACTAGAACCCCTGAAGTAAGGCAGTCAGACAGAAATAATTGTTATTTGTTATTAGTCATTTTATAACTAGCAAACATAAATGGCCAAAAATGAGCAAATACTGGTAAGAGTATGTAATTATTTTCCTTAAGCATAATTCTCTGATACTAGGAAACTGTATTTGTCACTTTTGGAACCATATTAAAAAAAAAATCATATTCTTAAACATAATTTCTTCATGTGTTACACAACAGATAATGTAAATGATTTCCAGCATTGTGATTTGCATAGATTCTTTGCGTGAAGGGTTTTGACAAGGGTTGCTAAAATGGTGTTCTGCAATTTTAATTTGCTTAATCAATATGCAACCAGTGTCTTCACTTCCCTCAAATGCTCAGAAGCTTTAGCAGATATTCCAGCCTCCTGGCTGCTTTGAAAATGGAACCCTGTTGTGCTTGTTGCTCATGGCAAAAGTTGTCCTTCACACCTTCGAATGTAGGCCTATTTGTGACACATGTCTACATTACAAACCCATAACTTGCATTGTTTTCCCAACATATGATTCACAAGCAAACATCAAATTAATGAAACAAAAATTAGCAATTCAAACACAATGCCATTTTATTTGTTTATTTTTGCTTAGTGCTGATAATACAATGGTATTTATTTAACGTTTTCCTTCTTGTCACAATTAAATCCCTCACATCATAATAATATGATAACTGCTAAATAACTTACCCTCCTCTGTTTCATGCCACACAATGCCCTCAAGATTTACACTTGTTCCTGGTTGACATGGTTCCATGTAGTCTGACTCAAAGGCTCTTTCAGCTTCTTGGGTATTGGTCCCTATTGATCTGGTTTTTATACTTAACTGATAAGATGGAAAAGAAAAAAAACCAGTGAACCACGTTTCATCTTTTTCATTATTTTTCAAATGATCACCCGGTAAGATCCTATTTTTAGCAAATATTACACATTTTGAAGGGTGCTAAACAAATGCCAGCACAATGTAGACACATGAGGACAATGGAGACGTATGGGCAAGACCAAAGGGGGCGGGGCTTCTCCATATTAAAACAGTAAATACATCCTGAAATCACACAACAGCTTCACACGACTCCATTGTCTAAAGACAGGGGCGTTAAATGTTCTTTAGATCTCCCATAGCAACACCCACCTTCAAATACAGCGGAGCACCTAGCAAAATTTAAGGGAAATGGCTGACAACAATGGAATAGCTGAGAGGAAGTGTTTATAATCAGCCCACTTGTTCATTCATCTTCGCATAAGTGACATGGAGGATTTGTGTTGTACTTCTAGGAACATCCCAACTAGAATGGATGCAACTTTAGCTCATAAACATGACCGATGCCGGAGCACACTTCACACTGCTGGTCTGGTGCCAGGCATTTTTCTGTTTGATTGTGAGAGGTCCTTTATTGCAGCTGACACAGACGCACGCACGCACGCACACAGGCTCAAGCAAGCACGCGCGCACACACGCACGTAGGCTCGCACCTTTACCTAGATATAAAACCCCGCAGTCTTTGATATTTGCATTTGCTCGCTTGTTCACAGACGTCCAGACAAACCGTGAAAGTCAGATATTTAATTCTTCATTTCTCCCATCTCTAAAGAGTAATCAGATGTAAGCGACAACATCCATTTTTAATCCAGTACGCCACGGACTCTTATCCACAAACGAATGACATTTATCAACAACAACAGGAATCGTGAGACAAAAAAATCCCGCACGCGCCCTAAACGCGGCTCTCTTACCGTTTTGTGGCTGTGCTCTGTCAGGCAGTTTTCTTCAGCCTTGTCCACAACAATAGCACCAGCCCTCATCCCAGCGTCCATTCCGCCCCTGCCGATGTCTCCCGCTCCGTTGTCTCCACAATAGCATGGATTCTCCTTCCTGCCGAAAGCGCACTCGTTCTCCGTGGTCGGGCCGAATTCAAACCCTGCCACTGCATCACCATGCTTGTCTTTCCGCGTCCGCACAGAATCCTTCTCCTTTTTCAGCCCCTTAACTTGATTTTTCCCCTTCTTCCCCTCCTTGCCTTTGGCGCAAGGGACGGTTACATCACTGGCGTCCGCGTTGCCGTTCGCTCGCTCCGACGCTGAATTCATTTCAAATGCCTCTCTGGGGCGTCCTTGAGCCTCGCGTCGTTTACCGATGCATACTTTCGGAATTCCTGGCAGTGTGTTGAGCGAGGGGAATTTGTCACTGTCATTCGAAGAATTGCGCTTTTTCACTTTGAATCTCTTCCCTTCCTTGCAAAAATTTCCCCGGGCGACAGCGGGCTGTGCGCCGGGACTTGTAAGGCCGTCTAACGCCGCGCTTGCCTTTGCACAATTGTACGCCAGATCCTCACAAGCCTCCACGGTGTTTTTTATGCCCAAAATGCGATTCATCTCCAGTTTCTGACGATCCTTTTCTAAATCGGCATCCAGGTCAATGATTAGATCCCCAAGACCAATCTCCCAATCATCACCGCTGTCGTAGGTATCAACTCCGTTTGGCTTAATACTCTGTTCAACAGAGGAAGTGACTGACATTCTCCACATAGGATTTCTGACAGAAACGGTGATGAATCCTAAATCAAGAGGATGGGAGGGTATTAATGACTCAATTGTTTAATGGAAAACGAATCCACCTACACTACATTTTATGACATACCTTGCTGTTAACACAGGGCTAATTGTGTTTGATCCATTTCTGATTAAAGACCATCAAATCCCTGTTTAATTGTATCACAATACATGGTACTGGTACAAAGCATATTTGAAGTAAGTAATGATTTTGACTTCTTTCATTTGTATGTCTAATCAAATATTAGGATTTATGAGTTCATCGTCTAATTGTGACACTTCTTAATTGATTTGTATTAGCTTTGATTTAGCAAAATTATGGTGTGTATATTATAGCCAAACAACTGTTTCAGTTGATGTTACACAAAATGAAATTACTATTATTCATCCCATTACCTTCATTAATTTCTCCTGTAGCTGCTATACCATTTAGTACATTGAATTCAAATTCAAATAAAGATGACCGAACATAACACAGAAGAGGTATGATATTGTTAAAATTATATATTTTATTGAAAGAATTCAGCGTTTCAAAAGGGTTCCCTTCTTAAAAAACACACCCTTTTTGCAACACTTATATGCCATAAAGTACATCTTTGCTAACTATTATTAAACCCATTATTAGATTAAGATGGCATAATTACAGATGGCATCGTAAATGAGCAGTAAACAGTTTTGACACCGTATAATGTTGCATGTGTAACAATAGTAGGTAGTGCAAAGATTAGAGTAATCAGACAAGTTACCGACATACAGGCTGCATTTTAAAAAGAAATCTAGACAGAAAGGATAATGCAATAATTTTGTTTTTGATTGGATCAGTGTACTATATTTTATCAAACAAAACCTATACAGCATTAAGGCACTTTCAAAGCTACAAGTAACTGTTATCAACGGACATGAAGTGAACAGACAGGAACTGTGTGAAGACATTAATAAATATTTGGGAAACAAAGACATGACCATGATGCAGTATACAATACAGTAGTAATGATTGTAACATTGTACTGTCTTTGTACTAAGTAATTTATGAGTAAAAAGTGAGAACACTCTGATGGTTTCCTCTTACAAGTAGAATTGGTGGGAGATTTTTAGATAATGTATCCAGCCAGCACATATAGAGGGCACTAGACACTGTGCCCTTCCTTGCAAGTGGCATACTCCTACAAAAACAATCAGAAAGAGAATGCACAAAGTAATTTATTTATATGCATGGAAATAAAAGATTTCAGGTCATTTTTTTTCAATCAAATCATGTCTCTGACTTCTCAAAATCCATGGCATAGACAGTGTTGACACTGTACCTATGTGTTTATTTAATGTATCACTGAGTTTTATACTTTGAAAGTTTGATCAGTGTTATTTGCTGCTGCGACCTGGACTTGGATAAGCAGTTGAAAATGGATGGACAGACATGGATGGATGGATGAATGAATGTAATGTAATTCTGGCTTTGCAATTTCACTGTGATAATCACATCCCAAAGTTTAACTTCTTAAATAATTGATGTTTAGAAAAAATGTCGATGCAGACTTCTTTTTGTTGACACCTAGTATTATAAAATCAAAATGTTAATTTTGCCAGGGCAGTATCATTTCTATTGTCTGCCATGACTGCATTCTGGAATAATGGATCATTCACATGGGAATGTGAAAGAGTGAAGCTAGTGCGTCACGTTGATACCTTGTAGATCTCTTATTCTCAATGAACAACCACTTTGTGCTTTAGACAACTTTAGACAAGTTTACTTTAAAGAGTAAACTTACTTCACCTAACGTAATGTAGTTAGTCTATGGGTTGGAGCATAAATAATTCACCACTAAAGCATTTAATCAGATAAATGATTAAATTGATTTAAGGCAGTACACTATCCATGATTAACTATGATACACAGCCTTCAGCTTGTGATGATAAGTACAGCTTTCAGTTTTGTTCTTTCTAATTTACTTTAAAATACTTTATTTGCTCTTTAATTTGTTTTTTAATTACATTTTTATTTTGATCCCATGTATTAGTTTTATAAATACCTTTGACCTATGCTATTGCACTTAAGTTTCAAATTAATATGTTTCATTGATCTTTATTTATGTGCTATGGGAAACTTTCATGCACTGCAATAAAAACTACACTCACAGGAAGCAGGGAGTGACAGAAATAATTGTTGAGCAATGGATTAATCAAAGAAATTATGATAATTAGTCAAAATAATAACTACCAATAATAATAACTAACAAAATAATATTTATTGCAGCTCTAAAGACAAGACAATAACAAAATCTTGGAAAATAAGATAATGATAAGGCAAATAAACTCATGCAAATTATAGAAATGCAACTTGAAAAATGAACTAATCACAATAGCTTCTGATGATTTGTGAAGAATACTCACATGACAATAAGGTTTGCTGTGCTTGAGTGTTCTTTCAGCAGTTCATTCAATCTGATTTGGCGGTTCGTCTGAATTAAAAGCAGTTATGAAATACATATATAATACACTATTACATTAATCCAGTGCTCTGAAATGCATATGACAGGGAAGTTCTAAAAGTCGCCACACTGTGAATATTCCCATAACCTACTAAGATATACAACAAGGTTTAAGATTTACTGGAATACTTCTGTTGAAAAATACTGTATCATCTAGCCTCACCTTGGCCTTGTATAGTTCTAGTTCATTATCAGTGATCCTCCAGGGCTCCTCAGCCTTCAGTCTCTCGGCAGCCTCCTGCTCCATTTCATCCTCCTTTAATCTGTATGGTTCAATCATCTCCTCGAACCTTTCCTTGCTGAAAGGAGAAATCATTTGACCATCATGTAGACACAACAAAAGAGTCAATTGAATGACAGTTTGAAATGGTAGCTTCAGCTTACTTATGTTTTTGTGGCTTTATGTTGATATCCCCAAGAACATTGATGTCAGAGAAGTCAATCCTGAACTTGCTCAGCAATGTAGCCATTCTGAAATTAGACACAATTAATTACCCTATTATATATATTTAATAAATTTTAATCCTAAATGCAAATTAAATATAATGTAAATAGATATAATAGCTGTTATTAAATTGAAGAAGATTCAGTAAAATAGACATTATGTGACTGTTTATAAGCAGACTAATCCAATTTAGTGTTTTTCCTTTGGTCAAATGCAATGTTGTCCTAAATTACACATTTTTGACCACTTACGCTCTGCGATCATGATCAATCCTGTTTATCTTCCCTCCAATGAATACGCGAATCTTGCAATCGTTCCATTTTTTCTTGTTGGTAAGCAAATAAGGTATCAGCAGTGTCAGCCCTATAACAACAAGTTCACGTTTGGGCATCCCGAAAATATGTTTTTTGCAGACCAATTAACTGGACTACTGAAGCTAGACTTGGAAAATGTAAACCCATTTATTTCAGTTACTATATGCTGTAAGAGATGCATAAGGAAAATACTTTTATGACAAATTACCTCCATCATCAAACAACCACCAAACATCAATGGTGCCTTTGCACTGCTTCTTCTTGAACTGTTGGCTGGCTGCCAGCAATTTCTCATCTTCAATGCTGAGCTGCACTGGAGGGCTCTTGGTATCTTTACATTACAAATGCAATAAAAAATAAAATTAAACTTATAAATAATTTTCGAAATAGAACCCATGGGCTCATAATTATCACATCGTTATATTAGGCAGAACCTCACAAATTTCTGATTATTTGTTACAGTAATTCACACTAAGGCCAATCATCAATAATAAACATTACATTACTAAAAGAGCTTGCAGAACCCTCTTAACACTATTTGAAAGTTCTGCATATTGTACTTGGGAAGCAAAAGTTGACCTCTGATAATCAATGGACTGCTTTGGCCGCTGGTGGCCTTAGAGGACAGTTTTGAGGAATCACTGTCAGTATCCTTCCCGATGTTTATAGACACCAACAATTCTTTCATTCCAGGTGCCTTTTCAGAGGATGACAGAAACTCATCTGAATAAAACCATTGCAATATAAAAAAAGTTAGAAGACTTGACATGTTCTTTTTCAGATAGGAAATGACGGATATCTAATAAATGATTTAAAATAATATTTTTAAGGTAATAAGCAACATACCTTGGCCTTGAATGTGAGAGATGTCTAAACCCTCCTTTAATCTTATAATAACAACCCCATTCTGTAGATCAAACGCATCACTGAAACATATTGATTTGAAGTTTTAGTGGGTTGGTCTTGTAAGTAGAGATAATTCACAAATATAAATTCCAAAGGCATGTCAAGTCACACATCACAACAATCACAAAGAACAAAAGCAAAACAGAATCTTACTGAATTGTATTTATGTACGTTTCCACATCTCTCATTTCACCATTCTGCCAGTTGTTTTTAAAACCAAACACTAAAGTATTCGGCTTTAGCCGGCCCAGCCCAGCACCCTGAAAGTATAATAAAACCTTAATTATGCCTGTAATGAAATAATGTATTATCATAAGTAAAAAAAATAGATTACTGATCAAAAACACTTCTAAATCTGTACCCAATGGACATCATGTATTGCCCATTTTGTGTTTTCCATGCTCTAATGCTCTCGACTCAGTTTCATGAAGGGCTTCATAATTACTTGATGAGTTAGAACACGTGCAAAACACAAAAATGTGTAACGCATAATAGCCCAGGGCAGTGACAAGTACAGGGATAAAATGATCAGCACTAACAATGTACACTTTTCAGATCATGTACACATCATAGCAGTTTTTTTAAACCTGTAGTAGGTATTGGGCTCCCTGTCGGAGATCCTCAGCAAAGACGGGGGTATAGAAAGCCTTGATTCGTTTCTTAAGAAGCCATCGTTGATAACGGACTTGGTCATTCAGCATCTCCTTTGGGTTTGGTCTTCGAGAAGACTTATGGCAAAGAAATGCAGAATAAATAAATGTAAAAAGGCTTATCATCCTTTTTAACAATTTGTTCACATAATGGAAAAATGTTTTACGTCCTTGATGCCTACCATGCGAACATGCCCACAGACCATTAGGCCCACGTTTTTTGTGAAAGCATGCACTAGATGTAGTAATGCCGGTCTTGAATTGGGGTAGCCAATCATTACAATGCACTGGGGTCTAGGGGAGAGTTAAAATGTGCATTTGTCAAATTAAAAACACAACATTTGGTGTGCATTTTTAAAGAATTTGAACTCTGCTGCAAGCTGAAGTTCACCTGAAGTTCTTGATGTGATCCTCTACTCCAGTGAGATTCAGACAGTGTGACAAAGCCTGGTTGTACATTAGAGCCTGTGTAGATGATCCCCAGTTTACATCTGTGGTGTGCAAAATGTTTTAGCATTAACTTGCAATATATCAGTTTATATTAAGATTAATACATAAAGACCTTTCAGTTCTTTCATATTCATTTCATTATTTCATTTTATAGTTTATCTATGTAAAATCTATGGTGTGACGATATCCACTATAGTTAATGTTCAGTGTCATTCATTCTTGAAAGATCATGATCAGACAGCAATTTCAGAGGACATCAAATACCTGGTTTCTTGTAGCTGACATATATATAGAGGGCCAGAACAATGACGTTGGTGAGAAGGGCAGCCCACCAGTTGATCACAAACATGACCACACAACACAGCACTGCTCCCGCCAATGACACCCACTTATTGTAGTACTTAAAACTGGGACGCCACCCTGCATTTTTTAAATTCAGTATAATAAAGGGAACAAGTTGTGAACATTGACCTTAAAACTAGGCTACAAACATTATATTAAGAATAAAGAAAAAAGTAAAAGCTGAACAAATCTGGTCATAGTCTAGCCATTCCATGAGAACATCACACAATAAAAGTACGATGCCATAATACATCATAAATGTGTATACATTATATTTGTCCTTCTGTTCATCATTGTTCTCAAATGTTGGAACGGCTATACACTCTTTTCAATGTTTGAGCCAAATTACCAAAAAGTCATTTTACTGCACTCACCTGGAGAGTTAGCCAATGATGCATGAAAAACAGAGAAATTGATCAGGGCATAGGATGCCAAGAAGAAGTTGGAAATGATGGGTGCAATGACGTTGAGCTCAGCTAAACAAATAGTCAACAGATCAAATATCTAAATGCATAACTCATACAAAACCCAGTTATTTGCAGAGCTATGTGACTGCTGAACATACCTATTAGAATAAAAGCCAATCCTATGATGAAGGTGAGGACATAACCTCGCAGAGGTTCATTATTCTTACCATAACCCTTTGCAAAAACATGTAAGCCAGGGTATATGTTATCTTTACAAAGGGCCTGAAAGAGCACAATGGAAAAATAAAAATAGTATTAAATTAAAATAGTATTAAATGACACACAAGCAAGCAAGCATTTTAAATGAATAAATGATTCATCACATCTGACTATAAAACCACAAGGACCTGTGCCAAATGAATACTCACCTGGAACACTTTGGGAGCACTGACTAGAGAAGCGAGAGCAGATGAGAGAGTGGCAGAAAAAATTCCAGCTGTTATGAGTGGCCCAAATCCAGAAACCAAGCTCATGACCTGAGCAACCAACATTTAATAATATGTTAAAATCAATGAAAGATTATAAATGTCAAAACAGTGTCATGTGTCATTTAAACTGGGTAAGTATATTATCTACTGTACAGTACTACTGTCCAACCATTAATGTCCAAGACTGATAATGAGAGTTAGAAGGCATGAAGCTCTTTTATCATCCTCCAACGATGAACATTTTGATAATGTGGGAGATCACAGGGTCTGGGTTTGTACTAGGCAAATGCAGGTCACTTGTCTATGATACTGGGTATCACCAAACACAGGGAAACAACAAGCATGGCTTTATTCAGGTTTGAATGAACAGTGTGTAGCTCTAAACACAACAGCTATTATCTCAGCCCTTTCTATTCATGACTCAAAAACCCATGAGCTATGGTTTTGTTATCACATTGCAAAGCCAGAGTTATAAAAAATGATACATAAAGATACAAAGCATGTTTTTTTTGCTTAATACTACACCTCATCTGTTATGTTTTGTCTTGTATTGCCATAAAAAACAGTTGGATCCATAAAAACTTCAACAATTTGGTATTTTTGTCTCTGTAACCCAGAACGATAAATAAAAAAAGATGTGAATGAAGGGTAGACTTTGAGGTGTTTAATAATAAAAAGACATATTCCATCCATTTTCAGAGGCTGAAAAATAATTGTACAGTTGATTGACAAGCAAGTTGTGGCCTGTTTTGTTCAGCACACATTAAACAGGTAAAAGGAGCAGAATTTAATTCAAGTGTTGAATTAGCTTTTGGTAATTGTTAACTGGAACCGAAGATTGCAAATTTCAGATAAGAAGGAGGCCCAGCAGTACCAAAAGGCCTCTCAGAAGACAACTAATGTAACTGAGCTGATAGAATCCTTTGTGAAGAGCTCCCCCCTCCCCCACCCCCCGTAACATCTAGACAAGTCACACACTTCAATCACACCTTGATTGCTTCAAATCTCTTCCTGATGTACTGAGGTAAAAATACCAAACTTGTGTTGCTGTCCATGTGGACTCTATTTAACATTCATAGTAAAGACTGATATGAATATGATATATAATTTTGATACCTGAAAATCATTTTGTAGACCATATTTGCAGCCTCCTTCCTTGCAAATAGAGAAGTCATAGCCAAGTGTACAGGCTGCATCAGTGCAGTTCTCCGGAGAGGCTATGATCGTATCATTATCATCACCTGTAGCATCCCGTACAATGCAAGAGCCTTCAGAGGAAGAGAGGAAGAGAGAACATATTAATTTGAGAACAGATAAACAAACCCTCTTGAAACGCTGTATCATTATTATTACCATTAGAGAAGGCAACTGCAACATAAACCAGCCCAGTTATAAGAATAGCCAACAGGGTTCCTTTTGGAATCGCAGATTGTGGATCCTACAAAAACAAGGTCAGAATTCTGATATTTTGTTATGTTTTAGAGAACTATCTAAGAAATATCTAATCACACAGTGACTTTGTTTTAATTGTCTAAGCTGTGGCGTTTAGATTAGTAAATCAGATTATTTTTAACAAAAACATTTTAGACTGAAGTCATTATGTAAATACAATGTAAGTTAGGCAAGTAGTCTTAATGTATTAGATATATAAAATTATAATTACATTTAAGTCCAACAATTACAGCTACTTCCTTTGTGTATTTTTACAGTGAATGCAAAGCATATCCTTCGATAAAAAATACCTCTTAAGACCTAAGTGCGTGACTGTTTAGTCATTTGATGGCTGCCTCACTTTGTGTTGCATTTTATGGTTTGTTTGCCCTAATGTGCCTCATGCATGTCTCCTTCATTTAGGTCTGTGTGTTTTCATCATTGCAGTTATAAGTTTTAGGTCTGTGTTTCTTATTTCTTTTGTTTTCTGTTTAGGGCTTAGCCTGGTGTTAATAATACTATATGATGTATTCATATAGAATATATTATATATCAACCATCTTGCTTCATGCTTCATCCTGCAACATGAGACCTGCTAAAAGGGATAGTTGGCAGTGTAAAGGTTAGAGAGTTGGCCCCATGATTGGAAAGTTGCCGGTTCAAGTCCCACACCGGTCAAATGCAGAGGGCCTATTTTGTTGTGGTGCACTGTGTTCTGTGTTGTGGTGGTGTCACAATGACAAAATTACACACTCACTGATAAGTCCCCTGAGATATTGGCTCCTGCTAAAATGCCTGTTGCAGCTGGGAAGAAGATGGCAAAAACAGAGAAAAAGGTTTCTTCATCCCTGAAGTCTGGACCCATGTTCTCTAACATGATAGCAACTGCAAGGAACATAAACAAGAAAAATCAAGGTCTACTGGATCATCAATTCAAATATTAAATGAAATTATATTAAGTCAATATACTTTAGCATAAAACATGCCGAACTTTAAATGAAAGAAAATTAATCATAACATTGCAAATTGGGCATTTCTTCCAACTTATTAAATGAACATTTCTATACCATTATAACCAAAGAAGCCCTTGGGTTCCTTTGATTCCATTGGGATAAATGATCCAATGAAATAGTTAAAGATTGCTGCCACAAGGATGACCAATAACACAATCTGGGCCTGTGAAAAAAAGTTATTAATCAACTCATGAGACTTATTATTAGATTTCAGTCCAAATTGAACATATTTAAAGTTGGCATATCTTGTCAGTGTCATTGTATTATAGAATATCAAATGCATAATGACATTTCATGGAGGATGTCATGACAACTAAAGTCATAATCAATTAAAGATATAGTTCATCATTACCTTAGCCTCCCATTCCATTCCTGCTACAGATATGCCGAGGAGCAAAATAATGGTGAGGGTTCCAACAATCCGAATGTCATTGATCTCATCCGTCATAAGGGCATCTATACTCTGCCATGCATAACAGTTTAAATCAGAAGAATAATCCATTTATAAATAATTCAATACAATTATTTATTGATTGCTATTTAATACAAATACTTACATCAAGAAGCTCTACCACCGTTTCGGCAAAACCCACAACATACATGGCAACAGCAACGGCATTAGCAAAGGCAAAAATTAGGCCTATTGAGCCACCAAATTCTGGACCTAGACTCCTTGAAATCAGATAATAAGCCCCACCTAGCAAATACAACCTCATTAGACACTTGTGGTGAAGGTAAGTGAATTATACACATCTTCCATAAATATCTTGAAATGGGTGATAATTTAATGACTACACAGGTTTTCATCACTAATAAATGCTTCTTGTGTTACTGGTGGAAAAGAAAGCCTCACCTCCTCTCACAAAGCCATTGGTGGCTATTGCAGAGGTAGAGAGGCCTGTGATGGTAGTCACCAAAACAGCCATTAGAATGATGCCACAAGAGAGAGCTGGAAACAAGACATAATCAGTTCATCTTAAAAATCTGTGGTTGATCAATATATTTATTTCCAATCTAGTTTCTTTTATTATTCAGTATTTACCTATGCCTGCTTGACCAACAATCCATGACATACGAATGAACAGCATCACTCCCCAGATGTTCAGCATACATCGTATCTGTAGAGAATATAATCACATTTCACATGACTGTGCCTGATGGTATACCTGATGGTATACAGTGATATGTCAAAACAAAAAGGAATGGACTCTTCAAGACTTCTGGTTGTGTCCTGTGGTCTCTGGTACCATGACATTACTAGCAGATCCTTTGTTCAGCATCTTTTGTCAAGTGAATCCCCAATGTATCAGTATTGTTGTACCATCACTGTCCCCATTAACCATCTCTTCTCGAGGCAATAAACACACATAGGCAGTTGTTGTTCAGATCAAAGATTTAGAAACTTGATGCTGATCAAGAGTGACTTCTATTTCCTAATTACAGTTACAGTCTGCAAGCAGCATTTGCTAAAAAGCACATTTCTATGACGTTAATGTGTGACATAGTGTAGAGTCAGAGTCATAGTCCCACCCAGAATTCTTGGTCTGTAAATGAGTATCACTAGACCACTACCACACAAGTATCAAGTTAATCAATGGTGTATATTTACTATATTTACTGAATTTATATTTACTGTAAAATACTAACCAGGACACCTTTTATCCAGCCAAACTTCACCGTGCCCCCTTTGGACTCAGCTACATCTTTTGCTGCTACCTGTTCATCAGCAGCAGGCTCCTCCCCGTTTGTGAAGCCATCCTCAAATGGTTCCTGTTAAAAATAGGGCAAATTTATGCACTAATAAAGTGGTTGCAATTAATGTACCTAAGAATATCTTATATTAGATTAGTTTAACATATTAAGAATACTTAGACAAAACAATCCAAAGAAATTGGGTAAAAAACATTCAAAATATTTTATTCATTCAAACTAGATCACATAAAAGATTAACAACATGACAATTCACAAAATATGAAAGTAATAGTCGCTGCTAGTTAATCAATATTCAAATATATATGAACAGCCAGCATAAGAAAAAAAAATGTACATCTAAGGTTAAGCATTTCAAAATTAATAATAAATATAGTTCTAAGGCATTCTTATTCAACTGTAGAAAACAAAAGTGCTAGAAATTGGAACTGTTACATGAAATAATTTAGTAAACATCCTGTATGACTGTCCTTTTGAGTCAAAATATGTGTCAGATCATATCAAATCATATGTGACTCAGCGAAGTTAACTAGATGCCCTCACCCTGAGCAAATCAGTGTTTCACAAGGGAAGCACTGCAGACTTCTGTCCATAGTATGGGAATACTAGACAATTGAAAGAGGCAAGTATTTAAACAAAAGGTTTTTGTTATATGCTTGCATGTACCAGCAAAGCAACCATGGTGATGCTGGGTGTGGGCTTGTTAAGACTGACCATTGTCTTAGGACAAGTGTGTGGGTAAAGTCTCTGACATCACACAGTCCATTCAAAGAGAACAAACATGATAAACAAAGAACTGTGGAACTGAAATAATAAATGATATAACATCTTAGATTGCATATTAAATCTATCATCTATATGCTTGAGTTACTGTTTTTTAAATACTATCTTTGGGTGTATAATTTAAATAATATGCATAAAAAAGTGCAAGCCACTGTCAATTAGGATGCATTGTTCTGATACTAATACTAATAATAAATAGTCCGGATATAGTATCTGTCATATTATAACTCTACCTTGCACATTCAGTGTAAATGTCAATTTCAACCTGTTAAGAATACTGCATCCTGACTTGACTAAATTTTTACCTCTATGTCTATTTCTAGCTTCTAATTATATTTAAAACTCCCTGTCTAGTTTAAAATGTATATTGCATATTGTATAGTTTAAAATGTTTATTGTTTAATGTATATTTTAGTATTTTTTACTTATTTATTGTCTATCCCATGTGCCTAGTTGTGCCACTGCCTAGTTATTCTCTGTTCTACTGTTCTCTGTTTGTTTGCACTGGAAATAACCTGGAGCCACGTCGTCTCGTCTCTCTATGTATCTGTACAGTATATAGCAGAGATGACAATAAAGTTGACTTTGACTTTGGATAAGAATTCAATACTAACTCAAATAAGCTTAACTAGAGATTGGTTAAATGGGTCAAACTTCTTCATTACACATTTATTTTATATGTCTGAATTGTTATTTACTTTGTTTTCTTAACATTAGATTGTTCTCATATGATTCCTGGTCGATGTATTGCTGTATTAAAAGATTTACATTTGAATTATAATTCCTGCTACTTGTGGATTTTTTTAACCAAACTGCTGGTGCATTACTGTTTTAATAATACATTATCTATGTATTTTTATGTATCTTTTACGTTTTGCTTTACAAAGTGAGAGAAATATTGTTTAGCTACTTGAACCAGATGGCCATATATATAGTCTGTAATAACACTGAAAAACAGTGCCAAGATTTTTTGCTTTTTGTATTCACAAAATTATACCGTTAGTGTACGTAGGACGCACAATCTGAATAATCTGAATAGACAAATTCAGAATATAACTGTAGAACAGTTGAACAGCATCACAAAGTTTGCTATTACAGAGTTAATACTGGTTTATTTTAGATAGCTCAGCTAGAACAAAATACTTCTTCTGTTATTCAGTGTTTACGATGTTAAGTCAGTCCTAAATTTACCCTACAATTGATCCTGGTGGCTTATGTACTCAGTTGATACCAATGTATCGGTTTTACGGCTCTAATAAGTTGGATTGGCGCAGAGAGAGAGAGAGAGAGAGAGAGAGAGAGAGAGAGAACCTTTTGATACAGGGTAGTTCTCGACATAAATGTATTTTGATGGTTGTACATATACTGAGAAAGCAAACTTTTAGAACTTACTTTATCAAGCTCATCGTGAAGTTCAGAGAGCGACGGCCGAATAAGTTTCTCCCCCAGGGGCGACTCAGTTTGCCGGTAAAAATCGATATTTGGCACCGCATCGATAGTGTTGTGGCCGAAGGTGCGCAGATAATAGGTGCTGGAGTGAGTGTCCGAGAAGTGACTCAGACCCCCGGTGGAAGAGTGCAAACTGGCTTCACTTTTCACCGTGTCCCCATTGAAAGCGAAGTCCGATGTGCCGCCATCTGCGGGGCCCAAAAAGCTGACAACGCGGAATCTCCCCTTGGTCTCTTCATCACTACTCGGTGCCTCAGAGCCTTTCCCCCCCGCTTGTGAGGGTCTCACCCCCGGGGGTGTTTTAGGGGTCACGGTGGTGGTGGCAGCAGCTGCAGAAGCCGCCGCCGCTTCTGCAACCGGATCCACCTGGAAGCGGCTTTGCTGGGTGCCAGAGGACTTTAGCGCGGGCTTCTGTCCAAGCGGAGGTGATGAGGATGGATCTGACATTCTGAAATGTGTCGGTCATGCGAGGGGGGATTAGTTTAGGTGTCAAGAACATCTAATCCCACTACGCGCTATGTTTGGGGGTCAGTGCCGCGCCTTGGCTCGTGCCCCGTGTCCTCGCCGTCGTTAGACGAACGACGTAAGTCATCAACTCGTGACAGGCTAGTTGGCGGTTCTTGAAAAGGAGGGTCCAAAACTGTGCCAAGGGTCTGCTTTAAAGCATGTTATAATGAATAATCCATAGAAAGAGACCAAACTTAAAATCCATATATAAAAGTTTCTTTGTCAGTTCCCATTTGCCAATTAAATATTTTAAAAACAATTAATTGCGACGGGAATATAAGTCTTCCAATTTATTTAGTAAATAAATATGGTTACTTTTGTGATATTTTCTATGAATTCTCATGATTGCAAATGATGGTTTCATATTATATTATGAAACACCCCCCCCCCCCCCCCCCCCCCCCCCCCCCCCCCACCACTTTATCACTTTATTTATGTTTTAATTTTCTTTTTTATTTTGTTAACTCTTTTACTACAACAACTGAGCGATGTCCCTTCGTTAATAGCAAAAAGATACTGCACTTCCCTGTAAGTTTTTTGGAGTTTTGATTTTTCCCCTCTAAATAATGTAAATGATTAAAACATACGTCATCAGCATCACAATTGCTGGTGTTTGCCTTCATATGCCACCAACACAAGAGAGCATTTCATGCATTCTAGGGTACGTCTCTACTGATATAACGCACTCTACAGCTCCTACAAATAGATTTACACGTTGCCATACACCGACCGAGAGAGAGAGAGAGAGAAAGTCTATCTTACAGCAACAAGAAAATGTCATCCCAAAAATACTGAAAACCAATCTTAATTTCATAATTCATTTAATGAACTGTATTCATTTTTCATTCCTCGCCAGAGGACAATTGTTTTCTGTGCAGAGGCAAGATGACATGCATTCACATTAGCATACAGTACAACACTGCCTTTCACTCTTTGACTATTTGCAATGCAGGGCTGAAAGGGATCCTGAACAGACAACGTCTATGCCAAGGTTATGACATTCAATATTATTTTTAAGGAACAATGGTGTGATTGAGCATTTAAATGTTCGACAAAACGTCAAAAGAAGTTGTATAAACAGAACTGTTTTGGACTAATATTACACTTGCCTTTTGAAGTCAGTGAAAGGACTACAAAGAGAGCTGGGGATGATTAGCGCTCTTATACAGTAGCTAGTCTAGTGAAGCTGTACAAAACCGGAACTCACAAGTCCGAGAGCCCAACCTATGTAATATTAATACATTTTTAACTAAAACCATATATTTTATTTTTACTTATCTAATAAATGTAATAATAATAATAATAATAATAATAATAATAATAATAATAATAATAATAATAATAATAATAATATAATTACAGGCTTATCTACAGTTATTTCAAGGTTTATTGCAGTGTAAAGCTACAAAGAAGAGAAGAAAAGGAGGATTAAAAACGTATAGTTTACTATTTTGTTGTGAATTTTGCAGTCATCTTTAAGATGAATAAATGAAGGACCTATAAAAAACTATGTTCAGCAATTCCCTAATAAGAGGCTACATGCATGTTTTGTTGTTCTGTTTAGAAATTGAAAATGAAATTGGTTCCAATCAAAAGATTTGAATATTACAGTAGGTTTAGTTTGTCTGAAGTCTGACATTTACAACAGATATGGCCACAAGAGCACAGTGTAGAAGGCCAAATAGGCAGCTTAGAAAATAATGCACGTTTTCACTAAGATGTACGTAATGGTTTTATTTGCTAAAATCTATATTTTTGCTCTATTTAGTACTGTAGATGTGATATGAAAATTCATTAATTGCAAAAAGTTTTTTTTTAAAAATCATCTAAAAATGTACATGATTAAATTAGTTCTTTTAAACAAAAATAAATAATAAACAAGAAACTTCATTTTCATTCATGTCCAACCTAAAGCAGAGGGCAGTAAATTTACAGTTTTATTTTAATGTAAGGCACACATTCCATAAGCTTAACATATACTTTGCAATTACATTCATGTGTTGTCTTATGTCCTTGTGATATTTCCTTTTTATCACCATACTTAGCATTTTACAGTATATTTTACAACAACATTCATCAAATGACATGATGCTAACAAGATGCTGAAAATAACATATATTTACAATTCATTTTAAAAGACTCATCAAACAATAACAGCAAACAATACACACTTGAAAGAAAATACTGGACTGAACTAATCTTTATTTCATGATTGGTTCTTTACAGATCAATAATTCATCTGGCTCTCAATATCCAAGCCTTAATGTTTGCATAATTTATTCAGTCACTAACAACTACTCTCTGACTTGACTTTGAAAAGACAAATGAGAACTTACTTATAGTTATGCTTATATGCCACTGACATGCAGGAAGTGCAGGCATTGTAACAATGTGATATGTTATTGAAGATATCACCCATTGTGAGTCTGATTTCACATTATGACCTTGTAATGCGTTTCAAAATGTTTCCTTCAACAGCCTCTGTAGATTTCTCTGAATCTGAAGAGCAAAGAAATGCCAATTGTATTCAAAATGGGTTTGGGGTTACATTTTCAAGTAGATCAATTGTAAAACCTAAAGCAAACCACCCACTGTGCTTCATTTCCCTGGCTGTGTGCCTAAAAATCACATTCATCACTCTATTCAACATCCATCCAAAGTATGAGAGGTAAAAACAAATCGTTTTTCCCATGTACTACAGGGAAAAAGACTTGACAATCCATCATAACCATTGTAGTGCATGGTTTAAGAAACAATGTCAGATGGATAAATGAATTTCAGATGTGGTTCTTGGACAATCAGTTTCTTGCCGAGTGGATAAACATATGTAAATATGTAATTGAATGTTTGAAAAAGCTAGGTATGCTATTTTTATTCTATATTTTTTTAAGTAGATATTACAGTTTTGTATTTTTTGGGTAATATTGAAGGATTTTTTTGTCAGACCTAAGACTTTTGTGACATGCCAGGTGAGCTGATACTCTGTGGGCAATTCTTCAAGAAGTCAGATCATTTTACATCAGAAAGTCAAAAATGAGAGCTCAATTACAATAAATGTTTGATTAAGGATAGCTATTAGTAGCAATAGGAAATTTTCTCAAATAAAGGGATATGTCCATATTGTCACAGAAATGTCAACATATTTACCTTTTCCAATTTCAGAAGGTTCTTGGTCAGAATAGAGTAGATCTCAGAGGTATCTTCAGCATATAGGCCATGATATTCATCTCTTAAGTTGAATAGTCAGATTCAGTCATATAAAATGGCTTCCAAAATAAATCAAATAAAAATCTAAGAATAACATACCCACTGTGAGGAAACTCAGTCATTGAGTTTATAGAGGTCAGCTTCTGTTCCAATGACATTATCTTGAAAGCCATGTAACATGAAGACAAGACCAAAATGCAAACTCTGTAGGAGAACAAGCACATTTAATATGGTGAATGTGTAAAGAAGAAGCAGCTCTGCATTAGTGGCTAAAATATAAAATTCAGTAACTTACAGAAGTAGATAGGCCACCAGAAGAGCATTGAGCGAAACTGGTCTAAATAGTTTTATGTCATTAATATTCCAAAGTTCTTTAGGATGAAAAGAATAGATTTCTCATGAATCACCGAATTTGGTATGATATTAATTATAGGTTGAGAAATTTGTTGAACAGTATTGTCTTACTTGTTTGCTGATCATGGGGGTCTGATCTGCTGTCCTTTTTGCCCATATTCATAAAAGCCTGAGAACATTTTGTGTAGCCTGAATGGCAAATTAGTGTAAATGTATCATACGCATTTGTGCTTATCTTGTAAAAATGAGGAAACTGTAATTAATATATAAATCCTTACTGCTCGGTTTGCCCACCTGGAATTTTGTCATACTCTCGTGTATCTGGAGAATCTGAGCTACTACTGTCCTCTGTTTCTTGTCTCGTCTGAACCACTGGAGCATCCAAATCTGATAGGTCAGCAGCAAAATCCTGTTGATTTAAGAAAGAAAAGAAGTAATGTGATTTGTGCTATCATGGATTCCAACAGCTTATTCTGGAACAAAAAACAAGAGTTACACCATTGGAAGTGCAGTCGTCACCCTGTAGTTACTATCTGCAGAACTAGGACTTTGACTGGTTCCCAAAAGGTTGTCCTACACACAAGACCACATATTAGACATCAGCAATTGTCCTGATTATAACAGCAGTGGTATAACACACTGTATTTTCCTGTATTCTAGGTACTTACACGTAAATGCAAGCATACTGACATCAAAATTTTGTAGGTGGTGTCTCGGGACAGGAATGACACAAAGACATACTGTAAAGACATCGAAAGTTTTATTACAAATGAAAATGATTCAATGCCTTTTCAAAAGTGAAATGCATCAGTCTTACCCTCTCTTGAGCAGTGGCAATGAGAAGTGCATTTGGCACAAGGATGGCAGTTTTTGTTTTCTTTATAACTGTCACAGTTGCAATTGGCATGGCAATCTAGAATTGTAACAAGTTCTGTTTTTACTATTCTGCAAATATCTTAATTGGATAGCACTTTTTTATTTATGTATATGTATACCTTAGTGTCTTTACCAAAGACTTTGGAATAGAAACAGATCCAATTGTCTGACACAAAAAGTCTTCCTTGGTACAGGATATCTTTTTGCAAGGCACAGGTGTAACCTGTGGATACAAAGTGTACTTAATAGGATCTAAGATTTTATGTGCAAAAGTTGGCATAGTATCAGTTGAATCAAGTTCAGACAAAGGCAATATTCAATACTTATTATTTAAATTCATGAATTTATCAGATTCTATTTAAAAAACATTTTAATGTATAATGTATATGTTATCAATACCATAAAAAGTGCTTACTCTGAATTAGCTGCTCATCCTCACTGATGTCTTTGAAAATTTTATGATATTGAGAATTTGTTCGTGGGAACTAAAAACCAAAAAAAGATAGCATCCAATACTAACAGCAATCAATAAAATGGATTTAGACAAAGAATGTGTGACCATGGATGTGTTACCAGCATTACAGAGTGAAAAAGCAATCATATTACTGTTCTTCTTCCAATTGTAATTGTACCCCTACCTGACAACACTGAGGTTTCTTCCTTGACTCAGTGTCACTTGGTATTTGTATCAGTAGTGCAGGGTCTAAAGTTTTCGACCTACACAGGACAGTAAATGAACATTTTTGCAAACAAAAAACAATAGTTTTGTAACAAATTGCCTTAATGTATGGCATGGTGGATGTTACCCATAATTACATGTGCCTTGTCAATAACTTGCCACATTATAGAGGAAATGCTGTATCCATACTCAAAAGAGTCAAAACATAAAAATGTTACCGAACTAATGTTGGCTTTCTTCGCCTTCCAGGGGTTTCAGATTCAACTTCCATTGATATGGGTAAATCTGATTTGGTCATCTTTCTTGCCCTCTCATCTCTGGCATTTTCAGGATCATGGCTAAAACAGCAAACATTTAATTTGTAAATCTGAAATTAAGCAGTTACAGTAAAAAGACATGAAACTACAATATACATTTGAAAATAAAATGTTTACCTTAAAAATCAGAGTGCTGACCTTTTCCAAGACCTCATGTTGTTAAGCTGCCAAGACTGCCTACATTACAAAACCTTTTTGCACCAATGTGCATTCGTTTATCTTGTGTCAACTGATGTTTTGGACTTCTATCTCCTCTACTCCTCTGTTTGCAACTGAGTACACCATCTCAGTTAACAGTTCACCTGACCTTAACTTCTGTTACGTCACACTGCGATCACTATTCTTGAGTAGCTGGAACTGATAGAATATCAAGTGTTGTTAAACCTTGATTACTCCAGGGAATTAAATTCCTTTTTTTATTAATCCTAAAACTCATTGCCTGTACTTCAATAAAACTTGTGAAATTTCCTCAAAGAAGGGAATAAGTTAAATCAACCTTAAATCAGCTTTCTGTATAATTTAATTCCTGTATTCACTTTTTAAACTAATTCATGTTTCTCAAATTATGTTCTTAGAACAGTGAAAACATAAACATTATTAGGCTCGTTGAGGATTTAATTAACAGGTAGCATGGTTGAACTGAATTTAGTTTGAATGTGTTTTAAATATTAAGACTTAATTGGGACTAACATAAGTATGTTTAAAATAATTCTTTTACTTTGCATTTTGTAGCCAATAACATGTTTTTAGGAGTAAGATAGTAGTTTGTTTAAGTAAATTATGAGAAACATGTAACAAAGTAGTAATCATAGATAATTCAGTTACATTTTAACCTGTGCCATTATAACACAGTATATACATACACCAATAATAGCTAGCTGCTAATATGCTTGCAAACTGTTGTTCAAATCGTGGAACAACATGAAGTCTAAAATGTTCTTATTGCAGACTTTATTGTTTGCCCACAGAAGAAGACAAAGTCCTTTCAGGCTTCATCGAGTTCATCGAATGAAAAGTAAATAGAATGGATTGAGTTCTTTCTGATTTTGCTGCTTGATTAAAACCTCATGATTAAAACCGTAACAGAGCAATACCTCATAAGCATTTACCGAACATTATCATTATCATTATCATATCATGTTTTTTTTTTAAAGTTTACTTCATGAAATGGGGTCTGCAAGAAAAAGGTCAATGGGACTTACCAGTGTGATACAACCTGTTGACTAGGTGAAACCGAACATGTAGGTCGGGCTGCATTGTTCTTGTTTTTAAGGCCCAAGTCATCATAGTTGAAAGTGTCCTCCATGAAATATCTGAAATTATTCTTCTGCTCCTTCAAAGTGATGTGAAATGACTGATCTGTGTTTTTGGGTCTCATGCAGCTTGGAGATCTCTGACCCAAAACCTGTCAGTTAATGAGTGATTTGTTGACTCCTCTAGATTTGTAAATATGGCAAACCAAAAAAGTGGTTACTCTGGGTAAAGGTTACAGCCTGCTTTAAAATACAGTATGTTAAAGGAAAAAGAGTTATATTTCAAATACCTGGAATAGAAAATTAAGCTATATAAGTGCAACAGACTTGCACTTTATTTTTTCTCTACAAGGTCTACATTAAATTAGGTGTTCCTACTCATACAGTTTTATTATTTTTTTGTATACTGCATAAAAGTAGTAACATCTTCTATTAGCACCCCAATATATTATTAAGATTTAGCCATTTCTAACCGTTTCCAATTTGTCTCCCAACTCGAATATTTCACGCAGAAAATAACACAATGGAATGTTTCTTTACTTATTATAACAAGTATATGAAACAGATGCAAAGTATAAACTTTCTAGAGAAAGTTTTGTTGCTCCATCGAGACTATGGTGCAAACAAAATTCTGACCAGCATTTTCACTTGACGTACCTGGATGCCAAATCTATCTTTTAATCTCAGATTACAATGAAAAAATAGTTCTACAGAGATAACTATTTGTTTTATTCAGCAATAAAAATATCATGCCATTATCAAATGTGAGACTTTACACTTAACTAATAGCAGCTGGTCTGACTTGCTATAGCAATCCTCAGAGATTAAAGGGGTTTTGTTCTCCCCTTTTAAAAAAACAATGCAGACTGGCAAGCATAACTGGTTCAAATAACTGTAATTGATCAGGGAGACAGAAAACCTCATTAGATAATTAACAAATCTAGATCCACACATATCTGCTGCTTATAGTGGTTGAAACTAACAACGTTAGGGAGTTAAAAACTGTTAATATGGCATATTATGATATGGCAATACTTGTGTTTTAAAATAGTGCGCATTTATTTGATTAAATGCTAAAATAATGTTCAGGTATTGAGATAGCATATCTAATGACTATATCCTATGTACACTGCTACATAATTCCACTAGAGTCCGCTCTTGTACCGATAGGCCTCCTGACATGATCCAAAGCGACGTCCCAGAGAATCACATGACTCCTGACGTCACGCTAGTACGTCGGCTGCTACAAGTTCACTTCTGTCCCACTTCTGCCGCGCTATCATATTTTAAGGAGTTGGTATTTTCACCTTTTCTGTCAGGTTTGAATGTTTAGCTCAGTATTTGATTAATAATTTTATATTATATTTATTCCATTACATCAACACTAGCATTAGCTAAGAGAACTGTGGATTACTTCCTGGTTTCCTCTAATTCTGTTACAATATTCCAGGTGAAATATTGCGTATGTCTTTGTTGTAGGTTTTGCATAAACTGAACGCAGAACGCTCTCAGTTCTGTTTTCTATCATTCGACCTTTCTCTCAGGATACCACTAGGATACTTCGTTGTCGTTGTCTCTTGTCGTTGTCTTTTCCATGTCGTTCTTTTTCCATGTTATCAGAACATGACGAGTGCCCAGATGAGTGCCAAAGATGAGATGATTGAGAGGTTCCTGGATTTTGCCTCCAGAGGTGACCTGGGTAGAGTTTTGGCCATGATCTCCCACTCCAGTCAGCTGCTCAATGAAAGTGGCAACCAAGGTTGGACAGCCTTAATGTTTGCTGCAAGAAATGGACACTTTGAAGTAGTAAAAGCTTTGCTTTCAAAGGGGTAAGTGTGTATATATTACCCACCTAGAAGCTGGGTTTGACATAAAAAAGCAAAGCTGTCATGTCAAATTATGTGAAGGCCAAGTGCATTTGCCTTATATTTCTTTCATATGTTTATATTGTCTTATATACCCCTCTTAAGCATCATTTATTCATCTTTAATCTCTGTGTATCCTTTATTTTATTTATCTCCTTCAATCTAACATCTAAACCTAGTGATTAAAAACGGTTTACAAATACCTCAATGATTAGCATCCTAAATATATCTGTTAACTTGTCTAAGACCTGGTCCATTAGCAGAGTTCCAAACTGAAATCATTCATTATCTGAATCACTTAATCCCCACCGGTGTCCCGGGGGGTGGTAAGGGGGATGGTGTGGAAGAACCCTGGGCATACGCCAACACGCCGCAGGGAACTGAAATCAAACATTGTGAAATTGAATATTAACAATTATTCTAGAATATTTATATTTATATACTTTTAATTTACATTCACATTTTACAGCATTTATGATACACGTTTTATTTCGAGCAAGACATTGTTGGAGTTAAGGGTCAAGTAATCAGTGTGGGTAGGTCTGGTAAGACAACCTCTTGTTCAACAGGTGTGGATCCTGCCACTTTAAGGCACCAACCAATTTAATTTCATTCAGTTTCATTTATGTAGTATTACACTTTTATATTTCTTTTTTGTTCAATTTTAATGTATTCTGTTAAACTTGCTTTGCCTTAACAGATGTAATAAAGACTTGATGAATAAGTCAGGTCAAACGGCACACGACATAGCAAAATTTTGGGGACACAAACATATTGCTAATTTGCTGGCTGGAAGCGCTGACAGCCACCTTCGTGACATTCTACCAAACTTAGGACCCGTGGAGCATGAAAATTACTTTAGTAGAGAGTATCTCAACAGGATGAGTGACAAAAGGACAGATTCTGAATGGCTTTCTGCTAAACAGTCTTCTCCAGAGACCGTGTTCCTTCTTTTTTACAACATGGACCCTTTAGTTACAACTGCACCAGAAGAAGAGAATGAAAGTCAGGCTAAAATGAAATTGTGCAGACTCAAAAGGGACTCTGTGCACAATCTGCTCAAAGGTAGTGACACTGTTGTTATATTTCTGGGTGTTGAAAAGCAAAAAAGTTCCTCGCCTTTAGACAGTGATGGACTTATTGCATGGTTTGCACTGAATACCAAGGAGAATCCTACAGAAAGCCTCAAGTCTGTAGACAAAAACAGTTTCTTCCTCAATGGACTGAAGCCAGGATTCTTTATGTTAAATGAAGATGAAGCAGGTAAAACCAATGAAATTCAGTTGAATTTTGCTATTTTTACAGTATACTTGAGGTATGCATTCTTAATCCACAAAGCGTTACACATTTTCATCATCAGGTGTACTTGCTCAAGCCAGGTCTGTTCTTGCATGGCATAGTCGCTACAGTTTTTGCCCAACTTGTGGGAGCAAGACCAGAGTGGACGAAGGAGGGTACAAGAGGGTTTGCTTGGCAGATGGCTGCAAAAGTCTGAAGGGGATCCACAATACATCTTACCCTAGAGTTGGTAAGATCTTATATGCCATACAACAGAAATAAGAATGATTACATTTATCAACAAAACCCCAGACACTGAGGATGCACAAGCCAGTGTCTAAGTGCCAGCCCCAAGCATGGTAAAGATTACATCAGGGAGGGCATCTTTTGCGAAATAGCCTAAATATCCGCATAGCAATCATTCACTGTGGCGACCCCTGATGGGAGCAGCCGAAAAGATTCATCACAAAAATTATGCTGTTTCTATTTTAATACCTTTTCTATTCTGTTTTTGCTTCAGATCCTGTTGTGATTATGATGGTCATTCACCCAGATGGGAATCAGTGCTTACTAGGAAGAAAGAAGACTTTTCCTCCACGGATGTTCTCATGTCTAGCTGGGTTTATCGAGCCAGGTAGGTTAAAAAAATCCCTGGGCAGTTGTGATACTTTTCTATATAGAAAGAAAATTATTTATTAGAGGGCACAGTACAGCAAATCATTGTCATTCTTATTGGGGATTTAACCTTTATAATTTAGTGGACTTCATGATGTCTGTTGGACAGGTGAAACCATTGAAAATGCAGTAAGAAGAGAAGTTCTGGAAGAGAGTGGCGTTACTGTTGGGCCTGTCCAATACGTGTCCTGCCAGCCCTGGCCAATGCCCTCCTCTCTAATGATTGGCTGCCTTTCAGTAGCAGTGTCTACAGACATTTGTGTTGATAAAAATGAAATTGAGGAGGCTCGGTGGTTCACAAGGCAACAGGTAAGACTTCTTTTTTTTAACCAGTTGTATTTCCAATGTATAAATGATTGCATGCATGTAACACATTTTTTGTTATTAGGCAATGCATATTAACACAATTTGAACTTGATCCATTCTGCAGGTAATAGATGCTATCGTGAACAGTAACCAAGCAGCTTTCTCTTTGCCTCCTACACAAGCAATTGCACATTATCTAGTGAAACACTGGATTGGAATAAACGCAAATCTTTGATCAGAATGGTAAATGATAACATGTACATGTACAATATATGAAAATATATGTAAAAATGGAAATTAACAGACAGACTAACTGCAGTCTGTGTATTGTTCTTTTAAATAACTTTTGCACATACCTTCTAAGAATTAAGAAAAAGATGTGTAATGAGTTAATGATATACAGTTAAAATATATTTCCATTCATATACTGTACAATTTTGTGTGCTGTATTATAAAAATCATATATTAAAATGAATTAGATGAGGACGCAATACATTTTTCAGAGACCAAGATTTGAGACATTCAGCCTAAAGCAATTTTATTATGAGACACACAAATGTGGATAAATCTGCTGTATAAGTATTAGCATAATTCGCCATTAGTGCTGCAAATGACTACTTTTCATATAATATATAATATTCACTTTTCTCATCCTATGTGTTCTTAAAATGTGAGGTAGCACTAGCAGGTATCTGGCAGTTATCAACATAACCAAAGTTGGCAGTAAGCAAAGGCAAATCAACATATTCAGAGAGACCCGGGGCATTCTGAGAACTTTCCATACTGTCAGAAATTTCAGATGGACAGATATCAGGCAGGCACATCTTTGAACAAACCATGTCTACGTCAAAGTCCTCGCTCTGCGTGGATATATGGTGGTCAAGTTGTATAAGGCACTTTTCAGTCAGGTGATCAGAAAAATCCTCCAGTTTCAACACGCTGATGATAGTATCTCTCTGTAAAAGGAAGTACTTCTGCAGTGACTCTGCCAACGGACATCCTGAAAGCCATTCTTATTTTAGATAAGTTCGGTTAGATCATGGGCCTAGTGCATAAAAGTCTTAGAGAAAAACCTTACAGAACTGCAGCTCTTCTATTAAAATCATACATCTTCAACCATACAATATTTCATAATTAATTAAAAAGTAAAGCAACAATCTATATTTTTAGATTCATAAGCTGCATGTGTGTTTTGACCATAAGCCTGCATAGGCATAAAGGGTAAAATCTTAACTGAAACATTAATAAAATTCTAAATTAAGATCAATAAAATTCATTTCAATATAAACTATGGTCATTTTTGTAATGAATAACGTTTATACATCATTCATTAGGCTGCAAATTATGTTATATATCCTGTGATATCTGCTATGATCAAATTTTTTATGTGATTCTATTTATAATTGAGTGAACATCAACATTCTACTGAGATTTTTGCTAAATTTGATCTTAGATTCTTTGAATCCTGGGTGTTCAAAGGTCCTAAGAGGATCTGGGGTTTTCTTAAATAGCTTCTTTGTAATAGCCCCTTTTCTTAAGTAAAATTGTGTTTAACCATGAAAATGTTTTAGTTGTTACCTCATACAAAGGGTTTAGCAGCCAGCGTCCAATAAGACTATGGCCAGGGTTAGCAATGTTGGGATAAAAGAAGTGTTTATAGCTGTGAAAGAGGAATTATGTTTGTAAATACAAATAGGTTGAAAGTACTCTCACTGGATATTAAGACAAATATTGTTCATATAATGTTTATGACATTAGAGGTGAAGTCCTCTAAATTATAGTGTTTTTCAATTAATTAATTTTAGAGATCAAATATGGCACTTACATTCTTGAAAGAAGTGATAAAAAAACAAATCCAATGATCAGAAATGCAGTTGGAACAGCAGCTTTTATAATTTCATCGCTGCCTGGTGGTGGGGGACAAAACACAAAAAAACACCAAATTCACTGAAATAAAACCCCACTAACTTGATTCCTATATGTACTATCATTTTTTGCAAAGATTACTTACCAAGAATAGGTGTAGTAAACTCAATATTTGCCTTTGAAAAGTTACCAAAAGTAGTCTCCCCATAAATATACACAGAGTACTTGACATTAGCCTGTAATTTGTGAAATGAATGGTGCTTCTGGTGCGGAAAAACCAATAATGCTAGAAAACAAAACAGCCTAGTTATTCAAAATTCAAATGTGCTGATTAAAATATTTAACAATAATAGCATAAACTTACATCTGGTTTCATGTAGATCTTTTAAAGCAAGTCTGTATTGAAGGACATTTGTACTTGGAACTTTTTCTTGCCAAACCCACTGGACCATCACTGAGGCTTTTGTCACATTCACAATCTGCAGTTGAACAATGTCTAAAAGTGCTGAAGAAAACCAAAAATAGCATCACATTTAACTCCGATGTGACAGAAACTTAAAGCAGCTCGAACTTTACTTACTGCCATGCTTTAGACTGGCCTGGATTGACTCTGGAGGCCCACAAAGGGTGTCATAAAGGGGATAGACACTGATGCTGTAGGTCTCAGATTGCCTTACACTGTCTGAAACCAAGCAGAGGAGGAAATATTTGCCCAATATGACATTCATTCATTCTTTCATTCATTATCTGAACCGCTTAATCCCAACTGGGGTCATGGAGGGGACGGGAGCCTATGGGAGCTACGGACTCAAGGCAGGGATCAGCCTGGGGCAGACACCAACACACCACAGGGCACACACACACTCACACAATCACACTCTCAGTCACACCTTACGGGGCCAATTTAGAGTCAGCAATTAACCTATATTGCATGCTTTTGGACTGTGACCTACGCGAACACAGAAAGGCTCTACGGCTGACCCGGGGAGTCCAGGACCTTCTCGCTGTGAGGCGGTAGTGCTAACCTCTGCAACGCCGTATTGTCTTGCTCATTATAGAGGGAATTGCATCAACTTCCTAACAAGCATTGAAGCATTGAACAAATCTAGGGCTAGATTTACCTGTCAGAATAGTGGAAAATGTAGACCCATTGATCCTTTTCCACTGCTTTGATTGGGCATCAGCTAAAGGAAACCACTCAATGGCAAACTCAGTCACAGTTGTCTCCTCAATTTCCCATCGTACCCTCAGAGAATTGCCTTCAACGGTAGCCCAGAGTCCTTTTACTGTGGGCAAACCTATAAGCAAGATAAATAGATAACATATACATCTGTAAATGCAAAGTGGTTTCAAAATTCTTAGTTAGAACTTTCTCATACACGGGGAAACTCATGTAGGTCCAAGTCGAATTGTTTGTGTTTTTTTAAAAATTGAAATTAAAGCATACAGCAATAAAAGGTCTATTATCATACAAATTAAACTGTTCAAATGACTGTCAGACAACGCTGACATGAAAATTGCATAATCAGGAAATGGCTTGATCACAGTTGAGATAAAAATTTGTAAAGTAAGAGTAAAGATTTTATCCTCAGCTTGAGTCAAGCAGCATGTATACAGTAGTAGTTGCAATGCAATAAACACATTTTGGAAAATATAACGGAAATACAAATGTACAGGTTTAGAATTTTGAGAATCCATATAAAAATTTTATTTGGAATTAAAAGACTTAGTAAAGAATTTGGGAAAGTTGTAAATTCACTTTGATGAAAACCAGCATTCATTCTTATGTGGTGAGAAGGAGATCGTCCAACGCTGTTGTAGGCTGTCACTATTATGTCAAAGTCTTCTTCAGCCATCGGTAAAACAGCTTTCAGATCAGTGGTTTGAATTACTCTTTTCTGATTGGCTGATGACAGATTGGTTGGTGTGTAGGTAACCTCATATCCCAGAATGATTCCTTGGGCCTCATCTGTCTGCAGAGCCTAGTGTTGCAAAACACTGGTTTTATTCAAATAAAATTAGAATGCATAAACAGTGTAATTAAGCAATACACATTATGAACCCGCCTATACAGACAAAGTCATTTGAACATACCCTCCAGATAAGCAACAGCTTTTTGGAGTTTAATAGCTCAACACAGTAGCTCACGTGAGGTGCTTTGGTTGGAACTAAACACATAAAAAAGAACATTAATTGTCCAAAAAGGTTATCTTAAAACTGTCAAATAAAAAACTCCCATTAGAGTTAAGAAATTTGTTGATTACCCACCAGCTTCTAAAGTCATTGCTTCTGATTCTGCGCTCCACTCACTCCATAATCCATCAGAAATGATACAGGCAACAGCGATAGTGTACCGGCTAAAAGGCTGCAGGTTGCCAACCATATGCAACATTTCTGAATGGTTTTCCTTGGGTATCAGAAACAAAACCTGAAGGTTGAATGGTGTATTCAAAAGTTCAAGATAAATTATTACTGTAATGTAATTGTACTCATTAAATGAAGTAATAACATGCAAAGGAGTTGACAATTATTAAAGAAGCTTCTGTTTTATTAAAGATTCAGTTAACATTATTATGCAGCCACTTGCAATTTAGCAACGACTAAACAAACGATTAACAATTATCTACATTTTACCTCTGTCCATTGTCCAATGGTGGATTTTTTGTAGCGGATTTGACATTTTGTTATGTACCACTGACGAGTGGTCCATGTTATATTCAAGGATGTGTCTGAAGCAATCACTGATGTAATAATTGGAGATGGAGCTTGGGCTAAAACAGAAATTATATTCAAACAGTATTTGAGTACAGTAAATAACCATACAAGAGCCAAAATGTGTCTTTCTGAAAATCATACTGTGGTAACTGTGAGCTTACTGATTTTGTTAATGACTATTGTGTAGATCTCTGAGAACATGTCATTTTTGCGGATGCCATCTTTGGCCTTTATGGTTAAATTAAGTTTAGCAAGTGGACTGAAAATGGATGGACAGTGGCTGAAAGCAGTTTTTCTGAAATATAGAAATCATTATCACAGTCAACAAGCAAGTTAAATTATTCATCACTGAACTTTCATTGTGTTAACAGAATACAGAAACAGTAATCAACTCTGAATGACCTGGAATACTGTGAATATTATATAAAATAAATAAATAAATATAAACAGTTATAGCAAATATAGCAAAGTTTGTCCATATTTTCACAAAATGCTTTCCACCATTATTTCAAAGTTCAGGTGTATATCAACATAATTTAATTCCTTTAAGACATTTAGCTAAGATTCTCTTTTAAGAAGCAGAAATTAAACATCTGAAATGAAATACTTCTCTAAATGTCTTCTTGAAAAAATAAATCATTGTAATCTTTTCCACATATTTCATGCGAGACCACATAGGAAATAACCAACCCCTCATTTCATTACATTTCGCTAGGAAAATGAGCCAATATGTACAAGGCACAAATACTTTTCCTCAAGTCTACTTCAAATTCATAGGAAAGACAGGCTCTTTGAAAGCAAAATATGCAGAAAAGATAGATGCTCAAGTCCCTTGCACAGTACTGTAAATGTGATACTAGTAATAATAAATTAATAAGAGAACTTTCTCTGAGCTCAATAACTGTAAAAAACAAAGAACACCATACTTACTGGGTAAATATGAATGAATTGTAGGTCTTAACTTTGGCATCTTTTAAGTAAATCCATTTGCAGACAAAGGAATTCTCATGAATAAGATAATGACATGATGTGTTTAAAAACATTTCTGACACAGAAAATAAGGCCAATCAGAACAATCCATGTAATACTACTACAATACAGAACCATGTATTATCTTTTTCTGTTTTTCTTCTCATAAAGGTTTTAATTAAGCTTTAAGTCTGAAAATTAACAATGACTTTAATTTAGAAGCAAAACACTTTTAGTATATACCTTATACGTTCAATTTCTACTATAACAAAATAAAAATAACTTTACCCTGCCCATATGGTGGCACATATGTCGAAGAGTCACAGTCACTTCTGTCTGTGACACAAACATTTTTCAGGTCTTCACATGACTCCAGATCCTTAACATTCACAGTAAGCTCTGTAAACAAGTGAGTAAATATGTAAGTAGATATATGCATCAATGTATGTACCATTAAGGATACAATTTGGTATAGTTCTTGGATAAAAACCTCCAAAATTTCCAACATATTTAGAAATCTTATTAGAGCTTATGGAGTTTTCAATATTTTGTGAATATTGAATTAGTCTATGAGCTCTAATAAGATTCTGTCTTGACTGTAACTTATTTTAAAAGTAAGATATTGAATAGCACCCCTTAGACTACTCTATTATACAATAAGTTTACAGCTAAGATAAATTGTAAAAGGTAATGACATTTAATCTATAAACCATGTATAAAAAGTCACAAATCGATTTGATCAATTGTTGTCTAAATCAACCTGCTGTTTATATATCTATATAAATCTTGCTTAGTCATTTGTAATTATGACAAGATACAGGCATGTGAGAAAGTTAGGACACCCCACTCAATATTTCATTTTTCATTAGTAAATATCAACATATCACTATTAAAACTCCTTCCAGGTTATATCTATATATATTTGTCAAATAACTGTGTTTCATACTGAGGAAAAAGTTAGGACACCCTCACATTCATTAAGATTTAAAATGTCTAGTACTTCACTCAGGTGCACCCTATTAGGTTAAAATGATTAGAACATTCTTACAGAGCTTTTTGGTGGAACTTGTCTTATTTAAAATGAGTGCCTTCACTACAGTGAGATCCAAAGATCTCTCTGAAGCCTTCAGAAAGACAATTGTTGATTCTCATGAGTCTGGAAAGGGATGTAAAACGATCTCAAGAGACTTTTGAATCAGCCGTTCTACTGTCTGGAAAATAATTTACAAGTGGAGAACTTTTCAAATAACTGCCAACATGAGCGGGTCAGGCCGTCCAAGCAAGTGCCCAACAGCAGAACACAAGATGCTGAAAAGTCTCCAAAGATCCTAAAATGTCGTCATGGGACATACAGAAGGCTCTCACCAGAGTTGATGTGAAGGTAGATGCATCTACCATCAGAAAGAGACTATATACATTTGATTTACGTAGAAGGTGTGCAAGAAGGAAACCTTTGCTGTCAAAAAAACAACAGGGCAAGACTGCAGTTTACCAGAGGGCACGTTAGACAAAGACCAGGACTCTTAGAACAACATGCTTTGGATAGATTAATCTAATATTGAATTATGTGGACAGTATGTGTAAAGGTATTATGTGTAAAGGACGACAGGTTTGCCTAAACCAAAGACAGCTTTTGAGCAAGTGAAAAACTCATACCCACTGTGAAACATGGGAGTGGATATGTCATGTTGCGTTGCTGCAGCAACACCTGGTCAGCTCACCATCACAGAATCCACTAAGAATTCTTCATCATATCAGAGAGTGCTTGACTACAATGTGCAACCATCTGTCCAGAAGTTAAAGCTGAAGAGGTTGTGGACCATGCAACATGACAATGACCCAGAACATTCCCGGAATGGCTTAGGAGGAAGAAATTGAGAGTTCTGGAATGGCCAAGTCAAAGCACGGAACTGAATCGTATTGAGATGCATTGGGGTGATTTGAAACGGGCTGCACATGCAAGATACCCTTCAAACATAACACAGCTTAAGGAATTTTGCATTAAAGAGTGGGGAAAATGTTTGCCGATCTATGCCAGAGCTCATAGATGGTTATAGAAAAGGTTATTTTGGCCAAGAGGGGAAATACTTCCAATTAGAGCATAGGGTGTCCTAACTTTTTCCTCAGTAGGAATTGGCATCTTAGTTAATGTCTTCTGCTAAACAAGTTTTTTTTTATTGTGTTTGCAACAGAAGATGCTGTTATATCACCTTTATCTATAGATATAATCTGGAAGAAGATTTAATATTGATATGTTGATATTTGGTAATAAAGAATGAAATATTTAGTGTGGTGTCCTAACTTTTTCACATGACTGTATGGCATCTAGATTATAGTTAACATTATTTGTGGAGTCAAACCCGACAAAATTGATGAACTATGCATGTGGTACGTGAGTTGAACATCAGTAGGTTTCTGACGCAGCGTTAGGTTTGATCATCCCTACTGATGATAAAAATAAAAAATAAACATGTATAAACTAAACTATGTATTTATAAAATATTTACACTCTTACTCCTAAAAGCTATTTCTGAAATGTTTTACAGCATTTTCTGTAGTACACAACATTAAATGTTTTGAACACCAAATTACCCATAAACACTTAATTATAGTATAATTAAATGCTTTTACCTTTATAGTTGTAATGTAGTAGCTTTTTGTCCCATTTGTTGCTGAATCCATCTGTTCATTATACATGTGCTTAATTAATTAACTTATTTTACAAGATATGTCTGTGCTTTTTTCTATGGTACTCACAGTGACATAGGAAGAACACACCCAGAAGTAAGCAGTTCATTTTCTTCTTCAAAAGAAAAAAGTTTGGTAATAAATGTAAAAACCAGCATTCTAAGGTAAATATCATGATAGATTTCAAGACATACAGGGAATATTCAGAACAGCCATTTATTTTATATATATATGTCCTTTATACAAAATGATGCAGAAGAGATAAAAAGAAATTGCTTAATGTTAAGGTATGAACAAAGCATAAAAATTTAAATCACTTTATTAAATAATTGGTTAATAATTAACTTCCTTTTTGTACTTCTGTTAAATTAATACATGGATAATTCCCAATTTACAAAAGAAAAAACAGCTCTTAAACGCTACTTGCCTTTGCTTGCGGTCAACATGAACTCGGTTTCAGTCAGGAAGACGCCAGCATCTGTAATAAGTTTTTTTTTTTTCACTACTGCATGTCAAAAGTCTCTGTGGTTAACACAGTTAGAGAGTTACTCAATCAGTATGAATCATACGTTCCAAGAAAGAGATGAGTTTTACACCAATTTTTCTTTTGTTCATGCACTATACATGTCTAAATTAACTTTAAAACTACATATTAACCTGGCAACCCATTAAGACAAAAAATAAGAAATCTATTTAAACATCTTTAGTCAATCTGTAAAAATGATGCAAATTCTGAAAAATGTAGTTCTGTGTTCATGTTTTGGTAGTGTCATTATTTTAATGTTCAATTCACAATTTGCCTACATAACAAGCTTTAATTTACATTGGTACTCTTTTTTTTTTCCAATAGTCATGTTTTAGGATGAAGATTAATTTAAGCAAGTGAGTGATTATGTCATTGTGAACACACCACACACCTCACCACAACGAAATGTGACCTCTGCATTTGACCCATCTCTGAAGCAGCAGTACCCAGCTGATGTGCAGCACCCAGGGAGCGGTGCTTGGGACAGTACCTTGCTCATGAGTACTTCAGTGGGACTTTTACTGGTCCAGGACTTGAACCAGGTACCTTCCAATCATGAGGCCAACTCTCTACCCTTTACACAACCATAATAATTAGGCACAAGCAATTACAGGTGTTCTTTATTAACTGCCAAGCTATTAGTTTAAATAAATAGGTATTTTATTTAAAAAAACAAACAAAAAAAAAAAACCCACTGATGTAAAACGTTTTGTGACATGCATTCATCTTTACTTCCAAGCAGTGTTTTCCCCTTTTTTCTATTATTAACCTGGATTCATTTACAAACATCTAAGATCCATATCAAAATATCCATATCAGAGTAAATTATTTTGCTCACATTTCACATGATTAGACTCAACTTTAAAATCAATAGATTCAATAACAATGAGGACGACAGTAATAACACTCCAATGAAACATACCACATATTTGCAAATACCCTTTGTGTCAGTTTATGAAGAAAACCTTTGTATAGCCTGACTAAATGGAGTTATATCATTTATAAAACAAAATAAAAAACCCAGCACACTTACAATTTAAATATCTCTCCTAGTTTGTGTACTGCTAAAGTGATCTCACCTGAAATCTGGACTGTTTGCTTTAAGAAATTCCCAATATATTCACAGTAAAGTATGTCGCAGTATACCCATATCTGGCCCATTTTCCTTTGAAAATTGGCATTGCATGTTGGAAGTCTGGAGTGTTTAATGGCGTGGTTGAGCCTGGACCACACGTCCTCAACACTACGTGGCACACAATTTGCTTCACAAATGATCAATTTGGCTCTCTGGTGAAAGTGAAGTCCAAACCTTAAAACAGTCTTTTGGAACTGTGTAGAGAATGTCTGTGTGCTCTCTGTTGTTTTAATTTTATGTGAAAAGACACTCCAAGACCTTTGACATTTCTGTTTCACACTATCAATGCGCTGTCGGTCTTCATCAACAGCTCCTGTGCTTGTTGACAGTTTCCTCTTACATGACACTTCAATTTTTTCTTGATCAACTCCATGAAGTAAACTGTCCAGCTCTGACCTCTGCGGAAGGCAGATGTTTGTCTGTTCTAATAAAACAACGGGAGGAGCCCTTTCAGGTTTGATTGGAAGAGATTTGTCTGCTCCTGATGGGAACCAGGGTTGGAATACTGGTAAGACACGAGAAGGAAAGTCCGCCAGAATCCTCTCGGTTACAAACTTCACATCATTCACATTTTCTTGATCGTTGTTGTAATGCAAACAGACATCCATCCAAATACTGTGCGCCTCCCTTCGTTAAACTTGCTGTTATCTGCTATTTATATGGACATATAAAAATAAATACAATGTAAGTTATTCAGTCAGGCAAATTTTAAATTCGCTAAACTACCATCAAACCAACTATGACGTTGCACTGCGATAACTGGTTGGCTTTAAAGAAATGATCATTTAAATATCTAGCAGGTGTCTTACTAATGCTACAGCAATATGGATCAGAAGTCAAAACAAAGCACGAACGTCACTAAGGTTACTACAGAGCTGATATTCTAGCTTATACTACTATAAAATCTCTCTTATATTTAAATGTGTAACGGATAGCAAGACAATTCTGCATAATATCCCACATTATCTGTCAATTCTAGCTTTTGTTGGCAGACCCTATGTGAAGATGTTAATTTAATTGACATAAGCACGCTAAAATGTGCGTTACCTATCGGTAGGGTCTCCTGTTTACGGCTTTTCTTCTGAAGTCAGACATAGGGATTCATGTTTTACCTTCAAAGTTCAGTGCGCCATCTAGCGTATGGTGGTGTGGTAAGAAGTAGTGGGTAAAACAACAACAAAATACTACTATATATTCATTGTTTGTTATTTATATTATTAATCCTTATACATATTTAAGCTTTTATATATTGTATTTATTTATCGATTTTTAGGAAAATAGCCAGTTAACATATGGTAGTGTGATAGGAAGTAGTGCAACGAAACAACAAAAATACTCATCGTATTATTTTGTTTTACTATTTAATACTTTGCATTTTCCCATATTATATTGACTTATCCGTTTGTTAAGTAAATAGCCACCTAGCATATTGTTGCGTGGTAAGACGTAGGAGAAAGAAACAGCAACAAATCGTCGTATATATATTTTTTTAAATTTATTATTGGTATTGGTATTTAACATTATACATATAATTGATTCTCTACACTGAACTTACCTAACCATTTGTAATTTATTAGTAGAATAGTTGAATTGAATAGTGATTACATCCGCTTTCGGCGGCCCTCCTGGCCTGCAGGTGGCGTTGAGTGGACTTGAAAAGACCGAACCACGCGTTCTCTTTTTTCGATGACGCCGCATGCAAAGACACACTGAAAATGATGTTTGCCAGCTCGGTAGTTTTGCGTTTTATTTAACTTTACCGGATAATCGTTTCAGAAGATGGCGTATTTAACAAAAAATCCCGCTGATAAAGAAAGGTCAGTAAACGCAGTCGGCTGTCTTGCTTTCAGGACGTTGGTAGTCTACTAATGCAGCGGGGAGCGAGTTAAGCAAACGTGTACAATCGATGAAGCTATCATGTGTCTAACAAATGTTAGAATGAATAAAAACCCAATTATGATTCTAGTTTAGTATAAATCTTTCATGGTGCACTTAAATATAGTTCTTTACAATTATGCTGCTTGTTTGCCTTAGCTGTTATTGTTTATTAAATGGAGCAGATACTGAAAGACCACCGCATTGTAAGGTTGCTTGCTTTCGACGTAGTTAAGATCATTTTTGTCGATGCGTTATACCAGTGTGTATATTACATAATTCATGTATATTGTCATTAAGAAAACTGACAAATATTTTTTTTAAAATTGAATATTTATTAGTTTTAAATGCGAAGGGTTGTGCTTTAAGTGGACGAACAACAAGGAGGGTAACTCGTTTAGTTCAGGTTGTGAGAATAAGACATCAGTCTTGTAGGGTTGAAAACAGTTGGTAGCGACCAAGCACTGGTCAAACAGCAGATTAAGACTTTCGCAGTCTCCTGATTTTTAAATGTTGATTCTAATTCATAATTTTACAGGTTCTTGTGTATATATCCAGCTTACATCAACAGTAAAAAGACATTAGCAGAAGGTCGAAGAATAGCAACCGAGAAAGTGAGTTTTTCACACTACATTGTGTTGCATCTTTATGCCATCTTTTAAAGATTATACCCTGTGTATGATGTCGTTCTTGTGTCTTCTGAAGTTAATTTCTTTTTTCAATTCAGTTATATATGTAAATATTTTGCTTAGGCTGTGGAAAATCCTTCCTGTGCTGAAATCAGGGATGTTCTAACTGCTGCAGGACTGAATGTCTATGTGGAGGTACTATTGTGTTCCATTGTTTCCTGTTACCTTAACCTGTGCAGATTGTGAAAATGATTAAATTTGTTTTTCATATGCCCACACCTTACAGAACAAGATGTATACAAGGGAATGGAATAGAGATGTGCAGTTCAGAGGAAGAGTGCGAATTCAAATCAAACAAGAAGATGGAAGCTTGTGCCAGGATAAGTTCAGTTCGAGTATGTTTTAAGTTTTTCCCACATAGTACTTTGTACACTTTTTAATACCATGTCCAGTGTCTCACTGTCATGGTCTGTTAGGATATTTGCTCTATTTAAATCACAATTTCATGAGTTTTGCATTTAGTTACAGACAAGTGATGTAATATTTGTACTGTTTATCTAAACCACTATCATAATTACACAAATATTCTCATAACGTAAAGTTTTCATAACGTAACTTATCTCCTGATTTTTTTTAAGAGAGTGCAGTGCTGATGCTGCTAGCAAGAAAGGGAGGCCAACATGCCTGAACAGAGCTTGGCATAGCTTTCCTCAAATGGTGTTATGTTGTATGATTTTTTTTTTCTTATTCAGAGTCATAAAACCCAGTGTCAGTTTTATCGGTTAAAAATCAAAAAAATTGGAAACAGAGCTGTCATTAGACCTTCATAATTGTCAGACAGTATTGGAGACTGATGAACAAGATTATTGTACAGTGTGCTGAACAAATGTTGACTGTCAGCTTTTAGCTTCCATGGCATGTATCAACACCTAGGCTTTAACCTTAACAGAAAGATTGTTAAAGTTCTAATTTGACAAATCTTTTAAATAAAAAATAAGGAAAATGTTGCACAAATAAATATTAATGTGGTCATGGTTCTCGCGACCTCTCCTGTGACATTACGTAGTCTTTTGTGTCAGTTGTTGTCATTCATTAATTTCAGTGCAAAAATCACTTAAAGAAAGTATCTGTAGACATAATGTTAGACAGAACCTTAAGGTAATATTACGCCCAACTATTGCAAAATAAGGGAGCCAGGAATTAATGATGTATTTATTTCCCTTGTAGAAAAAGACATTATGTTTTATGTCGCTGAGATGATACCGAAATTGAAGACAAGAACACAGAAAAGTGGAGGTGCTGACTCAGGAGCGCAACAAGGAGAAGGAGGAAAGAAGAAGAAGAAAAAGAAGTAATCTTTGTGTTATTTCACACAAGTTTGAAAGTTGATCCATACCTTTTTATTGTGTCAAAGAAATTTAGATATTTGGGAAGACTTTGTTAATTTCAATTGTCGGCTCAGAAACAGTGCATTTTGTGTTTTTTTTTTTGTTTTTTTTTCCTTTGGAATCTTGTAACTTTCCGTAGAAATTGTATTAAATGTGATTTTCCCTGAATATGAGTGTTTGTTGATTTAACAGATGTGAACTGGTCTAACATTTTCTGTTATTTTCGATCTTGATCATATAGATAACGTACACAGTTTTAACAACAAAATGAGCTTGTGCAAATAAGCATGAAATATCTTCATTAAAAGGCAGTTCACTGTTCAACTCATTGTTCTTTGTTTAACTTCATTAAGAGATTTGTAACTTAATGTAAGGATGATTTCAATATAGGTCTTGCCCAATTTTCACATTTAAAGTAAAGATTCTCACCTTTTGTAACACAAGAATGACTTCAGAAGAAGTTATGCAATGTATGGATGTAGTTGCTTCAGAGACCTAGCCAGTCAAATACACTGCTATTTAAAAAAAGTCAAAGTAAACTTTGTCGTCTCTGCTATATACTGTACAAGTATACAGAGAGGAGACAACGTAGATTGAGTTTTAACAGTGCAAACAACAAAGAACAAGATAAAAGGAACAAATAAGGCACAAAATATATAAATAGAATATAAAATATACACTTTAAACTGGAAGTACAAAATAAATGTTAAACTTAAAACTAGAAAGAGACAATACCTAGAAAGAGGCAAAGATGTGCAAATATGTAGCAACTGTGCAAAATTGTGTAAATATTTAACTAAAGCTCTGTGTAGTACAAAACATTGAAAATCCTGTGTATTTTACCTTCTGACAATATATTTGCATTTATTATGTAAACAACTGTGAATGCAGACAGTGTTTATAGCAGAACGTACAAGTGCCTGAAGTACTTGAATATTTATGTACTGTTTTCAAAGTTTGAGAAGTGCTTTTTTTGTGGGGAAAAAAAACTGTCAATTGTTGGCATCCACTATTTTCTTTGCAAAAATCACTTAAAAGATACATCTGAATTAATCTATACAACATTCATATAATTTAGCATAGTGTTTTATATTTATTTTATATGGATTACAGTAATAAGAGGCTATTACATCCCTAAAATAATCCTCCAAATAGTTGTCAAAATCAAATAAAAATATTACCATTTTAACTTCATTTGATACTTTATATTAATTATAATTGTAATACAGTATATTGATCCACTGGTTTTGCACACTCAACATGCACGTTTTTGATTGTATTTTCTTCTGCCAAAATGGTAGTGGCGATGGAGTATACCTGCCATGTTAGTGGCCCTTTGTAAGTCGGCTGAGAGGGGCTGACTAAGATGGATGTGTGATTGGTTCCATGCCCCTTAACTATCAATTAGCTGATGAGCTTTAACTTCCTGTCTTGAATCCCAAATCTGCATTGGCCAAGGAGGTGATGATAGCATGTTTGTTTGGCGCCATCCCAATGAAACATGAACAGGCAATTGCCTGAAAAAAACAGGCAAATTTCCACCATCATTCATATGGGGTTGCATGTCAGGTAAAGAACCAGGACAGGTGACAGTCATTATCTCTACATTAAATGCACAGGTGTACATTGGCATTTTCGATTTGTCAACTGCTATACGCGAATGTTGAAACCTGATTGATGGAGAATATTGTTTATCATTAGTGAAGTCCATTTCTCAAGCTGTCATAAAAGCCAGAGTAGGTGCAACAAAGTACTAATAGTCTTTTTATGTTCTTGATTCCTTAATTCTTTCATCAACATTGAGTCATTCCATATTTTTTTTCCTCTACTTGACCTGAAAAAATGTCATATTAATTACATCATTTAATTATTTTGAAATATGTGTTGCCAGAATGTTCAGCTGTTAGATAAAGTTTTCCATATCTGTGATGTTTTCGTTTTGACAGCAAAGTAAAACAGCTGACTGAACAGGCCAGGGGTTATATAGCAAACCAAAGTGAAACTTCAAAACAGCTTCAAACTTCTGGTCATTCCCCAAATGAAGAATTTTTAACTTAATTTTTGTTTTCCCGACGACACAACCGTGGTGGGGCTTATCAGCAACAATGACAAGTCGGCCTACAGGGTTCAAGATGAGGTTCAGCAGCTGGCTGTCTGGTGCAGTGAGAACAACCTGTTGCTGAATGTGGACAAAACCAAAGAAATGATCGTCAACTTCAGGAAATCTCGCTCCACCCACACACCACTCAGCATCCACGGCTCCATGGTAGAGACTGTAAAGAACACCAAGTTCCTGGGAGACAAACTCACCTGAACCACCAACACAACCTCCATCACCAAAAAGGCCCAGAAGTGTCTCCACCTCCTGAGACGGCTGAAGCGAGGAAACCTCCCTCCTCCCACCCTCACCGTGTTCTACAGAGGCACCATAGAGAGCGTCCTGACCAGCTGCATCTCTGTCTGGTTTGGTAACACTACAGTTGCTGATCACAGACGGCTACAAAGGACTGTTAAAGCAGCGGGCAACATCATTGGAGCGTCTCTTCCCCCGCTGCAGGACATCTTTCACAAATACTGCATCAGGAAGGCCTCCCGCATCATGCTCGACCCCTCACATCCTTCACATGGACTCTTTACACTCCTCCCATCCGACAGACGCTATTGCAGCATCAGGACTCGATCCACCAGACTGTGTGATAGCTTTTTCCCACAAGCCATCAGACTCTTGAACACACTTCCTGCCCTCACACTCCCACCCCCACAAACCCGGACTGTGAACTGACTCTGTTACACCTCTGCACTTTACACATCACTGTCTTTGTGATGCACATGCTGCGATATGGACAATCTCATTTATGTTGCACTGAAATTGTCTCAGGAATTATGTTTATGTTTACAGACTGTACAGTGCTGTCACTTCACAGTGCTTCTGATCTGGCATACATTTAATGGCAGCCGATCGAAACTGTAATACTCTTCTCTTAACCGCTGATACAATATTTGCACAATTTTTGCACTGCTGTTACATTCTTGTACTAATTGCACAACAATTAACAATGAACGTACATATCACTAGTCACCTTTTCTACCTAAATGTATCTGCACAAATTATTGAAAGACTCTAGTTCTTTACTGCTGTTACAATATCTGCACATTCTTGATCCAACTTTTTTATTTAATATACTGTCTGTATAGAACTTTTCATATTGAAACTGTTACAGATCTTATACACATTCAGTGTAAAAGACAATTCCAAGACCATAATTGTAGGTTGAATACCACATCCTAATTGTCTCTTTTCTACTTCTAGTTTAAAGTGTATATTTTATATTCTATTTATATATTGTTTATTCTATGTGCCTTATTTATTTTTTGTTCCTTGTTCTTTGCACTGTTAAAGCTGGAGTCAAGTTGTCTCGTCTCTCTGTATACTTGTACAGTATATATTGAAAATAGGAAAAGGGTGAGGGGTGTTTATATTGTTTTCTGTGCTGTTGTTGTTTTTTTCAAATATACTTTGACTGACCTTGCTGGCTATTCTACCTACTTTTTGCATATCTAATAGCCTTCAGTGTGATATGCAGTCCCATTTTGAGCACTGGTAAGCCAGATCCTGAAAAGTTTGTATCTAGATCAGAGTGGTCCAGTCCAATTTAGCTTTGAAAAACCGGAACAAAAGTAAAATGGATTGCATGATCCTGGATGGAAAATCAAGGGATTTTAAAATTTGGATAATTTTGATCCAGATTAAATCGTTTGAACAACTGGGCCCTCGTGATGGAATATAGTTTTGGTATGTTGTAAGATAATGACTCCGCATGACTCCGCACAAATCTCACTTTCCAAGTTAAGTGTGATCTGCTGTCTTTTACGATGCATGACAGCGAATGTGTGACTGCAACATGCCAGGTGGTTGCAGATTTAATGAGCGCTGTTTAGACAAACTCAGGGTGACCAGATTTAAGTTTGTGAAAAAGATGACACCTGGCAGTGGGCCAGGGGGTGCATGTGGCGACATGGCCATGTAACATGTTACTTGGCCCGTCCCCTACTCACTTCCACTGAATATATGTTACAGCTACACGGCATTAGTAACTTGCAGGTAATAGCTGACCGATTCCCAGGACCATCAGCTTTTGTTACCCTAGCCTACTGCGCTGTTTCCTGCTGAACGAATGTTGTCCTTTGCTTGCACAAGCTCAAAAATGTCCTTATTATATCCACGGAAGTTGACTATGACTTTTTCTGCACAATATTTTGCCAATATAATGGGATGGAAAAATATGCCCAGTGGGAATGCATATAAATGTAGTTAACCTCAGATGTAAGGTAGCTTTCCACCTAAATCTATCAGGTATTTACAATGTATACTGGATTTATTGTTATTTGTATTTTCTTTATTTGATGTTTATTGTTACATTTTTAATTTTACTTTTTATGAATTCTTTCAATTAAAATTAAGTTCATTTATAGTTCAGAATGTTATTCTCATGTTCAAGGGCTGTTGTAAAAAAGGTTGTGGATAAATAAAGATTTAGTTTTACAAAGTCAGCCAATTTTGATTTATTTTAAAAGTCTCAAAAATCTTTAAAATATAGTTTGAAATTTTTATGAAAAGTGCTTTTTGACTTTTCAGACGCTGTAATGAACTTTAGAATGCTTAAGATTCAAAGATCATGAGTCTGCAGGAGTAAGATCAGGGTTAATTTTATTTAGACGTTTCACCTCTCCTTAAGCTTCATTACTGGGTTCACAGAGATTGAGAACTGACATAGTCAAAGCGTTTGTGGCAAATTTTACAATAAATAGCTATAACTAAGACTGAGATCTAAGACAAATGTGAGTTTAGTAAGAAAAATGAGAAAGCACTCTAAATAATACTGCTAAAACAGCATGCGTGTGGCAAGGCATGTTAACACATATAAGGAATTTAAGGACTATGGCAGACAGTACGTACTTGCCCGTGCCCTTCACAACACCTGTTTATACAGTGGGCTGAATGACATGCAACATGGGACTTACTCTTATTGGTCAGTTTTCATTGTGCTCATATATTTCTCCAAATATCTTAACCTGAGGTTTCTAAATAGGCACAGATCTGAACAAACGCAAATATCCTTTTGAGACCACATTGGAGTTAAAAATTTGAGTTCCAAAGTGTGATGTTAGGTCATTTATGATCCGTCTTCTTGGCATATGCATCATTGAAATTCTTGAGATGCTTTGTTCGACTCTCAAGTCTCATAAGCCATTCGTCACGGAGCCTAAATAAACACAAGTTAAGACTTAATAGTCTGAAGTTATCCAGGCACATGGATATATTAGCTACTGTCATCAGGTAGTCTTATTAGTATTAAGCAGTAGTCTAGGTGAGTATTTCTAAGTAATCTAGACATAGGCAGCAATTGTAAGATAATAGCAGGATCATAAGCATAAGTGAAAAAAACATTGTCCAGATTAAAATGTCATCAAATACAGTACATAATAATTTTCATAAAAGTGCAGTTAAAAGATGCAAGAGTTTGTTTATTTTCTTTGGGTAGTATTATATTATCTGGGCTTTATATAGATAACTAAAAACATGCATTTGTATGTTTTTGTTACAAACCCCAACAAAAACATGGTAATACGTAAAGTGATTAATGCATTTATGTTTTGGGATAATATAACCTAATCACAAAAATCATAAAGATAAATTCTTACTTTGACAAAGAACTATTCATTATCCTTTCTTCTTCATTCTGTGTCCTCGTCGAATGGTTTGAAATTTTCTGTTCCCAGAATGTCTTGATGAATAACTTATCATGAATAAGTGCTGCATTCATTTCCTACAAAAAATGTACATATATTGCTTGTTATAAGTGTTAAAAAGTGTTGTTTTTTTCCCCCAGTAATCAAAATGATATCACTTTTCACTCTAAAGCTCTGACTCATTGCAAATCATTGAGTACAAGCATAAAATATGCAATGTATGGATGTAGTAAAAACGTGCAGACATGCATTTATTACTGTTACTGAATCAAAGTAAGAAAAGTAAGCCAATATCACACCGAACGATCTTACATTCCAGTGAAGCTGCAGATACTATTTACAAATTATGTTGATTTCTATTAGTTAGAGATTACACATGATTTTTACTGTTAAGAGAAAAGAAAATGTGTATTAAGACTAACCCAGTGGAGAGTAGTAGCCTTTCTCTGATGTTCAAAGTGACAGATGTCTGTGCTGGAAGTTCTAAAAGGGACGATTCTCTTATACTGTAAGTTGCCTGCACTGAGATGTCTATTTAAGAACCTGTTATGCAGGGGATGTAAATAATATTCGAGATGTGTTAGAAGGTGCAGTGGAATCGTGCCACAGTCACCAGTGTGCACCATGTTGCCTCCAATGGCATTCAGATTAGTGAACACCCACAACAATGTGTTGCTCGACAGGTGCAGCAAAGTCATAATGAGCATGACTCCTCACCATGCACTCCGTATTCTATTCGGGTGATGCCGCTGCATGTTCTGGTGTCACAAGAGATTTTCAGCCTCAATTTTAATGTAATTTAAATCTCACACATCATGTCCAAAGAAGTTGGCAGGACCAATAAGCATACTCTAATGCCATAGTAATGCTCATTGCCTTAGATCTTATTACTGAGGGCAAAAAAACTGATGACAGATATCTGTATTAAGTTCTCATCCATAGAAAAATATTAACAAACTACACAACCTTGTACCACTAATAGACTCCTAGGATCAGATTTATGATATTTTCCTCATGTTGTGTAAGTAAAAGAAAAATACAAGAAAACCATATTTCGCAGTTGATAATGTAATCCCTAATGATAAAAACGTAAAAGTTTTAGGGCTATTTTTAACAATTGTTAACCCTAACCCTAACCCTAACCCATTAAGAGCTGTTTGATTTGTGAAGTTCATAATCTTAGTGACTAATTTTATAATGTTATATTTTATAAGAAAACCAAAAGCACACAGTAGCAATGCAATGCAGTGACTGAGACTATTTTGGTATGAAAAAAAAAAACATTGGCATTGTGTGCAACACAGCAGTCTGCTGTGTATGCCACTGATCTGGATCACATTATCACCAGCTCAGTTTTGCTGGAGACTGCCAGTAGTAATATGGAAAATATGAAGTGCAATACAAATCCAATAGCACATGCTTGACATTTTGTTTCTTTAGAGCATGATATATCCTAAGCCCAGGGTCTTAACCATAGGTCAAGTAAGACTAACATGATCTATTTTTGTTCTAGGAGTTGTACACTCATAATAAGCACATAATTATGCTATCAGTTACTAACACTAATTAAGACATAAGATGCCACTCACATGGTATACATATATTTTTTAAATAAACAAATAGGGAACATCAACTTGCTAATATAAATTTTACAGTCTTTCTTTTTTCCATGGAGGTGTATACTGCAACCAAAAGAAAAGTATTTAATATAAGAATAAATACTGGCTGCGCGGTTTAATGCAGCAAAAGAGTGGGCTGTGTTTAGAATGATAGGTTGGGGATAAGGAGCAAGGAATAATTAAGTCCTCAATTAAGACCTATGTGTTTAAGCATACTCTGGGGATGGCCGTAAGGTCTTTCTGTGTGGAGTTTGTATGCTGTTGGTGTGGGTTTTCTCTGGGTGCTCCAGTTTCCTCCCACAGTCCAAAGGCATGCAATATAGGGTAATTGGCAACTCTAAATTGACCCCGTAAGGTGTGAATATGTGTGTGACTGTGTGAGTGTGAGTGCCCTGCAGTGTGTTGGCACCTGACCAGGGTTGTTCCCTGCCTTGCGCCTGTAAGTTCCCGGAATTTTCTCCATTCCCCATGCAACCCAAGTTGTGATTAAGTAGTTCAGATAATGTATGAATGAATGAAAATTCCACAGACTGCTTTCACAGAGCTGTTGATGCTTAGTGTGTGAGCAGTACATACAGCATATTTCTCAATTCCAAAATGATCTCTTCAGACCTGTTCACATTAAACTATTTTCTCTGAGTGGCGCAGTGGTTAGCACTTGTGTAACTGCCTAATTGTAACTGCAAGTTTTGGAAAAATGCCTTCATTGTTAGCATTGCTGCAGTGAGAAGCAACCTTCTGTTTGCCGCATCCGCCATTGCAAGAGAGGATTAAACTTTCCGTTGTGTTTTGGTAAAAGTATCTTGCACATTGTCACTGCTCCTTCCTCAAAACAAATCTGTTGGTGCTGCGATGCAGTCCTTTGACAACTATGGTCAAATGTGGTAAAGAGCAGAAAATCTATGTCCTTCAGTGATGTGTTTCTTCAGGACGGCAGGATGATGCCACTCAGGTAGAGGCTCCAGGGTTCAAATCCCTGCTCGGGCGAACAAAGCACGTCTATGTTAGCATTGAGGCATTTTGAGTGGCCTCCTTGAGCCAGTGTTGAAGAAAAGAAAATCTGCGCGTCCAGTGTTCAAGGCAAGGGTGTAGATTTGCTCTGGACATTGGTGGGGACCTATGACTCCACCCCCCCCTACCC